>OU343035.1:7252302-7681488 GCA_910593735.2 Ectemnius lituratus
GTATAGAGACCACGAGTATTTCGAGATTTCAGTGTCAGGGCTTCGTCATTTTTGTAATCTCTCTTTTGTGTCTCTTAAAAATGGAGAATATGTTACAGCATTTACGGTACCGTGAAATATGTGGGGACCTATAATTCGGTCTCCAAGAATCCCGGCCCACACATTGATGGTGAACCAACCTTGAATATGAGTCTCCACATGGCAGTGGGGATTCTCTTTCGCATAATGATGCGTGTTGCGCCTGTTGAATGTCCCGTTGTTCTGAAAACAGGCCTCATCCGTCCGCCAAGGGGCCGCGAGGCGGCAGAGTGGTGGCTCTGTCGGCTCCGGAAAGCGGCCCCGAGGCGGGGCGGGGCGTGTAGTGGTCGCACGTCCCGCTCAGGTGAGATTGACGGTGCGGGGGGCACGGTTCGCTCCTCCTTCGCCGGTGGCACAATATCACACTCTTCCTCTCGCGTCTGTCCCCACCATTCGCCATACGAACAAAAAGAGCGCACGTCGCGCGTCTTGTTCGTACTTGCTCATTAACTCAAAATATTGATATAAATGATAAGTAAAAAAATATTGAACCGTCTAGATGCGTGACTCAACGCACATGGTATAATAACTTAATAATATGATTAATTAAGAGACTTAATTAAAAATTGAAACATACTAAAATTTATACATATTTTTTATTACAAAAGTACATTGTGTTAGTAAAACTTCAAAGTATATTGACGATTGCAGCGTCCCTCCCCCCCCCCCCCCGCCCACGCCAAACCCCTTGCCGCCCCCAAACGCCTAATCTGCGGGAGCGGCCGCCATTCTTAAAGCGCTCTGTAACAAAAATTAGAAATTAATAATGCGTTGATGCAATAATTTGTTTATTAGTATATTTAAAATTACATACTGCGGCGGATTGGACCCGCAGCTTCACCCTCGAGGTCCACCGGGGGGCCTAATGTTCCCGCTGCTGCCGCAGTTGCAGAGCCTGCACCTCCTCCTTGAGAAGGGCCACTTCAGCTCGGGTTTTTGCCAAAGCACTTCCTGTAAGATAAGATAGATACGCGTGAGAGAGAGAGAGAGAGAGAGAGAGAGAGAGAGAGAGAGAGAGAGAGAGAGGGGCAGCAGTCTATTAACTTGTTGATTCACTTACCGGGCTGCGCCTCCTCCTCGGCCTGCTCCTCCTCCTTCTTTGGAGCGGTAGTATGGTTGCTAGATTCAGTCATGTTGCTGTTGGAAGAAATTAAATTTTATTAATTAATATGCCGCTTGTGAGGGGTTAAGGGGACCATTGGTTACTTACATGTTGATGGCTGGAGGTCCCTCGAGCGAAGACGAGATCGCCAAACATTCCGTAACCATGGAGGTATTTTATGTCGTCGAGCAACGGGTGAAGTTGGTTCGGGAGGAATCAACCACGCGGCACAAATTCAGACGATTGTACAGATGGCTTAACGCGAAAACAAGAACAACTACGGCACACGCCGAGCGCGGGATACTCTGCCGCGGAGCACTTCGCGGCCCGGCATTTCAAACTGGCGGTGAGAAAGCCCCGCGCGCCGATAGGAGCAATGCGCGCGTCCTCGCGCGCAAAATGTGTGCCACCCGCGTCATAATTGTCGAAGAAGGCGAGCGAATTATGGAAGACAGGGTTGAAACTAGCCCCCGGCCAGTCGACGCAGTTCGCAATCAGCCCTTACTCCAAATCAGCTTTAGTCCGTGAGTCGCGAAACAACTAGTCAGAGATATCAGTTATCGCAAGCGTGTATTATGAGAAAGCGGTAAAGAAAGAGCGGTAAGGGAGCCGCCGCGCCAGTCTCCTCCAGGTTGCTCCATAGCAATTGTTGCAGGCCGACCAGTAAGATGTTTTTCGTCATCTCCCTTTTTCTGGACGGAAGGGATAAATGGCCAGGACTCGCCAAGATGTTTTTTGTCACCTCTCTTTTGGAGGCCTAACGCAAATTTTTAAAAACGGCATCATCATCCCCGCCTCCCATCCCGACAAGATGGTTATAATGTCATTCCACATTTTTGGTACACTCTGGATAGCTGGTAGCTGCGCGGAGCGAGAGCCTTCTAAAGGCATGCCGCTTCGCGGTGACTCTGCGATCACCCTTAGCCTTCTCACAGTGCACGAATGCAGAAGGAAATTTTCTCCCATCATCAGACACTCACTGTCCTCTGCGGTATGCTACGACAAGTATATTATTTGCGATCATGCACCTGACAGTTAATCGTTAAGCTGTCGGGATCGGTCATGATTCCTTCTCGCAGACACGCGACACCGGTGACGCGACGCGGCGGGCGAGATCAATACCCTAAAACCGATGGTAAAAAGCTGGTTCCATTCTATCTGTTACACCCCAGGGTGATGCATGAGACTTGGAATCAGCATTTTACCATCGAATTATTGGTAATACCGACATTGCGTAATTGTTTTGTTAGCCGTATAATGTCACTTGTATCGCGTGTCGCGTGAGCTTACACGTAATGAATCGTGACAGATACCGGCCGTCTATTGATAAATTGAGAAATGCAAAATCTCGAGGAGACGTTACTTATGCACTCCAATGAAACGGTTTTATTTTAAATTCTGAATTATATAGTATTAACCGTATTAAGTCTTGTGTCATATAACATTTCTGTGAACTAAATTTCCAGAAAGCAGCCTATGATTATTAGTATGAACGCTTGTGCAATAACAATAGTTGTTGTCGTGGGAAGACGCTGAATTTGCAATCTTCTCGTTCCAGTTCTATTCCAAATATCTGATATTTTGATTAATTGCTCGCTATTCGAGCAGGCGAATAAATAATATTTTGATATTAGTAATAAACTCGTCTCGTGCTGCACATTTCCACGTCCATCCGATTGCGAAGAATATCCCGGCCACACTATAGTATCCGCCCATTACATAATTAAATGTTTATAAATGCGGTTTAAACGTTTATTTGTCTATACTCGCAAAGTAATTGTGAGATGAGTTTATTGCTAATATCAAAATATATCAATTCTCCACCTGCTTGAATAGCGAGGAATTAAACATAATATCAGATATTTTTAATAAAGCTGGAACCATAAGATTGCAAATTCATCGTCTTCCCGCGACTAATTAACAGGTTTATTATCCGCAGACCTATCAGTAGACCCTAATAGGACCCTAACTTAGTATTATAAGTATTAGTATAGACACACGACACAAGTGACACTACACGGCTAACAAAACAATTACGCAATGTCGGTACAGGGTGTTACAGAATAAAGATAATTTGTAGAAATGCTGGGACCTAAACGGTTAAAAGCAGTATCCTTGAGATGACTGAGTGCGGAAACTCGTACAATTTCTCGGATCTCGACGGAACAAAAAAATATAGCAAGCAATATTCATTTTTTGTATAACTTAAGATAGATATGATACTTGGCGCATTATAACATTATTTAATGTCTTGCTTGAAGAATACATTACAAACATACATTACATTACGGATAAAGTTTAAATTACGTTAGGGCAAATGGATTTCACATTAACACATTTATAGATCTATATTAATATATTCACTGATTCACATGTACATAGATGCAATAAATATTTCCACAGTCTGGCGCACAAACACGTCACATAGATTAAAGTCGTATGTGAAGCTTGATTTATATGTATGCATATGTATAAATCTATAAGAATAGATAATCCATGCAACGAATGCGTCAAGTGTGATCAACTATCCTAATAATCAAATAATAAAAGAGAGCAGACTAACATGTGTAAGAATGGGGGTATTTTTGTAGCATTAAAAATATTCTGTCTTTGGAAATATAGCAATTTCTTTATACTTTCTAACATAAATACTTATCGCATCACAAACCTGTAAGCAAGCAACAATTTTTGTTTAGTAACTCTCTTTGTGTAATATCAGTGGTTAAGCAGTTTCGATCTCAATAATTATCCAGTAATAGAAATCTGTGCAGAGGTTTAGATTTAAAATCTAAGAATCGGTCGAGCACAGTGTTTATTGGCTTATTATACAAATTTGAAATATGTATGTTCTTACATTCGTATAGCTCTAGATTATCTCACATTATTATGTTTGATCAAGTGTACGTATAATCAAAACATCAACGTCAAAGTATTGAGGTACATTTAAAGAAATGAGAGACTATGATTGACAGAGACTAGTCCTTGACTGTTACGCAGCGCAAGGTATGAAGAGATTGTTCCTCGTTGTTTGTGTCCATAATTACACAGGGCATCTAAGTCTTAAAAAACTCCTATAAACTTAGCGAGTTACGTAGACAGAGTTACTTAGAGACGCATACAGTCACTAAGGCGACAAAAACGCGATTCCTTTGTATTTCAAATATAGTTCCAACAATTAACAATTCTCCTTAACAAAATAAACATCCTGAAAATTTTGCAAGCCACAGCGGAAGGAAGCTCATCTTTGAATCTGGTGACAGTGTATACTTAGCTATGTAACGGTTTAAAATATATATTTCTACTCTCAGTGAATGGGTCATCGAAAGTGAAATAAAAGTCAATGGATAACACAATTAGACATAGAATTTCACCAGTAAAATGAACTCTGAAAGAACTCTGTGGTAGATTTATACAACGACGATGCGCTTTGCTTCAATCCTGTAAATAAAGAAACTACTCCTTCCTTCTGGTCCTCTTGATCGTCCTCCTCTGGTAAATAATCAGGCATTTCATCAGCGACTGCTTGATCATCTGTTTGTATCTGTGAGACAACCAATGTGAAATGTGCCATCCAACATAATCAATATAACATTCTCGTATGCTCTCACCAGTTCCACCAAGAATTCTTGGTTAAACTTATTCTTTGTCACGAGTCTTGCTTCCATTTGAGGAGTGTTCTTCTGAATTGCCTCTGCAATCTGCTTTGCACCAACGTGATTCAGTGTACGCATTGTCACACGCTGGTGTTCCACATCAACCACTAGCGATACCAGACCATTGATTCTTATTAACGTTGCTTCTAACTGAGTACGGGTTTCCTGATATCCGTACAAGTTCATTATATTACAATTAATTATTATCTTTATTAAGAACAATAGTGAAATTAAAGTCTAAATTGGTTACACTCACTGGCAGTAGACCTTGGACATGTATCACTATTACATGGGTCTTCAGTTTCTTTGGTTCGATTACTCGCCTACATCTACTTCGTAAATTATATATCGGTGGCTTCATACGCTCAATATCATCCTTCACAGTTTGTGCCCGCTTTGCCACCTTCGGCTCGTCTTTACCATACTTGTTTATGAGCGCATCCAGGGCTTCCCTGACTCCAAATGTCGAGGTTAAATGTACATAGTTCTCGATATTCTTGACAAAGATCTCAAGGATATCCAGACTTAGATTGACGATCTCTGGGTCTGTTATGTCCGAGACAAATGCTACGTAAGACAAAACAGTTTTGTCCTGAAAATAGAATGCACGTACACTAACAGAACACGAGACAGACTAATTAATACGAGATCACTCACCTTCAGGATGGTGTCATGATTTGAGAAATCAGCAGCCAGCTTCTTATACGTTTGTAAAGTCTCTACCACTTCCCTGAGATCTATAGAATCGTCTGGCTCTACATCCACGTCCACGTCCATTGTCTGAAATTGGTAATGTTGACAGTGTAATGTTGTTGTTGACTCGCAAGATTCAGCAACCTTTCCATGTTTTACTGACTGATGGAAGACTGTGGACGAAATATTCGAGTGTCTAAGGAAACACGCGATCGTTTGATTGCATAGATGTTTTTACTGCCCCAAGAAGAAAATCATCCGAGGGAAGCAACAAGCAGCTCGATGCTCCACCGTAGACATCCAACTCAGTAGAATCTGTTAAAAGTGTGTCCAGGTAAAACTTAGTACATTTTCAGTCACATTGAATCGTCACAACAAATTGACATTGTACTCTCAGACAGTACACACATTGCGGGATTTCTTTTTTTCTCTTGATTATATTGTGCTTCGACAGCATTTGGGCATATATATATGTATATGCCTACACAGTTATGTTACACTTTTACATGGTATATAAATATAAACATGCGTGTGCGTGTCGCAGTGTGTCTGTGCCGCAGCAGCATTTAACGATCAGCTGTGCCGGTGCTTGGGTAAACGATCGGTCTACTACCGGAAATAGTCACCGCGCTGAAAAAGTCAAGGCGTGTACACGAATCTAAGTTCGTGGGATATTTCAGACTGTCGCATGGATCGACGGAAAAGGATGTGTATTGGCTGTCGAGATGATGGGTGTTATGCAGGTTATGGGCTTCTCGCCAATGAGCGTTTGATCACATCCGCGCGTTTTAAATTTGGTAGTGCAATTTTAACTTTTATCAATAATTTACTAAGAAGTCTTTAACAAAATCTCCTTCAGGGAAAGTATAAATTTTAAAGATTTTGTTGCGCGGTGGCTTAGCTTACAATTAATACTTAACTTTCTAATTATATCAAAACATTAGCAATTAACAATAAATTAGAGATTAACAACAAAAAAACTTGGTGGGTGGGCGCTTCATTGCGAGGTTAAAAGACAATGGGAAACTGATTTACCTAACATTGACTTAATTACAACTTAATTTTTTTTAAAGTTTTGTTTGCAATATTACCAGAGAGCAATAAGTCCCTCGAATGAAGCGCGCACATGCCAAGTTTTTTTTATTGTTAATCTCTAATTTTTTGTTAATTGCTAATGCGAGTTAAATCGAGGAATCTTCGAATGAAAAGTTGGCTTTCTTGTATGATATCTATTATCTTTTTCGTTATATTTCAATTTTGTGGAGAAATCCAACTGCTACTTGGCGCATTTTTCTACATTTTAATATTTTTGGACGGATTTCATGTCTTTTTGTTAGTTAATGTTAGTTAACAATAAAATTTCTAATTATTTAACAATGTTTCAATTTTGTGGGCTTTTTAGTGTATGCTGCCTCTTAAGTGCATAAACTCAAGGGGGCGCAACCTTTAGTACTGGAGTTTACTAACAATAAGTAGCTATTACACTACAAAACTTACTTACTTTACATCATCTTAGCTTTTTAACTCAAACATTCCATGGACTACACACATGACAGTCAGGAACGCTAAAATTAAAGGGCACATGAAGATGTTGCTTGTCTAATATAATTTGTAAAGTGTCAACGTACAATAATTCACATTCAGATCAACAATGATATATTAGCAATAGCTGGGGTGCATTTAAATTTCAGATTAGACACTCTATAGCCGTATTAGCACTCTAACTTTGATATCTCTTGACTGCCAAATGCATAACTCAAGCAATGCACAATCTAAAGCGATACAATTTTTTGTTAAACAAGTACTAATTACCAATGGCTAGTATATTCCTAAATAACGTATAATTGTTAATTATTACTTGCTTACGTCATTTTAGCCAAGCGTTCCTTGAGCGAAAAACTTGACAGTCACAACTAAATTACACTGCGTATGACCATATCATTTGGTTAATATCATGCAAAGTGTTAGGTCAAACAATATCATATTGTAAAGCGTTAGATCAAACAATGATTTAGATTTTGTTAACTGTATATGCAGGTCATACACACTCTGGTTTTGTTTGGTGTATGTTAACTGTCAAGTGCCTAGCTGATGAAGCAAAAACCTAAACGGCTGGAATTAGTTTGAGCAAGTATTGATTACTAATATGCTATTCATATGCTACATGTGAGGGAGAGATGGGTTTTATGAGATGGATGTGTGATGTGTGAGGATGGGTGACAAGTTATGGAGCGGATATGGATTGGTAGTGTTGCGTTGTTGCGTTCCGTGGGATTCTCCAAAGCGATGATTTCCTTTAGATGGCTTCAGGCGAGCTTAGAGCGGGGTTCTGCCCGTGGAGTGCAAAAGTGCTCTGCTTTCGGATCGCGGATGGATCACCGTGGTAAACGAAGACGAGGTCTTTTTAAATAAGATGTAAATCAAAGAATTTCAATGATAAAATGAACTGAATTCTTTATTGCAGAGCACAGATTGGCACGTGTGCACTCTGGGTGATCTGGGCGAACAAGAAGGAGGAAGTTCCTCAGCGTCCCCTTTTTATAACATATATCGGTAGTCGCGCGCCATACTATATACAGGGTGTCCCAAAAATATTGGATGATATTACAGCCATCTTGTTCGGGAGGGGGCGGTGATGATGATGCCGTTTGTAAAAATTTGCGTTAGGCCTCCAATTCCGAGTTATTCAACAACAAAGTTAGGTAACGCCCACCGAGCACTTGGCAAGTCCTGGCCGGTTATCCCTTGCTCCTAGAAAAAGGGAGGTGACGGAAAACATCTTGCCGGTCGGCCTGCGACAATTACTATGGAGGACCGGCGGGTGCTCAACCGCTCGGTTCCTTCAAAACCGAGCGGTCAACAGTCCCTTGCATGTGCCGTTTTGAAGACCGAGCATGGCACGATACAGCATCGCCCGCGATATCTCTGTTTAGTTGTTTCGCGACTCCCGACTAAATCAGATTGAATCCGTCCAAATCCAGTGAAGCAAATTTATCAGGGGCCTATGATACTTTTATTTTCAAAGTATCGAAGTGGCGCCGTGACAAAACATTGGAGCTGTAACCGTGATGATCCGAGTTCGACACCTCGGCGTCGCGGTTATTTTTTTTTGGTTTTCTTGTTCTGTCTTGATCCATGTTGAATACCCAACAGTATTGATAGTTTTTCTTTTACAGTTCTTTGCCTTATGTTGAATACCCAGTCAATGGTAATACTTAATTTTTATTCTTCGCGGCCTATCCTCCTGCTTTCTGATTTTCAGAGAATGCGCCAGCGTTGAATGATGTCCATCCTTATTTCATTCGCTAAGTTCGAATAAATTTCTCGAATTGTGCACGGAGAGCACCCGCCAGAACTAACTCGATCCAGTTATTTTTGTAATTTAGTCAAGATTGCAGATTCTGCAGATTTTTCATGAAATCAATACAACGGGAAGCGTAATTAAAATACTCATTGAGAAAAAGAGAAACGAAATAATGTTCTCAAGATTAGAGACCTATCGCTTTAAACTACTGACTACATTTCGTAGCATATCGAGAAATGTGTACCGGGAGTAATTGATGCTTAACATAATTTAACAAGGTATTCCAACTTCAATAAAGTTTGCTCAATCATGGTTAAAAAAGTTAAAATTTATTCCAATTTATTTGGGTGTCGCGAAACGACAAATCAGGCTACTCAGGGATCTTGCTTATCACAAGCAAAATGAAAATTTCGGAGAAAAGGCGTAAAACTGTAAAAGAAAAAGTATTTCTACTATTAGATATTAAACATGGATCAAGACAAAACAAGAAACCCAAAAAAATAACCGCGACACCGAGGAATCGAACTCGGATCATCACGATTACAGCTCCAATGTTTTGTCACGGCGCCACTTCGATTAACAATTAACGATTAACAAAAATTTATTGAACGATATTATATACAATATATATACAAACTTATATACAGTAAAGTGTGGGGGGTATGAGTACAGGTCACCAGCCATGGGCTTTATACGCTGAGAATGAGGGGTTTGTGAAGCAAGACGCTGAGAGATGAGTGCGAAAAATTCGGAGACTGGGGTTGTGGGCCAGGGAAAAATGGATTTCTAAAAAACCCTGATGAGGGGGGGGGGGATTATTGGTGAATACGTTTGATGAGGGGGTTTTCGTGGGAGCGAGTAGAAATGATGAAGCTGTCTGTTGATTTGCGTATGAATGAGTCTAGTGGGACGATGTTAAGTGTGGTGTGAATGTATCTTAAGGGAAAGTAGCGAGGGAAGTTCCCAATAGTTCTTAAGAATTTGTTTTGTATAATTTGTAGAGCGTTTAGATTAGATTTGGCAGCGGTGCTCCAGACTGGGCAACCGTACGTCATCACAGGTCTGATTGCTCCTTTGTACACTGAGATTTTTAGCTGGGTGCTGAGAGCTTTCGAGCTTAGGAGATTGAAGAGCCTTATAAGAATAATTTTGGCTTTTTTGGACGCTGTGAGGATGTGCGGTTTCCAGGTAAGGGCATGGTCGAGGGTGACACCAAGATATTTAACTTGGGATTTAATGGGGATGGATTGGCCACGTATTTTGATGAAACTTGGCTTTTTACGCTTGCGGGTAAAGAGAATCGCCTCTGTCTTTGATTCGTTTACAGCGATTTTCCAGTCTTGGAGTTCTTTGATGATTAGAGAAGTCGCGTTTTCGGTGCGTGAGATTGCACGGGGGATAGAGGTACTGGAGGCGTAAAGTGCGATGTCGTCCGCATAACCGGCGATGTGGACGTTGTGGGGAGTCGAATGAAAAATAGGGGCGATATATAGGTTAAAGAGGATCAGAGATAGAGTGGATCCTTGGGGGACTCCAGCAAGGATCTCCTGGTCTTCGGAAAGTTCGAGAGAGACTCTGACCCTGATGGTTCGGTGTTGGAGGAAAGAGTGAATGGTTTTGCATAGATAGGGGGCAACGCCTAGTTTGATTAGTTTATAGATGAGACCGTCAGTCCAGACTGAGTCAAAGGCTTTTTCACTATCTATGAGAACCATCAGAGTGTCCTCTTTGGCTCTTTTCGCGTCGGCGATGTGGCGGGCTATGCGCGCAAGTTGGTGGTACGTAGAGTGTTTATTTCTGAAACCAAACTGAGCTTGGGGGATTAGGTTTAGAGAACTGGCTGATTTGTTCAGACGAGCCAAAATGATTTTCTCATATATTTTGGACAGGCAGGGCAGGAGGCTGATGGGCCTATAGCTGGATGGCTGGGAGGGAGGTTTGTTTGGTTTAAGGATGGGGATGACGATGGCGTTGCGCCAGGAGAGTGGAAAGTAATGGAGCTTGAGAGCACTGTTGTAGATTTTGGAAAGGTAGGCCACGGCTTTTTTGGGGAGGTTTTGGAGGGCGATGTTTGGGATTTCATCGAAACCAGGGGCTGAGCGAGATTTTAGTTTTTTTAGGATAGCTGTGATTTCGGAGGGGCTAGTGAGTGCGGAAGGGGGCGTTGGAGTTACAGGGGAGGAGGAAGCGGTTAGGGTTCTTCTTACGAAGGCTGAGATTTGTTGGGTTTTTGACGGATTGCCTCTGATGAAGGCATCATGGTGGATTTTGCTGAAGTGTGTAGCAAGAGCGTTGGCTTTTTCGGTGGGAGAGGTAGCGTGATGGTCGGGGAGTTTGAGTGGGGGTAGTGAATGTGTTGTGCAATTGTTGTTGAAGTTTTTGGTCAGATGCCAGATAGAGTGGTCTTTGGAGGTAATAGATTTTAGTTTGGTGTCCCATGAGGACTGTTTCCATGAGTTGATACTATGTCGAACGGCTCGGATGGACTGGTTGAGTAGGAGTTTTGGGAGTGGCGATCTAGTCTCTTGCCATTTTTTCCTGATATGGTTTTTGTTTTTTATAGCCTTTTGGATAGTTCAGGGGAGGGCGGTAGGAGGTACTAGTGGTAGGAGTGAATTTGTGAATGGATTGTGAGATGTTAGATGTTAGGAGTTGAATGTGGGATTCGACGTCTGAAATGTTATTGATGGGGGGGGGGGGGGGTTGCCGTGGGGATCAGGGAGTTTAGATGATTTCGGAAGGAGGGCCAATCGGTTTTTTTGAAGTTGGGTTTGGCTCTGGTGGGGGGACGGGAGGGTCTGCCGAAGATGGAGAAGAGAAGGGGGAGGTGATCGGAAGGGGATTCGTGGAGGAGAGTGAAATTGGAGATGATATTTCTATTATTTGTTAACATGAGGTCAAGGGTGGAAGGAACGTGGTTTGCAGTAGCAGGGTAGTGCGTAGGGGACGGGGGAGCGAAGAGTTCGAGGTTTTGTTGGGTGATGAGGTTTGAGAGGATGGATCCGGATTAGTTGGAAGAACTGTGATTCCATGCTGGGTGTTTGGCATTGAAGTCACCCGCAATTATTACAGTTTTGGAGTGGGAGGAGAAGATGTGAAGGAGGAGGGAGGGGTCAAGGGAGATGTTAGGGGGGTTGTAAATTGCATAGATGTTAGTGGGATTGTTGTTAATGTTGAGTTGGATACCAACGTATTCGGAAGGAGATGGGAGATCGTGAGGGAGTTCGGTCGAGGAAAGAGAGGATTTGATGGCTATGGCTACCCCACCTCCTGGCCTGTCCGTCCTGTCTTGGCGGTAAAGTGTATAGCCGTGTAGAGATGCCTTATTCCTGGGGCTCAGTTTGGTTTCAGAAATGAGTGCGATATCGATGTTATATACGTGTAGAAGGTGGAGAAATTCGCTATTGTGCGCTCTGAGGCTGTTGATGTTGATTGCGATGATGTTAATTGTTGGAGCCATTTTCGTAGTGGTTTTCGAGGGGCTTATTGTAATAGGAAGGGGGGAAGAGGTGGGAGTGGTTGGCAAGTATGAGTAGCTTGTCGAGTGGATGGGCGGCGGATTTTAGTTTGTGGATCATGGTTTTGAGTTCGGAGAGGATATTGAAGATGTTGAGATTTTTGAGTTCGTGGAGGATAGTTGCGGATTCGTGAAGGATATCGGAGATTGTTGAGATGTCATGAGTGTCGAGGGGGGTTTGAGTGTTGGTGCGAGTTATTGGAGGTGAGGATGTGAGAGTAGCGTGTTGTTGTTGTTCTTCTCGGACTTCCTGGCGTTGAGCTTCGAGGTGTGGTGCCGGTAAGTAGAGTGAGGAGAAGATACCGGTGGCGGCCTGTAGTGGTGGCGTTGCGATGTTGTTCTTGAGGGCGGTTGAATAGGTTGAATTCGGCGGCAATCCCGATGGTGTGGGTTGGATTGTAGCGAGTGATGTTGTAGGTGTCAAGTATCCAACTTTGGGATTTACAGGAGGAAACTGGGTTGAGGAAGAGTAGTTGGGGTACTTGTGTGTTGGGGTAATTGAGGTTTTGTGGAGAGTTGGTAAAGAGGATTTGGTTTTGCTTGCGGCGATGAATTTTTGTCTGGCTGGACATTGGCGGAAGCTGGCAGCATGATTGCCTTTGCAGTTGGCGCAGATCGGGTAGGAGTTTCTGAGGCAGTTCTTGATGTCATGGTTGCCGCTGCAGCGAACGCAGACGGGATCACGATGGCAGTTTCTGCTTCCGTGGCCGAATCTTTGGCAGTTGTAGCACTGTGCTGGTTGGTCGCTTGCTTTAAATTTTTCCACTTTAAAGGAGTGGTATAGGATGGTCTTGACAGTTGTTATTTGGGTTAGAGTGACATCTGGGGTGACAACAAGAGCGAAGACTGGTAGTGGCAGACTTGACCCGTCTTGTTGTTTTTTGTGGAACTGTTGGACGGTGCTGGTGTTGATTCCGTTGGCGTTCAAATCGGCTTTAACGTCATCGGCCGAAAATGAGGATGGTAGTCCGTGTATTACGAATTTATTTAGTTTTTCGCTTTTGTACCCGTAGGTGAAGAATTTCCACCCCTTGTCTAAGCAGGTTTGGGTTACAAGCGTGTGGTGAGCACGCGACTTGGTGAGGATTGTGGAGGCGTTCCCATTATTCCTTATTTTGAACTCACCGTTGGTGAGTGGCTTGAGGGTTTCAATAAGAAGTTTGATATCAACCTTCTTGTTATCCAGAATGATTGGTGGAGCAGGGTCTGGTTTGTCTGAGGAGGTTGAGATTTCCTCAGTAACGTTAGCGGACGTTTGTGGTGGATTTGTGGGTTCCAGTTGTTTTCCTTTCTTGGAAGCCGTGTCCGTGGTGGTCGGATTTTTCCGTTTTCCTTTTCCTGGTTCCTTGGGGGTCATGGCTGGTCCATGGGGTTTGACGGATCCGGTGGAGTAAGGAATAGTGCCCAGAGGGCTGAAGATTGGAGCAGAGTCGGAGTCACTCACACTTTAATATTCACTATCACCTTGTCAGTAGCTAAGAGGCAGCTAGCGCAAACGACCGTACTGTGCGGAGTCCCAGAGGGGAATGACGCCACTTCGATACTTTGGAAAAAAAAGTATCATAGGCCCCTTATAAATTTGCTTCACTGGATTTGGACGGATTCAATCTGGTTTAGTCGGGAGTCGCGAAACAACTAATCAGAGGTATCAGTTATTGCAAGCGTATATCAAGAAAGAGGGAAAGCAAGAAGAAAGGCAAAGTGTGTCCGTCGGGCGATGCCGTACCTTGCTATGTTCGGTCTTCAAAACGGCACATGCAAGGGACTCCTGACCGCTCGGTTTCGAAGGAACCGAGCGGTTGAGCACCCGCCGGTCCTCCATCGCGATTTTCACAGGCCACCGGCAAGATGTTTTCCGTCACCTCCCTTTTTCTAGGAGCAAGGGACAACTGACCAGGATTTGCCAAGAGCTCGAGGGCGTCACCTAACTTTGTTGTTGAATAACTCCGAATTGGAGGCCTAACGCAAATTTTTACAAACGGCATCATCATCACCGCCCCCTCCCGAACAAGATGGCTATAATATCATCCAACATTTTTGGGACACCCTGTATACTACTACTTAGCGCGAGACTCTACCGAGTCTCCTGATAAAGTTGAATGTAGCATGGTTACGATGTTCGCTTGTTTGTTTGGTCGAAGCTAGATCCTAGCGACTCAATAAATCGGTTACATGATGATTCAGTCGTACGCTTCTTTACCCTGTCCTGTCGGTATTTCATATTAGAGGGAATTCCGGTCGAGCTAAAGGTAAGTTAGGACTCAGCTACAGTTCAGATATTTGGAGCACTCTGAACATGGGTTAGGACATGAAGCTGGTGCATACGCAACAGTGTATCCTGTTACGTATCCGTATCTCCTCATACGCGAACGTAGCTGAGTAAACCGCCAGGCTAGCAACTTCAATTCAGCGGGAATTCAAATCATAAAACGCAACTCACGTATTAACGCACGGCTTTTTCTCCCGCGAACAATTAGAAGATTAGGACACGGCATCTGGCACGCAGATGCTCAGTAATTCGTAGTAACGATAATCAGGTACGGTTAATCCTGCAATAAAGTAATAAACGAAGAAGTCACTTCGCGACTTCTTCGAATCTTTCGCTAAGCCTAACACAATAGGCCCTAAAATTCTCGAGCGCTCACTCTTTTCCTCGAACGCGCCGACGAGCGTCCGCGAATTACAATACAATCATAATAGCTCGCTCGCCTCGAGAAAGGGTCCGGTTTTCCACGGCCCAGGGATTTTCCCATCGCGCCGCCATTTCCCGCCAGCGACCAGCGCACGTAGCCCAGGGCAAGAGTAGGATCAAGAAGGAGAGGGAGAGCCCTTCGACTGCGTGCGCCTCCAAAATTTAGGGAAGGTGTAAGGCCCATCGGAGGGGCACCAATTGAAATGCGTAAGGGCCTGCGTCTGCCCTAGCGAGCACCTGATTGGCTCCTTTCTTACGCGCGTGAGAAAGAAGTCTTCGAAGACGTTCGTCAATTCCTTCTTCAGGAACGAACGTCACTTCAAATTCTAGCAACAAGCGACTAAGACCTTTTTTCTTATTCTTGTACTGGACAGTAGTATTTCTAACTTATTCCAATATAATAACTTCTCCACGTTTTAATCCAATCCAGGGGCGCGATTCTGGTTCTGGCGCTATCGATAGCGCCGGTCGCTAAGTTAGCGCCGAACGTCGCTTGTAAGCGACGGCGCTATTGCTCGGAGCGATTCTCGTTCGGGCGCTACTTTGCAACGGTCGCTACAACAGCGGGTTTAGCGACGGTCGCTAAGAACTATAGTATGTGCCTTGGGTTCAGCCTGAAGGTATTCACTGAAGACACCTTCAGATCATATAACCCGGCAATTTAATCGCGCCAATTTTGATATAAGAGACAATGTTGGATTCATTGGCAGGCGCGTTCGAGAAGGAACGACAGTGAGGAATAGTCTTTACCAATGCAAATCTCAGTAGCCTTATACAATTTTTAAATTGAAAAGAAGCGCCAAGTAGATGCTTAGATATAATTAAGATACTTGTGTTAATGCTATGCAAGCGCAAATCGGGGATATTGTATGGTATACTTTTCAACAGTGCTATAAACTTCAGCTCTCATCGGTTTTCGAGATTCTAATATTGTTGAAAAACATCTCACGTAGCATAGAAGTCAGAAAGACCGCAAATATTCAGGAAAAGGAGTTTTTTTTAGGTCTTCCAGACTATTGTGCTAATTGCGATAATTTTGCACGATGAAATTAAAATTTGAACTGAAAAAGGACGGGCGCGAAAGATTTGTTTTTCGACCGCTCGATAGGTTGACCAACGAAGAAACGATTATGACCTGCCGGCCACGGAGGGAGGGAAGCGGTTCCCGCTGGATCGTCACAGTACGAACAGTGAGCTTGGAGAAACAACTAGGTAATTTCTCTAAAGTTAGCGTGTGTGAGGGTTGCATAGAGTGTGTGTGCATTTTAATATTGTGGAACGAGCAAACATGAGGTATGTTATCTTCATTGATATATATATATATATCATATATATATATATGAATTCACTATAGTCGACGCGCAGAACGTACTAAGGAAGCCTTATTTGGTAGCAGTATTTGGTCATAGTTGTTTATGTATTTGGCAGTTCCAAACTTTGTAGTATACGCGGTATAGTAGTATAGTGTATGAACTCGCATATTCTCGTTACTTTTGACTTTGAAAAAAATAGTATCGTGTAGGAATGAAAAGTTTGCATTTACTTGCGCTGCGCCGCGTGCAGTCCTTATGTCCAAGAGCCGGCCGCTCAAAACCCTCCGTCATAAAATATCATCACAATCCCGAGCAAATATCATAGTTTATATGTTAAAACATAAAAAATTGTGAGTCGGCCAGACTGTATCCGTGGCTTGCTGTATTTAATTATATTATGTGGATGGAGAATATGGATAAATGTCTGTAGTTTGAGAAAACCTTAGTCGGCCTTACCCGACCCTGTGGCGAACAACCCGCCGACCACTTCAGAAAAGTTGCGATTTCGATACGTTGACTCCGTCATCGAACATCATCTTGCTTTTTTTAAAATCAAAATTTAAGATCGGCCAATTTTTGTTGCCGCCGGTCACTCTCGCCGATCACTCGCCGCGTCAGCGCGGTCAAGTTGGGGTGGTTTATTACACCCTGGGTTTTCCCTAAAGGGGAGACGTGCCCTGCACAACCCCGCGTGAGCCGCCCTACGGGCGCATCCCTACACCTCTTTAACATTTTATAACATGAAGGTGCACGAAAGGAATTCGAAATGTAGTTATATTTACCAGGCAGATGTTCACCCTCATAAAGTAATCCAAATCAGTTGCACTGGAGATAATAAAATGGTTTTCTCATTAGGCAAACATTCTTCCGGATTCTTTCCCCAAGGATAGGATTAGCAGATCGCTATATTCTCTATCAAATTCACTGTGATGTTTTGTCATAGGACTGACATACCTCGCTACGTACTATAATTAGATTAATTAAATATAGCAAGTGACGGATACAGTCTGGCCGACCCACGATTTTTTTATGTTTTAACATACAGGGTGTCCCAAAAATGTTGGATAATATTATAGCCATCTTGTTCGGGAGGGGGCGGTGATGATGATGCCGTTTGTAAAAATTTGCGTTAGGCCTCCAATTCCAAGTTATTCAACAACAAAGTTAGATAACGCCCACCGAGCTCTTGGCAAGTCCTGGGGCGGGATTCTGGTTCTGGCGCTAACGATAGCGCCGGTCGCTATCTCCGAGTTAGCGCTAGTAGGCGTTAAGGTAGCGCTTCGAGCGAGTCTGGATCGCTAGCGATGGGCGCTAAGTAGCGTCGAGTCGCTAAGTTGGGTCGCTATCTACGGCTAGAGTTAGCACGGACACCGAGGACCGTGCTATCGAGTTAGCGACCCATTCAACCGTGTGGAGGGGGAAATCGGACAAGAAATTACGGCGGGAAACTGCTATGAGAGAGGTGTGACGGTTATTTTTAAAGCATCGCCACGATCGCAACTCAGTCTTTCGCTGCATTTGAGAGGTTGTGGATCGTAGTCGATCGTAGGTATCGGAGTGTGCCTGCTGACAAGACAGGCATTTTTTTGGTGGATTCGCAGGGTTTCATGTGTCCGCACAGGACCTGATGGAAGCAGGGCCCTCCGGCAGGGCCTCACACCGCTCCCCCGTACCCTCTCCCATTTCCCTTCCACCATCCCCCATAGGTGTGGGTGTAGCTCCCCCCCCCCCCACAACCATTCAGGAGGTCCGCGCCGCGAGGTGCTACCAGCGGCGTCAGCGACGTGATGGCGCGCTTCATGGAGTTGGAGCGCCAAAGCCAGGCATATTTAGAGGTAAAGAAAATACATCTTTGCTGTTGCGTGCCTATATCATTTCAAATTTATTATTAAAACATAACATTATTTCATTTTGTAGACGCTGGCTCACCGATCTAATGAGAGGAACGAAGAACTCCACCATATTAGGGAGGGTCAGGATCGCCTATTCAGGGCCGTTGAGGTAGTTGCGCAAGCATTTAGAAGTTAAGTACAAAATGTTTGAAAGTTGTACGAGTTATTAATGTTATAGACGCTGACCAACTCGGTCAACAAGTTAGTGGACGAGACTCGGCAATCCAATGAGTTCCACAGACGCCTGACGGTAGCGATAGAGGCTATCGCGAGCTCGTTTGGCCATACCCCATAAGGAGCCATCCAGTTTAATAAGTGAGTTGTACGCAGTATTTATAGTGGGTAGACACGTAATGTGTAATCAGTTATTGTTCATGACACCTGTCTTATTTCCAGAAGCAGCGTCACACACCATCCGCGGCACCTTCACCAGAAAGATCGAAGGACGCATTAGCGCCGCACGCCAAGAATATACATACAAGCGCGAAGCGCGATCATCTACGGGACACCGTCACTGCTCACTACTAGAAGTGAGAACATCGCCAAGTTCAAGTACTCTTCTATGTAAGTACTAGTCAAGTACTCTTTTAGTACAAAGGTAAACTCAATAAGTATTTTATCATTAAAGCGGTATATTATTTTTATGTGCCTTGTAGATATGCACCCATCGAACTGCTTGTGTGTAAGGAATGACCGCAGATATAACGAAAGCTACAGCGCTTTGGATGGCTTTCTCTATGGTTGCCCGACTTTCCAGCTCTTTCTCAGGTATGCTCGAACATGCAAATATGAGCCTTGCATTATAATGCGTTCTCGGGACCTTGCCACTTACAAAATGTAAAACTAATTCTATTTTTTGATCTTATTTTGCAGAACCAGAGCTAAACAAACAAACACTCTACTGAATTAAACTGGACGAATGAGGAAACCTCATTTAGTGTGGAACTCAAAGGACACCAAGAGAAATCAGAAAAGTTGTCGGTAGACGGCACAGAAAATACAAAGAAAAATATACAATTTATCGTAAGGTATATTAATGAAGAAACTAAAATCAAATCAAATGAAACATATTTAAGTGTCCAAATTGCAGATGCCACAAAAATTGAACTAGGGGACGAAGGAGCTAAGAGGAAGGAAGCGATACTGACGAGAAAAAAAGATGACTATCCGGCCCTATTACAATGCACGAGAATTTTCACCTTCTCCGCTTTTCCCAAGCACGATGCAATCTTTAAACACATAGGCGTAGCCACCTGTGTCTACTGTGAGTAGAAACACCTCACATAATAGCCATTGCTTCATTGATTAATTGAATACAGTATAAGAAAATGCCAATGGCACTTGACCATTGATTCCCAATACACAAAAATACTTTTCAGGGATCAGATACAACGAAAACGCGTGAGGTCTCGAAATTGAGTCAACGTGGAAGAGAGGGGTGGAATATACAAGCGGAGCGGAGATAATAACAAGTTATACAGCGAAGGCGGGCAGATGTGGCGATCAAGCTGGGGCAAGGTTGGAGCAGGCTGGAAGGCAAGCGCGGAGAGCGAAACAAAAAAATAGAATGAGAGAGTTTGTTTATTAAATTATTCAATATACGAATTTGAATCAACACTGGAAGCATTAGTAGCGCCTGTATTCGTATGTCTATGATGTGCGAGTGTGAGTGAGATAGAATGAGGCTGTCGTGCCTTCCGTATTCTCCTTTTATAAGTCAAACTAGCCGGATTTTTTGTTGTAAAAGCATACTAATACTACGACACACTAAATGTCAACAATTATATGTTACCTTCAAAATAAAATAATTATATTTTCTGTATATCGTCGGCAGTTCTATTGTTGTCATGACAATATGTCACTCAACTTACTGTTGCGCCGGAGCCCAAAGCTGGCTCTCGGATTGCACAAACTAGCTATATCGTCAAATCCTTTCTTCGAGAGGATAATGCAGTGTCCAAAGTCTATGACACATTATGATATCAATAACGAGCGTCTAGCCACTAAGTCACGTTTAGCAACGACGCACTGAGTCGCTTCGCCTGATCAGCGCCACCTGCCACGAACAAAATCATCAACCGATGTCCCAAACGGGGACTCGCTATCCAGATTTCGATCAGAACATATCAGTGCGTATCAGCGAGTTACTCTGTACCTCTTGTCAGTTCTTTGATTATACTTTATCAATAAACCTTAAGTTTTGGGCGTAATCCCGGTGGATTCCAATCCTTTAAACGCTACGAGCCTAACTTCCTCCGATCCCGCTACCCGCTCTGCGCCGTCACCACGCAGGGCACAACATTAAATGGTGGCAGCGGTGTGGGATCTGCACCGTTGAAGTCAAATTGTGAGTCTGCTGAAAATCGTAACGTGGCGTGATTGTCACTGTTACCTACGACCTAGAAGTCAATCTCTACTGAGGTAGAGACAGGCAGGACTACCAAACCGGAGACACGAACGAGCTCTTAGGAGACGTTCGCACTTCACCAGACAGCCGCTATCTCGTCAGAGACGGCCAGACGGCCTAGTTAACGGGAAAAGTATAACCAAGCCTGAACGGACGTCACCAACGTGCCATTGCTGATCCGAGGACCTTTGGCCGAGCGGAGACGACCACCGAGGTACCGAGAAGGTACGCACCATCCACCCACGGACCAAGTACACCTGGTCCTCTGTACGAGCGATAAGGAGCTCCAGATCCCGACTCGCCGACAACACATTGTACGACACAGACGGTAAGGAGACATCATCGTCTCGCCGACTTCAGTTACGTCAACCGACACCTCACGGTCAGCAGCGGTCGTTTACCAGCAGCATGCGCCTGCCAGTTATCCTGTGAGTAAACAGAAAACTCGAATCGCCGTAGGGATATCCGTAAAAATATATATATTGTAAACCAGAGCCTTCACACGGCCCTTGCATGCCTACGGAAGACGCACTTGCCCTCAGGTACCTTCTCCCCAAGCGAAGGTCATTTCTCGAAGCGAAGGGCACTTCCCTGGGCAACACCGGCCATCCACGATGCCGCTTGCGAGCTCCGAGGCTAGACACTAGCACACGACACCCGAGAGTGTCGTCGTACCGTCACAGCGCCGATACCCTGTTAAAGGACACGACTTCAGTCTACTAGGAAACGAATTTGCCATGTCACATTCAGGACAAGGTCCTAGTGACTCAAATAACCAGTTAATCCGAGGAGTTGTGGGAGTGTGCTCGGACTAATTGGAGTATTTGATGGAGACAGAGGCTCCGACCTACTCGCGTTCCTAAACGATGTCGATTGCGCCTTAGAGTGCGCACCCGAAAACGAGCAACCGCGACTCCTGCGACTTATCTTGAAAAACAAAATAAAAGGTAGAGCCTTGCGAGAACTGCAACACAAAACAATCGATAGCTTCGAGGAATTAACTTGCCTACTCAAAACGCGATTCGCCGTCAAAAGGTCATCCGACACTGTACAGACCGACTTCAGTAGTTGTAGACAGAGAGAAGGAGATAGCGTTGTAAGCGTTTTCCCCGGGCTGCGTTCCGCGCCGGCTCCGGTGGACGCGCTCCAACTTCGCCGAGGCTCCTCCGAGGTCACCTGAAAGGCGCAAAAGGAATCGGTTGGGCGCCAGGCCCTAGGCAAGGCCAAATTTCTATTTTGTAAGTTCCCTCGCCCGGATGGTGTCCTCTCGGTTGACCTCCCGAGCTCGGCGGCTCTCGCTGGTGTCTCCCTGACTGGCTCGTGTAGATGGTAGAGTGGCGGAGTCTGGATGTCGGGGAGAAAGAAGCAGAGAAGCCCACGCGGATGGGTGGCGAAGATGTTTATTGGGCCGGGACGGCCAGAAACCCTACTGCCCTCGCGCTCGCGTCCGAACGGTCGGCGTTCGGACCCTCGGCTTTCCCGTAGCCGCTATACAATCTAATGTTCACCCGGCCTCGTTGCGCTCGCTATATCGTACGGCTCGGACACGCCAGTTATAAATTGCACCTACAAAGTCGTCTCTGCAGCGGAGCTGCCCACCTCGATGTTACGCGGTCATGGACGGATAGTCACGGAGCCGAAAAATCCAAAGACCGGTCGAATTCCCAAAGACTACCGTCCGGGGTGGACAGCCGTGACGCTTCTGGCTTTCGTATGCCTCACACTCTATAGCTCTAAATGAAACCGGGGACTTTGCGGCGACTTGCAGAGTCGCGCCAAGTAAGTAGCCGCCTAGTGACCGATGGTCACTAGCACTAGGGCTGTCTCTACAGGAGCGTAAACGGCCGGCACCGAGACCTACAGATACTTTTATGCAGGCAGGCAATTACTCTCGGCTCACCTTCAACGATCGAAAACTCCTCGTACTCTCTCTCGCAAAACTCTGGGTCGCTTGCTCATGCACACTCGCACTCTCACTCCCTACGGTGGTCGCTCGCAAAGTGACTCGCTTCCGGCGCTACCAAAATTTTGCCCAGTGTTACGTTGCCACCTTACGCTCTCGATCTCTCGATGCCGCCGCGTCGGTCGATACCGATCGGTGTCGAGGGCGGGCGTATCGATCCCGCGCGCCAGAATCGAATGCCTCGCTACGCTACCCTATCCGCCGCTGTCTTCAGCCTGCGGACGCTAGGAGCTCCTGGTTCACGCCGGTGTGTCCATATTCGTCCTGCCCTCCGTCGTGCTCCCAGGCTTAGAGCGGCCCGATCGGCTCGTCGTCTCGGCGGATCGGCACCCTCGCTATGGCTCGCAGTTGGGGGCATCTGGGCCCCTCCTCCTCGAGCTTGTCTCCTGCTCCTCGATCGACTGGTTGTCCTCGTCGCTAGATGAAGCTCGCAAGTAGAGACAGCGCGTTAATAATAATTCAATGGCTACCGGTGGTACCCCTTGGAGCTACGGTATTTAAATTAAGTGGCGAGTGCGCGGCGAGAGCGGCTGCGGGGCAGGAGTCTTGCGACGGGCGCGGCTGCCCTGTCACAGCGTACAACATTTCGGGTCTAGAATGAAAAGGCTATTAGCCGAAATGAAAGAACTGTCCATCGAAGACACCCTTGACACGTCACAGAGTTCAGCCATCGACGATCTCCTAGAAAAACAAGCCTTGCGCTATTTCACTCGAGGATTGAAGGATCACCTCAGACTAATAATCCGAACGCGTACTTTCAATAACCTACAATCGGCGATAGCAGCCGCCATCGAATAAGAACGGATTCTAGGACTAGGTCCCCCTCGCACAAATAACCATTCGCGTTACCGCGAGAATACTGGCGATAAGCAAGCACGCGACGCAGAAAAGTGCGGAAGATGCCATAAAATAGGCCACATCGTCAATAATTGTTATACGCGCCTAAGCACGCCCCGTCCTTCTACCGACCAACCCTCACACCGTTCCAATAACTCCCGAGCGCACTCCAATATCAGGGCAGTTCAACGCGGAACCGTAACATGCAGATACTGCAAAAAGCCCGGACACACGCTCGAGGAATGCCGCGCACGCCAGCGCGCAAACGAGAGGAACCAGACGGAGCGACCCCCGCGAACAGGCAATAATCCCCGAGAACCCAGCCTGCAAGCTGAAACCCAAGACGCGACACGCGCCACACCTTGTCAGCCCGAGTCCGACGGAAGGCCGGACGACGACACGAGAATCGGTTCATATCGGGTTAAAACGATAGCCGCTGAACCCGAGTCACCACGTAACCTAGTAGAAATCGAGGCACCAGATTTGCTTAACGGAAAAGCCCTCATGCTCTTAGACACCGGAGCTGAAGTTACTTTGCTAAAAATCGGACAGGTCCTAAGCGACGTTCCCGCCGTGAAAGAAGTCGTAACCCTGCACGGCGCCGTGGCAAGTCAGCACGAGTGTCCCCGCGGGTTTTACTTTCAAAAATTCTACTTCTTCGATCGTCAATCTGGCTTCCGAAGGCTAGCCGGCGCGCAAACAAGCGAATCTCGCGGGATAAAATTCGTGAATTCTCCCGCGGCGAGAAGATGGGTTTGTCGACTGGTCATCAGCTATTGGTATATCAATATACCGAGCGAGCGGGCGACGTAGCCGGTTTGCCGTTGTTTGATAGGCCCGACGGGTTCGACCATTACGGTGCCCGTCCCCTCTTATGTTTTTGATTAAAGTGGCCGAATTCGACGCATCGCGGAGGCTCGATCGGCTCCTGTACTCTCGGTTCTCCCTTTAAGAAATTGGGCAATGATGCCCGCTAGGCGGGTGCCGGGGTACGCAGTTCTTTTCAGAACTAGGGAGACGTTAGAGTGAAACCCGCGTCAATGGGTTGCGCCAGGCCAGGAATGGACCAATAGAGTAGAATCACGGGGGTGCTTTTGGAGTAGTGTTTTGGTCGTGCATTCTCCCGACTCCGACTGCTCTGACCGACCGATGGTGAGGGAGCTGGAGTCCTTCGCGAATCGCCGCGTTTTATTAGCTGTAGCTGAGCGGCGTGCGAGCGTGCGTGCGAGCGTGCGTGCGGGTGTGCGTGCGGGCGTGCGAACGTTCGTGGGGAGGAAGGAAACGCGATCGCTACATAAGTTGACCGCGGAATCTTTGCATGTATTGCAATTGTAACACAGTTGTAGGCAGGTCATTTAGAGTTGTGGGATACGTTGGGAGGGGGAAGTAGTCGCGAGGGGGAATAGCTCCCGATCGGTGACAGCGACGAGAGAAAGGAGTTATTTAGGCGAATCCTCTATTCACAGCTCCCTCCGACGGCCGAAGATGTACGGTGCAGGCAGGACTAGGGGAATGATTTAGGCAGGCCTTGGGTTCGTGCGCGTATTACGGCATCTGACTGCGAGATCGAGCTCACGGGGAAGGGAGAACTAAGAGCTTTGCTTTGACACGGTTGACGCTCTGTCGCCCGATACGCTGCTCGCAGAGATGGCATCGTACCGGAGGGAATGGCACTCGCGTCGGTCGAATAGTAACCAAAGATCGAGTCATTAGAGAGGAGAAAGGAATCGCGGTGTCTCGTCTGCCAGGCGGCAGATCGCGTGGGATAGGGGAACCAAGCTCGATCCTCGCGAACATCGGTCGGCCCACAGTCAGCTCGGCCCCGAAAAGCCCCTGTGTGCACAGGATGTTGCTGGCAATCGAGCAGCGGAGGTTACTGAGACGACCACTGGTGCAGTATAGAGTACTTAACTCGCAGCGCGGCGCATTTGGAGCTTCGGCAACCTGTGGTGGGCCTATACGTCGAGGTGCCTCTGTTGAGTGCGTGGACGTGTGAGAGATCGATAGGTAGCCAAGAGACGTTGGGAATAATCGGTTTGGAACCTCCCCTTCTGTCGGCGGTCTCTCCTCTGTATGACTGGTGACGTACGTTGGGGGGGGGGGGTGACCCCCACGGGCGGGACTCTTGGCACAATCCCCAGGAGTCCTTTGAGCCCGGACAGGATCGCTAAAGTACCGGAGGGATCCGCTCCGTACGGCTGCCATCATACAGGCGTCGTGGCACTATATTGCGAGTGTCTCCATGAAAGTTGTTCCAGGTCTTTACTCGGTGATGTCCATCCCCTCCTTCAGATTGGCCTCAGCGTTTGCGGGTCTTGCAACCACCGCTACCTCTTCGTGAGCTGGAGTGGGGGGGGGGGGGGGGGGTGGATCACTTCTCCCACTCCTCGATGTCGTTGGGGCCATCTCCTCCTCTTTCGGGGAAGAGGTGGCCTTTCCGGTGGGGACTGCTCCATCGGATGGCTGCGTGACAGAGGGGGGAAGGGCGCGCTTCCCTGATGAAAGACCCTTCCTCCCCCTTTAGCCGGGGCTTTGCAAGACGGGCCACTCAGACGGAAGCAACACCCGGTGCGGTCGGTGAGGCTCGGGCAGGTGGCCTGCGTAGTCCCTCTCCTAGCAGTTGAAGTACTGGAGGTGCTGTGGTGCGAACGCCACTACCCTCGTCGAGGGTACCACCCAACCAGCAAGCGCTCCGCAGCCACCAGCTTCCTCGCGGAGGCCAACGGGCATTTTGCCCATATCGACCCGAGACCACGCTATCTGATCCACCCGGACCACAGCGAGGGGGCAACCACTGTCGCGCACCACTGCCGCCTGCCGACAGCCGCATCAGGGCGGCTCTGGGTCGAGGACTCCACCTTATCCAAGATTCGCCGCTCCAGAACGTGCGGGTCCTGGGGCGGTTTTGGGATCAGGGAAAGTGGGGTCCCGAGGGTGCCCGTATCCGCGAGAGAGGCCATCTGTATCCGAAGCTCTGCCACCTCCCGCCGGGGACCCGGAGGCGCTTGCCCTGAGGGTAAGCTGCGTGGTGTCGACAGACACCATGTCAGCCGCCTCACTGCGCTCGCACTGACAGGTCCCCTTGAGGCCCGAGGACACCGAGGCGACCAATCCAAGGACCGCCCGGGCGCTCTCGATTAGTATGGAGCCCTCTTCGGAGGTGGACATAAGTCGCACCTTCTCAGCGAGTTCCAGGCTGGCCCCTTGTTTTTTCCTCTCCTTGCACATCCTCGACCGCTCGCCCTCTGCAGAGCGGGGTGGGGGCAGGGGAGGAAATTCCTCCCGGGGCGGCGGCGCCGGTAGACTGGCACCCGTCGCCACTGAGAAATAGAAGAGATATATTTTTTAATTGAATTTTCACAATTGTTTAACATGTTTTGTTTTATATTCCTAACTGACGATTTGGTTTTCTCATTTATGTCCTGTTCCTGTTCTTGTTTATTCATAGAAAATTGAGTTCTGTATGACAATGATTTTTTTGAATATTCATTCCCTTCTGTACAATATTTATTTGTATTCCCTGCATTACCATTAAATTCTTTCGTAGGAAACCATTAATTTCTTTTTAGGATGTACAATTTACGTTTTTGGTCAATTTGATACTGGTGGTTACACCATATTGTTATTTTTGTGGAATGCGGCACCTTTTTTTGTGAGGCAAGATCTTTTTTGGGGTGAGGGACAAGACTACTTGGCGCTTTTTTTACATTTTTTAAATGTTATTTTTAGGAAACGAAATCAAGAAGCAAGTTTACGGCGGAATCAAACTACTACTTGGCGCATTTTTTCACATTTTAATGTTTTTGGATGGATAATATTGTGACGGAGCAGAAGCGCCCGTCGCAAGGCTCACTCGCGCACTCGCCGCCTCGTTTAAACACCGTAGCTCCAAGGGGTACTACCTAAAACCATCGAATCTTTAATAATGTACTGTCTCTATTTGCGAGCTTAATCTAGCGGCGAGGACAACCAGTCGATCGAGAGCGTAAGGCGGCAACGTATCACTGGACCAAATTTTGGTAGGACCGGAAACTCTTCACTTTGCGAGCGACCGCCGTAGCGAGCGATTTCGTGTATTCGAGCGAGTGCGAGAGCGAGCAGTCTTGAGTTGTGGAAGGCGGGCGTGACCGACGAACCGATTCCTGAACCGTTTGAGGGCGAGCGAGACCGACCAGCAGTTCAAAAGCAGTACGACAGCAATCTCCGGTGCTTATTTCCTTTGAGGTGAGCCCAGTGTAATTGCCTGCATGCCTAAATTCATCTGTAGGTCTCGGTGCCGGCCGTTCACGCTCTTGTACAGACAACCCTAGTGCGAGTGACCACCGGTCACTAAGCGGCTACTGCCTTGGCGCGACTCTTCAAGACGCCGCAAAGGCCCCGCTTCCCTTTTAATACTCATGGTTAGATTGTTAGGCGCACGAAAGCCAGGAGCGGCACGGCCGTCCACCTCGGACGGTAGTTTTAGGGAATTCAACCGGTCTTGGGTTTTTTCGGCAGCGTGGCTATTCCATCGGCCACCCTAGTATATCGAGGCGAGCAGCCCTGCTGCAAGTACGATTTTGGTTGCGGGTTTTCAACTGGCGAGTCCGAGCCACACTATCTAGCGAGCGCGAGGCGAGCGCAACGAGGCCGGGTGAATCTTAAATTGTATAGCGGCTACGGGAAAGCCGAGGGTCCGAACGCCGAGCGTACGAGCTGTAGGGTTTCTGGCCGTCCCGACCCAATAAACAACTTCTCCACCCATCCGCGTGGGTTTGGTTTGCTTCTTTCTCCCTGACAAAGAGACTCCGCCACTCTACCAGCAACGAGCCAGCCAGGAGGATATCGGCGAGAGCCGCCGAGCTCCAGGGGTCAAGCGGGAGGCCTCCACCTGGACGAGGGGAACCCCGTTACAAAAATTCGGCCCTGCATAGGGCCTGGCGCCCAACTCTATTCCCCTCCCCCCTTTCAGGCGACCTCGGTGGAGCCCCGGCGAGGTTGGAGCGCGTCCACAGGAGCAGGCGCGAACCGCAATCCGAGGAAACGGTTACAATATGTATACTTAAACAAAATGTCCACTGTTTCATGCACATGTTTCGGAAAATTACGATTTGTTTCTTTTCAAACCTCCAACTTTTCAAATCTCGAGCGCACCCATGCTACCCAGGTATCAGTCCATAATCCGTATCCTTCAATAGGGTCAGGTTATGGTCAGGTCATAATTAATAGACTTTAATAGACCGAACGAAAAGGTGAAAGGCGGTGAGCAACTCGATGTTCTACTCCAGTATCTGTCGCATTGCGAATTAGGGATTTGTGATTTCTGAAGATATTATTAACCTCCCATAAAAATCTTTTTTTTCAAAAAAGTGTTTTAGATGCAACAAAAATTATACTTCCCTTTGACATTCTACAAAACTAGTACAAAAAATTATAATGTAAAAAATGACCCAAGTAGCAATTTGATTCCCCCACAGAATTGAGATATTACAAAAACGATATAAATATCGTACAAGAAAGCCAAGTTTTCATTCAAAGATACCTCGATTTAACTCGCATGAGCAATTAACAATAAATTAACAATTGTAGCAGGAATAGGAAAAAGCGTAGGTCTCGCTGTGCGACCTCGGGTATTTATCTTCGGTTATGGAATGGGTTTAAAAAAATACGTTTTTTTTTCTGCTAAACAAACAAAGACCAGGATTTATTGGAAAGGAATATGCACAGATTACAAATTGGAGTACATTTTTCACAAGTGCATGCTTAGACCGGGATAGGACATTGGTTTTTACTTAATGCCGTAGTGTCTCGATATAACACAATCCGTCCACAAACATTAAAATATAAAAAAAAGCGCTAAGTAGTCTTGTCCCTCACCCCAAAAAAGATTTTGCCTCAAAAAAATGTGCTACATTCCACAAAAATAACAGTGTGGTGAAACCAGCTCTATCAAGTTGACCAAAAACGTAAATCGATATCATTGGAAAGCCAAGTCTTGATTCAAACACTCTAATCCCACAAAAGAATTAACGGTAGTGCAGGGAATACAAATATTGTGCTTAATTGAATGAATATTTAAAGAAAAATAATGTCATACAGAACTAAATATTCTACGAACAAACAAGAACAGGAACAGGATTTGAATGTGAAAACCAAACCTTCAGTTAGAAATATAAAACAAACCATATGTTAAACAATTGTAAAAATTAAATTATAATATATATATCTCTCTTTTGTTCGTCCAATTTATCAAAGAAAACGTAATACTTGGCCCGCCCGGTTCTTCACAAATCGAGTTTCAAGTTGTAACGCGGCACCCGCGCTTATCTACGCGCTGACTTCAGCATCCCGAGCGCCCCTCCATGGGACCGAATCGCCGTCCCGGGCACTCGGCCCTAGACGGGACAGTCAGTCCCAAACTCGCCCTCGCCTCGAAAAGGTCTCTAATAAAGCCTAAACCCAATTCGGAAGTGCCTTTCATTCACCCGCTCCTGCTCGCCATCACAACTGGTGTCAGAAGTGACGGACCACTGCACCCAGAGACACACACTCACAGAAACACACAGAAGGAAGGACAGCAGTAACAAGGACAGCAAAAACAAGGACACCACAAGCACACTTCAGAAGACACATGCACATCGGAACAATACTCATCACCATCACACGGTAAGTACTACATAACATTTGCAATATTCGAACTGTAATATCTGGACTGGCACCATCTCTTCCATCCCGAACACCGTTTAAAAATCTACAAAAATTCCACCCCAACGGCCTGAACGTCATAAAACTCACAGCACTCCTTTCTATAAGACGACACCTACCTCAGACACAGAAACCAACAACACAGTTACAGACATGACACACACTCTGACATTCCGCGACATATATTGTAACGAAAACGACCTTCCTGACCAAGCATAAGACCGGAAGGTTATGCGCGGTCACCCGATAGGGAAAATAAATGTCGCCTCCAGAGAAGGTCATACCGATTCCGCTAACGGCCAAAAGAACTGTTCCGTTTCTAACTGTCGTTTGAATTTCGCGTGAGCCATCCAACACCGTTGGGCAGGGACGAAACACCACCACCGGTCCCCTGAGGAACATCTTCCACAACGCCACCCGCAGCCACGAGACTCCGGCTCGACGTGGAGACCCCCTTAAGGACGACAGCAGCCCTCGATGGAGTTCCACGACAACACTGGCCCAGCTGTAGGGACTCCGGGCGGTAGGGCAGGCGCGTCCAGGAGGAAGGATCCATCGGCTGCGGCCACTCGGATCTTCCACAGCGCAGGGGTAGGGCCCTGTTGCGGGGGCTCCCCGAGCCTTGGCGCCCGGATTGCGTAGGGTGGCCCACACGGCCGAAATCGGGGGCGCCGGGGGAAGTAAACAGAAATCTATTAAAGCCCCGCACGCGGAAGGAGCGGGCATTCGTTTTCGAGCCGTTAGAGTGATTAGCCTTTCCGAACCAGTGTGTGAGATTCCGAAGCTCCCTTCTACTTCCGTTTGGTAAGCCAAGCCTCCGGGCATCTCTCATACGTAAGGATCGACCAGGGGATTGTCCTGGTCCGATTTTGTAAACGTTGTCTTGTGCTTCTCCAAACCATTGTTTAACGCACTGTAAGGTTCCCGTTTTCTGTAGAATCTCCGTTAGCGGCCTTCCTGGAGGGTTCCCGCTCTCGAAACGGATCGCTTCCATCCGTCCATTAGAATAAGTTCACGCGATCGAGATTGTATTTTCCAACTCTGCTCTTCCGTTCGTTCGTCTCGCCGTTCGAGACTCGCTTCCGTTTTGTATCGGTTCACGTAGTACCATAGTTCACTTCTTTTGTATCCTGCTCTTCACGGGCGCTGAGTAACGCCCGTGGGCGAAGCCCGTTTTACCGCCCATTTGCCATCTTTCTGTGAGCAATAAATCTCGTGCAAAGAACTCAGTCTGTCTTGGTTGCGTCTTCTGCCGAATTCACGGCCCTTCTTACTGTCCTCAACTGAGGTGCCGTGTGAGGAAACCCGATTGCGGCTCCGCGGAAAACTTGCGTGCGGCTTTAGCCCGTGTGTTAGTCTCAGAGTGGTACCTCGGAGCCGAATCGACGGTCAGGGAGAAGTCATCGCGTTCCCGAAGATTCGCGCTTCGGGCAAGAAAATCTAAGAATAAACATATTTTCCTGGGCAACCAGCTGCGGGTAGCTCTATTCCCGAGTGGCCCCAGGAAGATCCCTGATAAATTGGCGCCCAACGTTCAAGGTTTAGCCAGAACGAACCAAGGCAGATTTGAAATTACCGTCTTTGGAGAAAATAAGTAGGACTAGGAGAAGTAGCATTCCGTTAATGTTGTCTTTGTCATGGTAATATATGTGAATTTATGTGGGATTGGTGACTAATAACGTATTTAGGAATTGTATTGTATTGTATAGAGAACTAATTAAGTATTACACCAATCTACCGTAATTATTGCGTAGGCAACCGAGATAGAGGTGGAGTGAAAGATACTGCAATATTCTGGCGTGCAAGGCCGGAAGTCAAAAGACAATTAAGTAGAGTCGCGAGTTTAACGTTACCGAATACAGAACACCAATTACCGTTTTCAAAGTGCATTGGGTGCTCTGAGTACCAGAAACGAGAGTTTGTCTAGACAGGGATTAACTCGGGGTGCAGTTGGGTTTTTACTGTGCTGCGGCTGATAATCCGATTATCGCGAATATTTCGTGGGTAACAGAAATAAGGAAGACGCTTGTTCGAAGGCGTCAATCCGCAGGGCAACAACCGAGAGTTCGCAACGAAGAGTTGGCTAGTAGAAAAACTGGGTCGGTTGGTCGGACGACAACAAGGCACGCGACTACCGCACGGGAAACATAGGAAAAAAACACTAAACAAGGGCAATTACCGTTCGACATAAACGGTAGGCTATTTCGGGACACAAGCAATAACATTAATACGAAACAATGGCAGAAGGACAGATTGAACGGACAAAAGATTTTACCGTAGAGAAATTATTAACCGAATTACGTAGGCGTGAATTATCGGAACATGGAGGTACTCCGACTCTCAGGGACAGATTGGCACGTCAAGTTAGTTATGAAGCAGGTCAAGCTTCGTCTCCCGGTACTCCCGCGACTCGTATACCGGCGTCAAAGAAACTCACGTTGCTACCGCGCGAAACGGATTATTTACTACTGACAATAGAGACCGCGAACGGAGCTTCGGACTCCGCGGAAACACAACAATAATACCCAACTTCGACGGCTCTAATATCCCCGTCGAACAATTCATTCGAACATGCAACAGAGTCATACCGCTATTAAATGACGCGGATAAAGCCAAACTCCTACAAATCATTCCAGCTAAATTAACTGGCATGGCAATAGAGATAGCCGACGCAGAAACATACACAACACTGGACGAACTCCTCACAGATTTAAGAACAGCATTTAGTAGACCTGTGGAACTTTCGGACTTAGAATTCGAAATGCGAACAATCACTCAAAACTATAACGAACCAGTCTTCCAATATGCCATCCGTGTTAGAAAAATTCTGAACAAAGTATTTGAAAGATTAGACACAGTATACACAACAATAGAAAACAGCACATATTTAAATAACAGAAAAGCAGAAGTGATGAATATGGCAATTAAAACATTTGTCAGAGGATTAGTAGAAAGCATTAACAACCGAATGATTAGAAACCACACATCATTACAAGCAACAATAGACGAAGCAATAGATATCGAAAACGTATTAATACGGAGACAAAAACTAGACAGTACAATGAATGAAAACGACGCACCTACCACACATGTCCGATTCGCTGAAGTAGACGACTCATACGATAAAAACGTTAGAAAATTTTGCGATTTCTGTGACACACCCACCCATAACACAAGAGATTGTCGTTCCCTACGTCACTATAAAGCTAATCGTAAAAGATACACAGACAATAGCTCAGGAGACACCTCACGAAACAGACACAGACACAATCCGCCAGATTCTAGATCAAACCATAACCACGCATCACATAGAAATGGCAACGACAGAGAACACTCATCCGACGGACACCGAAGTAGCCTCTCAAACAAATCCAGAGACAACTCTCGCGACAGATACGAATCCCGAAACGATTCTCAAAACAGATATTCACACCACAGATATCGAGACGACTCCCGAAATAGACATCCATACGACAGACACCGAGATAATTCTCGTAACAGGTACTCTCAAAACAAATACCGAGATGACTCCCGAAACAGATGTTCCTATGACAGGTATCGAGACAACTCTCAAAACAGGCATTCACAAGGCAGATACCAAGACCAATAGATACAGAATAAATACAGATACAGAGACAATTCTAGAAACGGGTACAGTAGAAACAGTTCGAGAGACAGATACACACATAATCCAGACGACAAACGCAACCGACGCGACAACTCAACAAATGGACGAGACCCACAAAACAGTCAGGAAAACAATAGTACCGCTGAAATCGAAGAGGCTCTGAAGAACCTCCTATTAAAAAACTCGAGCGAAGTCTCGTGCAGGGGCACGACGCGGGACTCGCCCTCCCAGAACCCAAAAAATTAAAAGAAGCAATAGTTTCATGCGGATTATCCGAGCACCACGAACCTCCGACAATAGAACTGCACACACCCGACACCGTCAAACCAAAGACCAGATTTTTTATAGATACAGGTGCGCAAGTAAATCTCATAAAAATTAGCAATGTAGCACGCCACGATAACATTAACCCAAACATAATTTATAAACTAATAGGAATAACCAATAGTAAAACCTCCACAATAGGATCGTGTCTTATCACCATTCAAGATATCCCAGTAGAGTTTCAAGTAGTCGCTGACGCATTCCCATTCCCACAGGACGGCCTGTTAGGCGATCCTTTTTTCAACTAAACCTCAGCGGACATACTATATTCTGAGAACTGTTTAATACTTAGTCAGCAAAAGATCCCCTTCACGACATTGGAAACCTATAACGTGCCACCCAGAACGAAAACTCAAATGCCTATCCGATTAAAACATACACAACTCCGAGAAGGATACATTCCACAGATAACAAAGTATCAAGGTTTATACTTTGGAAACGCACTCGTCTAAAACCACGGCAACATTGCCTTCAACCTTCAAGTGATCAACACAAACACAAAACCAGTAAAAATAGAAATACAAGAAGTAGGCCTACAGCCTATTGAACAAATAGCAGACCTAAGATACTTATGAACGAACCTAAGATACTTATAAACGAACTAAATTCTCAATGTATTCAAACAGAACATACTGCAGCAATTTACACCACAAAAATAGATGAAAGGCTTGAAAAACTAAAAACTCTTCTGCGTTTGGAACATTTAAACATAGAAGAGAAGCAAAACGTTTTACAGTTAGTCTCAGATTATCCAAACTTATTTTACAGCGACGGAGATCAATTAGGCCACACACCAGTTGCTGAACATCAAATCCACACAACAGACGATAAACCAATGAACACAAAACAATACAGATATCCCCCAGTACACAAAAACGAAATTCAACTTCAAATTCAAAAACTCATAGAAAAAGACATCATACAGCACTCTATCTCGCCCTATAACTCACCAGTTTGGATGGTTCCAAAAAAGCCGATAGTTAAGGAAACAAAAGATTGAGAATGTTCATAGACTTTAGAAAACTTAACGAAAAAACAATAACACATGCATACCCACTCCCCAACATCACAGATATCTTAGACCAGTTAGGAAACGCTCAGTATGTTTCGATATTCGACCTCGCAACAGGATTTCACCAAATTGAAATGCACCCCATCGACAAACAAAAAACAGCTTTCTCAACACCCAATGGCCACTATGAATTCAACCGCATGCCATTCGGACTAAAAAACGCATCCGCCACCTTTCAACGTGTCATGAACATAATCCCATCTGGCTTAAAAGGAACTGATCTATTCGTATACCTAGACGATATTGTAATTTACGCCAATAGTTTATCAGAACACGCGACAAAATTCCGCCGACTTGCCAATAGACTCACAGATTCAGGACTCACACTACAAACAGACAAATGCGAATTTTTAAGGCGAGAAGTAACATACTTAGGACATATAATAACCGAAAACGGTGTAAAACTCAACAAAAATATAATAGATGCGGTCCAACACTTTCCAAGACAAACAAACAAGAAAAACATCAAACAATTTTCTAGTTTAACAGGTTATTACAGGCGTTTCATAAAAAATTACGAGAAAATCATCGCACCGTTGATATTGCTACTTAGGAAAAACACAGATTTCAAATGGGACACCGACTGCGAAAACTGCGTTCCACACACTAAAACAGAAACTCACACAACAACCAATTCTCCGCTATCCGGACTTCGGAAAACCCTTTATGCTAACCACCGATGCGTCCGATTACGCACTAGGAGCCGTACTTAGTTAGGAACACAATAACTTCAACCACCCCGTAGCATATTACTCAAAAATCCTTAATAAATCTCAGCAACGCTATGATCCAATGCGAAAAGAACTATTAGCAATCGTTAGAGCAGTAGAATACTTTAGACCGTATCTCTATAGAAAGAAATTTACACTCGTCACCGACAGTAGAGCGCTAACACACTTAACACAAAAGGCAAACCCTCCACAGCAACTGCAACGCTGGCAAGCCATCTTAAACGACTACGAATTTGAAATAAAACACCAACCAGGCAAACAAAACGTAATAGCAGACGCATTATCGCGAAACCCAGTATCTATTATGCCAATCCGACTAAGACAAGAAACATCAGATAGCGAAACACTACATAAAACAAAAAAAACTAAAACACACCATCAACCACATACACGTCTACTCTCAACATCAGATTCGGCATCGGGAAATCCAGCATCAAAGAAAAAGCACGAAACTATTCAAGACACGACTGACATACATGCACCATCCTGCTCAGGCATGAGACCGAAAACACGACAAACCGAGGGCACAATTACAAAATACCACAAGACTATAGATGATGATAATAGGGACTCATCATCATCTATGTCATTGGACGCTGAAATAACGATAAAAGAAACAGATAACCGCACAATCGCTGAAAACGAAAATCAGAGTCCCAAAATCCCAGAAAAAATAACCTGCTGCCCTATACAAAGCAACGGTAGCAAAGATGAAAATAACCGCCCACAGCATAGCGATGAAAAAAGAAAATACGTCCACGCACCGATATCACTAGAAACACAGGGATCTGACAGTACAGACAATGAGGATTTTTCACACTCAAGCCAAACCAGCGAAAGACAAACTATAGAGAAGAAAACACCGAAACTTGAAAAACGAGAAGCTCCACAATCTAGCAAAATCACCCCACAGTTCCGATCCCCACCTGCATTCACATATAACCCCACCACCAGGGATGCGCAAGCATGAATAATGTAAGGCCATGATTATTTTTAATCATGGAGAAAATGCCGTGATTATTTGTAATCGTGGAGAAAATGCCGCGATTATTTGTAATCGTGAAGAAAATGCCGTGATTATTTGTAATCGTGGAGAAAATGCCGTGATTATTTGTAATCGTGGAGAAAATGCCGTGATTATTTGTAATCGTGGCGAAAATACCGTGATTATTTGTAATCGTGGCGAAAATACCGTGATTATTTGTAATCTTGGAGAAAATGCCGTGATAATTGTATTCACCAACAAAATCTCGATTATTTCTTGATGATTCCGGTGCATTGGCGGATACGAGGGTGCAAGGGCGAGCTGTTGCAAGCGAATAGGAGCGGAATTGAACCTATATGAGTAAAGGAGAGGCTGCCGACGTATCTGGAGGTGCAAGGGCAGGTTATGTAAGGAGTTATATATAACAGAATTAATTCAAGTTTTATTTATTGCCGAATTACACTTGGCCAGTACTCGCATTTCGAACTGTGCGTCGGTTAGCCGATTGTACTTCGGCACGCTGATTAAAGTGGTATATGAGAATAGGCGCTCAACCGCTGCTGACGACGGTAGGGGTGTGTTATAATACCCGAACGCTTTTTTTAATGTCGGGTAGTTATCTAAGGTGCTGAGCCGATTGGTGGGCCGTTCAGTTAAATATTTCATGAGATCTATCTCAGCAACCGGCATTCCACCAAGTGGCGTCGCGTAAGAGGAAGACGGCTCCTCGATGCCGAAATCGAAGAAGTCATCGTTATCTATAGTGTCTTCCCTAACTTGCGACAGACTTCGCTCATAAACTGAGTTGACCGCAATTTTTACTGCGCTGTCAACTGACGATTTCAGCTCTGGTGATAGAGACGGCATCCACGCTCTTTTAAAGCGGGGATGGAGTACGGCGGATATCGCAGCAAATTCGCCAATGCCGAAAACATTTAAATATTCACAAAATCTTTTGTCAATGGATAACTGAATGTGACCCGGTAAGGATTGACAGTATTTGAAGCGTCTGTTGACAGCCGCTTGACTGATTAGCCGACGCAAACTGAAGATAGTTGGCAGTACGCAGCCATAATAACAAAAATTCTCGGCTTGCAGTTTGGTGATGGCATCGGCGATAGGCTTGAAACAGTGCAAGTACTCGTCTATATATTCAAAGTCTGTTTCTTGCAACGGATCAACAATGGTCATTGCCGCGGAAGCCTGGCGTATATTATCTCTGAGCTGCACGATTTGATTAAACGAATCATACAGCGAGTTCCAGCGCACCACAACTGGTCGCATAAGTGACCGACCCAATATTCCCACTAATGTTTCTCGCTGTTTTCGTGAGCGAAGCAACTTCCAAAGACAAGTGCATCGCTCAATGGTCTTTTGGTGCTGCAGCTTCAATGCAGTATCTGTGTCGAGTAGACGAAGAAAATCGGTCGTCGCAATTAAATTTAGAGTGTGCGACATGCACCGAATGTGTCGCGGTAAACTTGGTGAAGTTGGAGGCGTTATTTCGTCAACGATCTCCCAGGGATCCGGCTGGGAAAATTCTTCCTCTTCGTCGTCCGTTTCGACCTCAGCAGCATCGCTACTGGCGTTGCTACCAGCGTCGCTCGCTGCATCGCTGGTACCTTCATCCCCGACTGCATCCGCAGCAACAGTTTCTGTAAAACAAAATCACACACACAACGCGTTAGCACATAACGAGTATATCTTATGCTGCAGGAGATGCTCCTGCTTCGAAAACATATTGATGTAATAGTACCCTTACCATAAGGCAGTAATGCATCTTTGTCAATGCCAAAGGTTGTAAAGGCCTTTGCAAAGTTCGACGCATTGTCGGTAATCGTTGCGACGACTTTCTCTCTTATGTTGAACTGCTCGTGAATGCTACCGAGCAGTTCGGCGATACGGTCGTGCGTGTGGCTTCCGGCAAAGCGGCGACAGGCGATGGCAGCAGATTTCCTGCTGTAATCCTGTGGGTCCACCTGAGCAGAAGACCGGCATTAAATTGCCAAATTGTGTTTTAAAATTGCACGAAATGTTATCTGTGTGTATGTGTTCTTGTTCTTCGATGGCTCCGAAAAATCAAGTGCAGCAGTATCACAACAAAGTTCAGTATTGTAATTCTAAGTGTGTGATTGTAACAAATCACGACTGGAGCAAAATGCCAGACTAAAGAGGAGGAAAATGCACTGGAAGACACAGAAGAGAGGCTATTATGGGAACCAATGCAATGAGTGGAACAAATCAAATACATTTTTCAGAAGATTGCGATAAAAAGCATAATAAAATTAAAAAAGTACATACAAATCAAGCTGTATAAAAGGAACAGCTTTACGTCTGAGCTACGAGAATTGCGATAAAGCTTTGGTTGAAGCGATGAGATTGAGTAAGATAGAGAGAGATGTGACTGAATGCTATATATATGGATGCGTAGATGAACAAATGTTAGACCTTTCCCAATGTGCGGTTACTCCCAGAAAGCGTCGATTGGTGGATGACCATACGTCGTAAGTAGTACAGACGTACTCTACGCCTGCTAATGCGCGTTGAACTGCTGCCATCTCTTTGTTGTGCACTATGTGCAAATTGCGCACCAGTTGACGCCTGCTGATGTGTTTCAGCGGCACACCATTTCGCGTGATTTGCATGTCTGAAAAATGAAAATTCAACACAACTTTCTCAGCTTCAAACAAACAAGCACTTGACGCTTCGGAACAATTAATAAGACTTTACACCCACCATTAAAAATTTTCCGGAACGATGGCATCTCCACGGTGGGAAACGGCACCATGCTGTGCAGCATAAACTCTGCAACGTTTTTCTCAAACAGCGGCTGAGAAAATAGGCACGTTACCTTCTTTCCTGCTTGGAGCAGCGCTTCATTGCTCAACCTCTGTCGCTTATCAGCCACATAGGCGCGATAATCGTTCTGGTATATTTCCGGATGCTGTATCTAGATATTCATATAGTAAATAATATGTAAGCTTTGGTTTTTTCAGTGGCTTACAAATAATAGCAGTGTTATGTAAATAGTCGTTAACGTCCGTCCTCTCGATCTTTCTTCTCACGCACATCGCCCGATCCACATACATTCCAAACTTACAAACATTACCTTAAACTCATATATGTATATGTGGCAATGACATATACATATATGTAGGAATGAGTTTAAGGTAATTTTGGAATGTATGTGCGTGAGAAGAAAGATCGAGACTATAGCGAAGAGTAGTGTGAAAGACTAGCGAGTCAAATGAGGAGCAGAGCGAAAGATGGTCAGGAGTGACTGCGAGGATAAGTATGAAAGTAGGAAGGGTGCATGAGGTCGTAAAGAGTGTCGAATGTCTGAATTGTCAAGCGTTAGGCGAACGAGTGGAATGGAGTACGAATGCGATAACCGGAGTGTCTGAGCAAGAATAATTGTGGAAAGGGTGTAGCGAAACTGACCTGTCGCGTGGACAGTATAAACAATGTGAGTTATGAGATGCAACGGTTCGAGTGTATACATTGTTTGACCACTGAGATCAACGAGAGTGCTTCGAGAGCCTTGCAACCCTCGACATTGGGCGCTATCAGAACACGAGTCATAGTGCGATTGTAGCAGTTTGCAGAAATAATCTACGTGAGTTAGTCGTATTCCTATAGAACCACAACGTGTCTTAGAGTGCGTTAATTGTAAGGAGTTAATGTTATTTGAAGTAGGCGGATATTATGGATCGTCCAGGCCCAAGCCGTGAAGACCCCGCCCGCCCCCAAGCAATGGAGCAGGAGGGTAGTGAAACCATTGAGCCGTTTGATGTCGAAAGTACGACATATTTGGATGGTCGGTTATTTCGCCTGGACCCGGCGAGGTCTACGGCCCGCGATATCGTTGGCATCTGCCAATTTTGCCCCGATCAAAGGCCAATCAAGGGAAGTCGGCATAGCTCTTCCAATTTTAATACGCATTTGAAGGTAAACGTTAACGACTATTTACATAACACTGCTATTATTTGTAAGCCACTGAAAAAACCAAAGCTTACATATTATTTACTATATGAATATCTAGATACAGCATCCGGAAATATACCAGAACGATTATCGCGCCTATGTGGCTGATAAGCGACAGAGGTTGAGCAATGAAGCGCTGCTCCAAGCAGGAAAGAAGGTAACGTGCCTATTTTCTCAGCCGCTGTTTGAGAAAAACGTTGCAGAGTTTATGCTGCACAGCATGGTGCCGTTTCCCACCGTGGAGATGCCATCGTTCCGGAAAATTTTTAATGGTGGGTGTAAAGTCTTATTAATTGTTCCGAAGCGTCAAGTGCTTGTTTGTTTGAAGCTGAGAAAGTTGTGTTGAATTTTCATTTTTCGGACATGCAAATCACGCGAAATGGTGTGCCGCTGAAACACATCAGCAGGCGTCAACTGGTGCGCAATTTGCACATAGTGCACAACAAAGAGATGGCAGCAGTTCAACGCGCATTAGCAGGCGTAGAGTACGTCTGTACTACTTACGACGTATGGTCATCCACCAATCGACGCTTTCTGGGAGTAACCGCACATTGGGAAAGGTCTAACATTTGTTCATCTACGCATCCATATATATAGCATTCAGTCACATCTCTCTCTATCTTACTCAATCTCATCGCTTCAACCAAAGCTTTATCGCAATTCTCGTAGCTCAGACGTAAAGCTGTTCCTTTTATACAGCTTGATTTGTATGCACTTTTTTAATTTTATTATGCTTTTTATCGCAATCTTCTGAAAAATGTATTTGATTTGTTCCACTCATTGCATTGGTTCCCATAATAGCCTCTCTTCTGTGTCTTCCAGTGCATTTTCCTCCTCTTTAGTCTGGCATTTTGCTCCAGTCGTGATTTGTTACAATCACACACTTAGAATTACAATACTGAACTTTGTTGTGATACTGCTGCACCTGATTTTTCGGAGCCATCGAAGAACAAGAACACATACACACAGATAACATTTCGTGCAATTTTAAAACACAATTTGGCAATTTAATGCCGGTCTTCTGCTCAGGTGGACCCACAGGATTACAGCAGGAAATCTGCTGCCATCGCCTGTCGCCGCTTTGCCGGAAGCCACACGCACGACCGTATCGCCGAACTGCTCGGTAGCATTCACGAGCAGTTCAACATAAGAGAGAAAGTCGTCGCAACGATTACCGACAATGCGTCGAACTTTGCAAAGGCCTTTACAGCCTTTGGCATTGACAAAGATGCATTACTGCCTTATGGTAAGGGTACTATTACATCAATATGTTTTCGAAGCAGGAGCATCTCCTGCAGCATAAGATATACTCGTTATGTGCTAACGCGTTGTGTGTGTGATTTTGTTTTACAGAAACTGTTGCTGCGGATGCAGTCGGGGATGAAGGTACCAGCGATGCAGCGAGCGACGCTGGTAGCAACGCCAGTAGCGATGCTGCTGAGGTCGAAACGGACGACGAAGAGGAAGAATTTTCCCAGCCGGATCCCTGGGAGATCGTTGACGAAATAACGCCTCCAACTTCACCAAGTTTACCGCGACACATTCGGTGCATGTCGCACACTCTAAATTTAATTGCGACGACCGATTTTCTTCGTCTACTCGACACAGATACTGCATTGAAGCTGCAGCACCAAAAGACCATTGAGCGATGCACTTGTCTTTGGAAGTTGCTTCGCTCACGAAAACAGCGAGAAACATTAGTGGGAATATTGGGTCGGTCACTTATGCGACCAGTTGTGGTGCGCTGGAACTCGCTGTATGATTCGTTTAATCAAATCGTGCAGCTCAGAGATAATATACGCCAGGCTTCCGCGGCAATGACCATTGTTGATCCGTTGCAAGAAACAGACTTTGAATATATAGACGAGTACTTGCACTGTTTCAAGCCTATCGCCGATGCCATCACCAAACTGCAAGCCGAGAATTTTTGTTGTTATGGCTGCGTACTGCCAACTATCTTCAGTTTGCGTCGGCTAATCAGTCAAGCGGCTGTCAACAGACGCTTCAAATACTGTCAATCCTTACCGGGTCACATTCAGTTATCCATTGACAAAAGATTTTGTGAATATTTAAATGTTTTCGGCATTGGCGAATTTGCTGCGATATCCGCCGTACTCCATCCCCGCTTTAAAAGAGCGTGGATGCCGTCTCTATCACCAGAGCTGAAATCGTCAGTTGACAGCGCAGTAAAAATTGCGGTCAACTCAGTTTATGAGCGAAGTCTGTCGCAAGTTAGGGAAGACACTATAGATAACGATGACTTCTTCGATTTCGGCATCGAGGAGCCGTCTTCCTCTTACGCGACGCCACTTGGTGGAATGCCGGTTGCTGAGATAGATCTCATGAAATATTTAACTGAACGGCCCACCAATCGGCTCAGCACCTTAGATAACTACCCGACATTAAAAAAAGCGTTCGGGTATTATAACACACCCCTACCGTCGTCAGCAGCGGTTGAGCGCCTATTCTCATATGCCACTTTAATCAGCGTGCCGAAGTACAATCGGCTAACCGACGCACAGTTCGAAATGCGAGTACTGGCCAAGTGTAATTCGGCAATAAATAAAACTTGAATTAATTCTGTTATATATAACTTCTTACATAACCTGCCCTTGCACCTCCAGATACGTCGGCAGCCTCTCCTTTACTCATATAGGTTCAATTCCGCTCCTATTCGCTTGCAACAGCTCGCCCTTGCACCCTCGTATCCGCCAATGCACCGGAATCATCAAGAAATAATCGAGATTTTGTTGGTGAATACAATTATCACGGCATTTTCTCCAAGATTACAAATAATCACGGTATTTGCTTCACGATTACAAATAATCACGGTATTTTCGCCACGATTACAAATAATCACGGTATTTTCGCCACGATTACAAATAATCACGGTATTTTCGCCACGATTACAAATAATCACGGCATTTTCTCCACGATTACAAATAATCACGGCATTTTCTCCACGATTACAAATAATCACGGCATTTTCTCCACGATTACAAATAATCACGGCATTTTCTCCATGATTAAAAATAATCATGGCCTTACATTATTCATGCTTGCCCATCCCTGTCCACCACTCAGGAAATAGCGGATCACGATATTAGGCAGCGAACAAGGACAAGAGATAGGGATACATTAGAAACAGAAAATCACACTAACCGCGACACCGATAATAACAGTAATAAGGTCAGGCATAGAAATGACAGCAAAAAGAAATTAGAAAGCAGTCATTCACATAGTAAACCCTCACTACACTATAAACTTTCGGATACTATGAAAAAATACTTGGATACAAGTACTGACTCAGAAATAGAATTGATCGTCGCTAAATCCCAGAACAACAATAAAACCCAGCAGTTAACACATAAGACCGTTAAACCCAACTTTCACTCACCACCAGAAGACACTAAAGAACGCAACGGAAAAAATAAACATCTTGATGCAATACAACCAACATTCCGATCTCCACCACATCGACTACATATTTTCTCAAATTCGGACTCTCCAGACGATGACCAGACACACCACAAATTAAAGAAACGAACAATACACGGGAAAACAGCTATAAATCACACAAACTCTCAAGACCTAGCGGGACCGAGCACTAAACACATGCCAGAGTCACACAGGCGCACCGACACACACAAGGGTCGCGCACACGAAGCCGACTCAAGCACCGCCTCAGATGACAGAGTCAGTGACCCAGTGCACCGACCGCCGCTTTATGATACCGAACAGCTGACTGCACGAACTGACATGCCTGCAGACATTCCCAACCCTCAAATCAGAAACACAATTATAGTAACGCAAAGTAACCTTCTAACACAAAAGGACAATATTGCATATTTCCTTTCAGCAGATTGCGTCATAGACACCTTAACCACACAATTCTTAAGAGAAAAAGGAATTATTAGTACACAAACACTCTTAGAATCCGACCCACATGTAGGCGACATTCTAATCGCACGTCGAAAGACAAGACATTATTTCGGTATGGTATGTAAAAACAAAAACACAGATAATGTAAATCCCCACACTATAGTAAAATGCGTTAAAACACTTTTAATCACCCTTAAACGGCTCAAAATTAATTCATGCACAATACCAAAAGACCCAAAAATTGTCGACCAACTAGCATGGTCAAACTTGAAAACATACTTATATTTACACACCATACAATCACGAGTAACAATTACACTTTGCGAAGGCCTGATATCCGTACCACAAACATCAGAAAAAGAACTGATAATGAGCGAATTACACAGCTCCACAATAGGAGGTCACAAAGGAATAGAAAAAACATATAAAAGAATACGATCTCAGTATTATTGGAAAAACATGAAAACAGATATAACCGCGTTCATAAAATGTTGTCTTGACTGCCAAAAGAACAAACTAGTACGCGTAAAACCCAAAGCACCAAGGATAATCACAGACACACCCGCCGAACCTTTCGATAAAATCGCTATTGACACTTGCGGTCCACTACAAGAAACTGAAACAGGATACAAGTATATACTTAGAATTACCGGCCTTTTCAGCAGATTCTCAATAGTCATACCATTGAAATACCAAACTTCTGTAGAAATTGCTAAGGCAATAGCGGAAAACCTAATTTGCATATTCGGTCCCCACGAGCAATACTATCCGACCAAGGCCGATACTTCATGTCAGAAGTATTTAAGGAATTCACAAACCTTTTTAGAATTAAACATTATAACACTTCCATATACCACCCACAGTCAAACAGTATCGCCGAACGAGGTCATCACACTCTTATAGAGTACTTAAAACACTACATTTCCGAAGAATGTAATTGGGACCAATGGCTCCCATACGCAACCCTTTCGTATAACACAAGCGTACACGATAGTACCGGATTCACACCACACGAGTTAGTTTTTGGAAAAACAGCACGAACCCCTTCGGAATTTCCACCTGTAGAAACAATACTCACATATGACACATACTTACGCATGCTCACGGAGCAGCTGAAAACCATTCACGAGAAAGCAATAGAAAGACAAATCAAAGCAAAAGAAAGAAACAAAAAATATTACGACAAACGAACCACCGAACCAAAGTTTTCTTCAGGCCAACTCGTATTCCTAATCCGAGACCATAAGAAACACAAACTGCAAAGTAAATGTATTAGATAGACATAACGTCAGACTAAAGATTAACAAAGACAAAACAAAAGTAGTCCACGTCGACAAAATAAAACTGGCACATGTTGCAGATGCCTCGCATCGTGTGTAAGCGCCGAGACCCCCCCATATGAAGTAACAACACTCGCACACAACCCAGGACTGCGATCAGAAATCTTGGGCACGCTGAGACCATACCACACAGAATGGACATTAATCACCTACGCAGCTACACAAGGACTCGCCTTGGAGCGCGAGCAGATTTGGAAAAACATAAAAGCAACAATAGAACTCTGTAGAATCCTGAAACCAACCTGCCTAACCTACGGACACCTCAAAGTATTAGCAACCAGACTACAAAACACTATGACATCGGAAACAATCTTACAAGAACTGATCCCAAACATCGATACACCCAGAAGACGAAAGCGTGCACCGCTGGAATTTATTGGCAAAATTAACAAAGCCCTTTTCGGAACTCTAGACGTAGACGACGGAATAGAAATAAATACACAAATTGAAATGTTAAACAAGAACACACAAGAAATAGCACAAATTGTTAGGAATCAAACACACATTATAAAATCACAATTCAAACTTGTTGACCTAAGAGTAACACTAATAACCGATAAAATTTCAAAACAAGTAGGAAATATTACCCTAGCAGCGAGATTAACCGAGAATAATGTAAGAATACTCCAACTAAACCTATGATGGGGTAGTCGCGCCCGTCGCAAGACTCCTGCCCCGCAGCCGCTCTCGCCGCGCACTCGCCACTAATTGAAATACCGTAGCTCCAAGGGGTACCGCCAGTAGCCACTGAATTATTATTAACGCGTTGTCTCTACTTGCGAGCTTCATCTAGCGACGAGGACAACCAGTCGGTCGAGGAGCAGGAGATAAGCTCGAGGAGGAGGGGCCCGGATGCCCCCAACTGCGTGCCATAGCGAGGGTGCCGATCCACCGAGACGACGAGCCGATCGGGCCGCTCTAAGCCTGGGAGCACGACGGAGGGCAGGACGAATATGGACACACCGGCGTGAACCAGGAGCTCCTAGCGTCCGCAGGCTGAAGACGGCGGCGGATAGCGTAGCGTAGCGAGGCCTTCGATTCTGGCGCGCGGGACCGATACGCCCGCCCTCGACACCGATCGATATCGACCGGCGCGGCGGCATCGAGAGATCGAGAGCGTAAGGCGGCAACGTAACACTGGGCAAAATTTTGGTAACGCCGGAAGCGAGTCACTTTGCGAGCGACCACCGTAGAGAGTGAGAGTGCGAATGTGCGTGAGCAAGCGAACCAGAGTTTGGCGAGAGAAAGTACGAGGAGTTTGCGATCGTTGAAGGTGAGCCCAGTGCAATAACCTCCCTGCCTAAAAGTATCTGTAGGTCTCGGTGCCGGCCGTTTACGCTCCTGTAGAGGCAGCCCTAGTGCGAGTGACCATCGGTCACTAGGCGGCTACTTCCTTGGCGCGACTCTTCAAGTTGTCGCAAAGTCCCCGGTTCCATTTCGAGCTATAGATTGTAAGGCGTACGAAAGCCAGGAGCGTCACGGCCGTCCACCCTGAACGGTAGTTTTTGGGAATTCGACCGGTCTTTGGGTTTTTCGGCTCCGTGGCTATCCGTCCACGAGCACGTAGCATCGAGGCGAGCAGCTCCGCTGCAGAAACGATTTGTATGTGCCATTTCGAACTGGCGTGTCCGAGCCTTACGATATAGCGAGCGCACGGCGAGCGCAACGAGGCCGGGTGAACATTAAATTGTAAAGCGGCTACGGGAAAACCGAGGGTCCGAACGCCGACCGTTCGGACGCGAGCGCGAGGACAGTAGGGTTTCTGGCCGTCCCGGCCCAATAAACGTCTTCGCCACCCATCCGCGTGTGTTTCTCTGCTTCTTTCTTCCCGACATCCAGACTCCGCCACTCTACCATCCACCCGAGCCAGCCAGGGAGACACCAGCGAGTGCCGCCGAGCCCGAGAGGTCAACCAGGAGGACACCATCCGGGCGAGGGAACTTAAAATATAGAAATTTGGCCCTGTCTAGGGCCTGGCGCCCAACCGATTCCCTTCGCGCCTTTCAGGTGACCTCGGAGGAGCCTCGGCGAAGTTGGAGGGCGGCCACCGGAGCCGGCGCGGGACGCAGCCCGGGGAAAACGCTTACAAACCAAAAGGCAATGGAATATGCATCCGAAATAGATGTAATGTTAACACAACTCGAAATAGGCATTAACACACTTACGACCACCATACTATTTGCAAAGAATGGACAAATACATCCACAAATACTAACAGCACAACAAATATTAGATAGTGCGACAACTATCCGTAAACATTTCAAAAACGTGGAATTTCCGATACCACTAGATAGCCGATTGATACCACAACTTCTTGAAATCACCGACCTAACAATATTTCACAACGGAGCGAACTTAGTTTATATTCTGAAAATACCACTTCTAGACCATGATTCATACTAGTACTCATTCCTCAAACCAATACACACAATTCCACATCTAGATTCGTATACATAAAACCTTTCATCAAATACACCGCAGTCTCAGCAGACTTTGAATATTACTACAATATAAATCACCTGAAAAATTGCAAATCCATGAATTCGATATACATATGTAAACAAGGGAACCCCGTACAAAGAATAAACGATAACGCCGAATGCGAAATACAACTTCTGCAGAATCCAAACTTTAATAATTTAAATACATGCGATATACGACTTAAAACGCTGACGCGTACATATTGGTCTAAGATCGAAAACACAAACAGCTGGTTGTTTGCAGCACCCAAACGAGAAACACTATACATCACGTGCGCAACGGGAAAATCATTCATAGAAAGCATAGAAAAGACCGGAGTACTCCACATTAACGAATCATGCACCGCCAAGACCCAAACAACAAAACTTACACCAACAAGTAACATAAAAACATATCGAAACACGAACTTTTCTCACACCATAACACTAAACATTAGCGAAATGATAGAAAACTCCATCGACCTAGAAAACCCAATTAACTTAACGGAAATCTTGAAGGAAATAGAACAATTTACACAAACAATGGAATCATCACTCACAAACGACGACCTCACGGATAATGAAACAAAACTAAAAACGATAATCGCAAAAGCCAAAGACATAGGAAAAATGTACTACCTACATAACAGACTGTCGACCATAGACAAATTTGTCAAATATACAGGTTTCTCAATTGGACCACTAGCACTAATTTTCGGACTATGCTGGAAATTCTCTCTATTCGGTAAACTATCATCCATAATCAATGTCATAAGAACAATCACACGCAGACGTCACCCAGAACGAGAACCACCGAATGGAAACAGGACCATAGAACTACCCCAACCCACCAGAATCCAAATCCTAGCGAATCTTCCCCCACAAACAAGCAGTAACCAAATTGAGATGATCCCAGTGCAGATGCTGCAGTGCAATAGACAAAATATCATACCATGAAACGACAAATGCCACATCCCCCTCACCGTTTACTCACATTCTTCTCTTCCATTTTAGTTAACACACAAATAAAAACAAACAAAACAACAACAAACAAAATGGACGCACAACAGATTGCACAATGCCCACTCTGCGGCTGCGAGATGCCTCGCTCTCACCAGCAGCTCCACATACAGAGATGCACCAAAAACTACATATCAGTCATCCTCGAAAAACCACACCAAATGTTCCTGTGCCCGATGTGCCGCACAAAAATGCGCGGCCAACCACTGGTCCAACATATTAACGACTGCTCCGCGAAAGCAGAAACAAAATACCACAAATACACACACATGCAAACAACAACAACCACACCAACGAAAACACCCACACCAACAAACACACCTACAACCTCCCGAACATCCCTAACTACCGACAACTACACACAAACAGAAACAAACAACCCTGCACCATGAAAGATCAACCCAGACATACAGAACTTCACACGCGAGTACACGAACACAAACTGACGTAACAATAAAACCGCAATTACAGACCACCACCAGAGATAAAACCATACACCAACCAAAAATTTCACACTTGCTCACAAGCAAAAAAAATCTCGAAACAATGTTAACCTAGATTTAAGCGCGCACACGCACACGCACGCACACGCACGCACGCACACGCACGCACGCACACGCACGCGCACACACACACACACACACACACACACACATGATAAATTTGCTTCACTGGATTTGGACGGATTCAATCTGATTTAGTCGGGAGTCGCGAAACAACTAATCAGAGACATCAGTTATTGCAAGCGTGTATTAAGAAAGAGGGAAAGCAAGAGGAAAGGCAAAGTGTGTCCGTCGGGCGATGCCGTACCGTGCCATGCTCGGTCTTCAAAACGGCACATGCAAGGGACTGCTGACCGCTCGGTTTCGAAAGAACCGAGCGGTTGAGCACCCGCCGGTCCTCCATAGCAATTGTCGCAGGCCGACCGGCAAGATGTTTTCCGTCACCTCCCTTTTTCTAGGAGCAAGGGATAACCGGCCAGGACTTGCCAAGAGCTCGGTGGGCGTTACCTAACTTTGTTGTTGAATAACTCGGAATTGGAGGCCTAACGCAAATTTTTACAAACGGCATCATCATCACCGCCCCCTCCCGAACAAGATGGCTATAATATCATCCAACATTTTTGGGACACCCTGTATATACTATCAGGGATTTTCCTGGGGCCACTCGGGAATAGAGCTACCCGCAGCTGGTTGCCCCGGAAAATATGTTTATTCTTCAATTTTCTGGCCCGAAGCGCGGATTTTCGGGAACGCGATGACTTTTCCCTGACCGTCGATTCGGCTCCGGGAAGCGGAAGAGACCAGGGCGCCAGGTACCCCGAGGTACCACTCTGAGACCAACAAACGGGCGAAAGCCGGACGCAAGTTTTCCGCGGAGCCGCAATCGGGTTTCCTCACACGGCAGCTCAGTTGAGGATGGTAGGAAGGGCCGTGAATTCGGCAGAAGACGCAACCAATACAGACTGAGTTCTTTGCACGAGATTTATTGCTCACAGACAGATGATTAACTAATGGCAAATGGGCGGTAAAACGGGCTTCGCCCACGGGCGGTACTCAGCGCCCGTGAAGAGCAGGATAGAAAAGAAGTGAACTATGGAACTACGTGAACCGATACAAAACGGAAGCGAGTCTCGACGGGCGAGACGAACGAACGGAAGAGCAGAGTTGGAAAATACAATCACGATCGCGTGAACTTATTCTAATGGTCGGATGGAAGCGATTCGTTTCGAGAGCGGGAACCCTCCAGGAAGGTCGCTAACGGAGATTCTACAGAAAACGGGAACCTTACAGTGCGTTAAACAATGGATTGGAGAAGCACAAGACAACGTTTACAAAATCGGACCAGGACAATCCCCTGGTCGATCCTTACGTATGAGAGATGCCCGGAGGCTTGGCTTACCAAACGGAAGTAGACGGAAGCTTCAGAATATCTCACACTGGTTCGGCAACTACTCGCGATAACAGCTTGAAAACGAATTCCCGCTCCTTCCGCGTGCGGGGCTTTAATAGATTTCTGTTTACTTCCCCCGGCGCCCCTGATTTCGGTCGTGTTGGCCACCCTACGCAGTCCGGGCGCCATGGCTCGGGGAGCCCCCGCAACAGGGCCGTACCCCTGCGCTGTGGAAGATCCGAGTGGCCGCTGCCGATGGATCCTTCCTCCTGGACGCGCCTGCCCTACCGCTCGGAGTCCCTACAGCTGGGCCAGTGTTGTCGTGGAACTCCATCGAGGGCTGCTGTCGTCCTTAAGGGGGTCTCCACGTCGAGCCGGAGTCTCGTGGCTGCGGGTGGCGTTGTGGAAGATGTTCCTCAGGGGGCCGGTGGTGGTGTTTTGTCCCTGCCCAACGGTGTTGGATGGCTCACGCGAAATTCAAACGACAGTTAGAAACGGAACAGTTCTTTTGGCCGTTAGCGGAATCGGTATGACCTTCTCTGGAGGCGATATTTATTTTTCCCTATCGGGTGACCGTGGTAACCTTCCGGTCTTATGCTTGGTCAGGAAGGTCGTTTTCGTTACAATACAGACTAAACATAAACAAGCACTTTTATTCAAACAAACCTAAGAACCCCCATAGAAAGCAACCACACTAAACAGGAAGCCTAAAGGATAGATGCAAGGAAAAACACACTAATTGGGACAAACAAAGGAAAACTAACAGTAAAAGTAACAAATCCTAACATAAAACTGGTAAAAAGGACACAGCATGGTAACAATTTTCCTTTTACATATTTCACACACACCGCCCCTCTCCTACCATAAACATCCAAGAACCTACTAACAAAAACCAACAATGATAACATTATATTCCAAGAGATCTATTTCCAGATAAAACGAGACAAAAACAGGACACCTAACCACAAGAATTATTCAATTCAAGGAACCACACTAACACCACCCAATTGAATAAACCACAACATTCAACGCAAGGAATCATACCAGCACCACCCAATTGAACGAACCACACAACACATCAAGACACCACCCAACCAACCCACATGTATGCCACGGAGTGCCACATTTGAAAGCGGGGGAGTGTAACGCGGCACCCGCGTTATCTACGCGCTGACTTCAGCATCCCGAGCGCCCCTCCATGGGACCGAATCGCCGTCCCGGGCACTCGGCCCTAGACGGGACAGTCAGTCCCAAACTCGCCCTCGCCTCGAAAAGGTCTCTAATAAAGCCTAAACCCAATTCGGAAGTGCCTTTCATTCACCCGCTCCTGCTCACCATCAAAAAGTCTATACACAAATAGGTGCAACCTTATTATTCAAATGATATATCTTACATCATGGGAAATCACTATTGTATTGTTAATGTGAGGATGTAAGATGGATAATATTTTTTGGAGAAAGTAACTTTCTTAGCGATTGCTCAGGTGGTAAATTATTATTCGAATGTTACATATTCATCCTCTCGGACTACTTTTCTTAACATTATTTCACACGTAGATTCAATAGTTTTAATCCACTAGCTTCCTACATAGAATATTCCTGCGTATTTTTCGAGCCTTAAAACTGTGACTTCGACTCCTTTCGCTCCGTCTTATCTCTAGTTTTAATAGCTTTCTAGTAGGGGAGCAAGGCGACGTGCACACGGTGCATTCAGCTAGTTCCTAGAACTCAGACTTACTCAGACTCCCTTGGCGCCTTATACTCCCACTATACCCCTTTTCACTGGATTTTTCGGGTATATAAACCCCTAATTTCTGGAGCTAAGGGGGAATCAGTTCCGAACTCTCATCGACAGCGAAGCTCTGTCACTCGGACCAGCGAAGAACATCGTAGTAGATCGAGCATTAGTCTCCTTCGAAACCAGTCAATATTACCGTACGTACGTCGTGTCATATCGCGACCGTTAGGCAAGTCACAGTTCTTTCGTCAGTTTCTCCCCCGTTCAATATCGTAACGTAATACGATTTCATTTTAAGTATATTGTAAACTGTAACAACATTTCACTTCCGCTGAAACTCTCATTATTATATTTTTGTATTGTATTTTCATTCAGAATATATTGATCATTGTTTTAGTTTTTATTAACAAAATCATTGCTTCTTTATTGGAAATTCCTGTTCAGTCATCCTTGATTTAAATAAGCACATATAAGGAAAAGAATAATAAAAGATCCCACGAGGATACACTTTTACCGCTCAAGGTGTATCCGGCGAGCAATAGTAAGGTTTAACTTTAGCCTAGGGCATTCTTTCATGATCAATGAGCAGGATTGAGTCTGGTTAAGGTGAAATAGCCCTTAGCACGATCCCAAGACCTGTTCTGAGCTACTGAAAGTAACTAGCCATTCTTTTAATTAACAAGGTCCAGTCTTGAGTCTGGTTAAGGTGAAATAGCCCTTAGCACGATCCCAAGTTCTGTTCTGAGTTATTTGGAAGTAACTAGTATAAAGGGGTAAACAGGAGAATAGGGACCTGAGTCTGGTTAAGGTGAAATAGCCCTTAGCACGATCCCAGGATTGGTATAGGGCCGATTGGGAACTAGAAGACTTGAGTCTGGGAAAGGTGAAATAGCCCTTTGCACGATCTCAGAGCATATTTAGGACTCGCGAAGCCTGGCTCGTAACACACGGCAAATCGTTATTGTGTGGTTAAGGTTAGGGTGTAAGATGGACAGTGTGTTTTGGGGAACGTAATTTTCTTAATGATAGGACACAGGTATAATATTCCATTCGTTTGCCGTGTGAAAGACTTGAAACTCGATTTGTGAAGAACCGGGCAAGCCAAGTATTACGTTTTTATTGATAAATTTAACGAACTGAAGTATTAGCTATTAGGATAATAAAATATTATTCTCGAGCCTGCTAACTAGACTCGAGAATAATTCGTGAATGGTTGTCTTTAACTCGGCTATACTAGTTTCTCGAATACTTGAATTTATTCTAATCGTTAATTCTTCGAAGTATTTCCTTTCCCGATACTTCGGCCCGGGAGATTCGAAGCCTACTATTCTCTAGACCGCGGAATGGGCGCCAGGTATCCGAGATGCCACACAAAAGCACAAAATCTACAAAATCACCAAGAGAGCGGCCAGAAAGAATCTCCCGAGAAGGCTCACAGTGGGCTCAAACGCTGAAAACGCGGACATTGGGACTAAATTGTATTTTATCGTTACAAAAACGTATTTATCCATGTTCTTTGCGTAATTTATCACATATGTTGTATGATTTTGATGTTGTGCTTTCATTTTGATACTATAACTGTAGTCTCTAGTCTATGACCTACCATATCATTGTGGGATTGGTTGGAATAAGCATGAATATCGTGCCAAACAATTTTATTCTTACTCTGCACTCTGCTCGCACTTTGACTCTCTGAGACAATCTGTGGGCTCCTCGCTAGGCACGCGTTCTATATTGTTACTCATACATACTTTTCACTCGTACAGATACACAAACACATCTCCTTACACACGAACACCTGCATGCCATAACTTATATTGTTGACACTGTCTACGCGACAGGTCAGACATTCGACACTCTTTACGACCTCATGCACCCTTCCTACTTTCGTACTCATCCTCACAGTCACCCCGATCATCTTTCGCGCTGCTCCTCATTCCACTCGCTCATCTCTCTCGTACCACTCTGCGCTAAACACTCCATCCATGCCCGTTGTCTCGATCTTTCTTCACACACACGCACATTGTCCAATTCGCATGCATACCACTGTCAAACACTGCTTTAAGCTCATTCCCACACTCGGCCATTCTGCGCCGACATTCGGCCTCGGATGTCACATTTTTATAGTTATTCTGTTTCGTTCTCAGAATCGCTTTCCTCGCACACCCATCGCTTCATGCAATCTGAAGCTGTGGAGGTGTGCCACGGCCCTTCGCCAGCTCTCATTCGTTCGACAACATATCTGTTATTACGCAGTTTCTTGATTACCGTATAAGGCCCTAAGAACTTATTCGCTGATTTCAGGCCGGGTGCCTGCTGCGTTCGCTTGATCGCTACTACATCGCCTTCTTGATATTCGGTGCTCTTTCTCCGTCGCTTATTAAAATTTCGGCGGTTTTCCTCCTGCACCTTTGAAATTGAGTCTGCCGCCTGTTTCCTCAAATCATTGCGCTCGTGTTGGAACGCTGTTACCCACTCTTCTTCTAACAATCCTTTTATGTGTGGATCCTCTTTAAGGCGTAGGTGCACACCGAATAATAGGTGAGCTGGTGACGTTCCGATACTTCGGTGGAGCGTGGTATTTAAATATTTCTGCGCTAAATCTAAATACTTATACCAGTCTTCTTTTCGCGGAGCTGAAAGTTTAGTCAGCACTGGTATCAACGTTTTATTAACTCGTTCCACTTGTCCATTAGCACGTGGTATGCCGGTCGTAATTAGGTTATGCTCAATGGCCTCTGCTTCGCAATAGTCTCTAAATTCACGGGAAGTGAACGCAGTGCCGCGATCTGATATGATTCTTCGCGGGTTACCAAAAATAACACTCTGCTTTTGAAGTCTGGTCAAAACTTCTGCCGTCCCTGTAGACTTTGTAGCATACAGCCATACGAATTTACAGAATGCATCAACGACTACTAAAATATGTTTGTAGCTTTTCTTTGTTGAAGGGAGTGGACCTAAATGGTCAATATGGTACGTATCAAGCGGTACTTCGCCCTTTGCTAGCGGCTCTAGATAACCCTCAGATTTTCCGTGCTTTCTCTCGACGAGAATGCAAGGAACGCAATTCCTAATTACTTTCTCCACTTTGGCTCTCGCGTTCGCGATCCAATAGTCTTTCTCTGCTACTGCTAAGGTTTTCGCGACAGAGAAATGTCCCTGACCATGAGCGTCTCGCAGTATCTGCCCTGCCAGTTTTTTTGGTACGACTAATTTTAGATCGCCCTGACTTTCCTTGAAAAGTAGACCACCCTTCATCACATATCCCTCTGTCTGGCCTTTACCAATGGACTCCACGACTTTTTTTATATTTTCGTCCGCTTGTTGCGCTCGTTTCAAGCGTCCGGTTAGCCCTTCTTTATCTCGTTCTACTAACATGCGCGTTGGCAGCGGATGACGACTCAGAGCATCTACATGTCGCATGCTCTTGCCTGGCCTGTGCTCGATCGCATAATCGAATTCTTCCAATAGTAGCGCCCACCGGGCTACTCGCACACACAGATCGCGCTTATTCATTGTTAATGTAAACGCTCGGCAATCTGTCACGATCTTAAAATGAATTCCTAGTAAGTAAACCCTAAACTTTCTCAGAGATTTAACAATGGCCAAAACTTCAAGCTCATAGCTTGTGTAATTTCTTTCCGCTGGAGTGGTTTTACCGCTGGCGTAATACACAGGGTGTAACGCGTTATCTTTAACGTCTCGCTGTAGAAGTATAGCGCCGTAGCCAGATAAACATGCGTCTGTGTGCAACTCTGTCTCTGCCTCTGTTCGGTATATTTTTAACACGGGCTTTTCGCATAGTATCTCCTTTAACGTCACAAACGCGTCTCTTTCGCGGTCCCCAAAGACAAACTTAGCGTCCGCTTTTAATAGGTCAGTGAAAGGACGTGCGATGGTCGAATAGTGTGCAACAAATTTGCGAAAATAGCCAGTTAGGCCTAAGAAGCTTTGAATTTGTTTGACGCTCTTTGGTTCTTTAAATCCTCGTACAGCCTCGATTTTTCGTACAGAAGGACGAATCTTTCCATCGGAAATGACGTGTCCTAAAAATTCTATCTCAGTTTGTAAGAAATTGCTTTTCTCCCAATTTATTTCTAATCCTAACTCGCTTGCTACTTTTAACACAGTTTTTAAATTACTCATTCCAGTTTCTAGATCAACTGAGGGTATAATTAAGTCATCCATGTACGTTAGTACTACTTTGTCTCGAATTAGTTCATTGAATGCTACGTTGATATACCGCTGGAAAACAGAAGGAGGGTTGCACGGTCCGAACGGCATTTGGAGAAATTCATATTGGCCGTCAGGCACAAGAAAAGACGTGTATTTACGACTGGATTCGTCAACCGTCACATGAAAGAAACCGTTTCGTAGGTCTAGTGAGCTATAAAATTTCGCGTCTTGTAATTGATCTAATTGATCTTCTATGAGAGGCAATGGATATCGATCTCTGACAATTTTCGCATTGAGCTTTCGGTAGTCTACGCACAGTCTTATGGAGCCATTCTTTTTTCTGACTAGTACGACTGGACTGCCGTATTCCGATAGTGATGGTCTAACTATACCTTCCACGATCCATTCTTGGATCTGCTTGTTCACGATATCTCTCTCAAGGGGCGCCAAACGTCTAGCTTTTTCGTACACTGGTTGCTCGTCTTTGGTAATGATTGACATTTTTACTGGTACTTCCCTGCATTTACTAGGCCGGTAGTCTTTCACAAGTGTCTCCACAGATTGCTGGCAAGCAGCAGGGACTCGGGAAACATCAATTTCCTTGTTTTCTATAACGTCTATTTTCAATATCTCTGGAACCTGCGATACTTCGTTACTGGACAACTGTTTGATCGGCTTAATGCGGATTTCTCCAAGTCTAATATGTGTATCTACTGTACTTAAAAAGTCCGTTCCCAGTAATAGCCCACGACTTGTGGCTGTATCGGACACAACATGAATTATGACGTTGTAGTCATTCCCGTCTATGTTTAATCGCGCTTCAAAAGACCCAAGTGTCATGTCGTGACTGTTACCGATTCCGCGAAACATTATTCCCGATGATTGAATTCTCGGACTTCCTAATTTAATGTAATGGTCGGCCCTCATGAGAGTGATATCGCTTCCGGTATGAATTAACGCGCTCATCTTACAGTTATTTACCGTTACCTCCTTCTCGTACTTTTTTTCAGCGCGTGATCGATGGTAAGTGTCCTTTTCGCTTGTTCGCGTCCGTTCGGGCATTTAGCTGCTAGATGCCCTCGCTGATTGCACTGGAAACACTTTACACCTTCACCTTTCGTTGGGCAATTAGCTGCCAGGTGACCCGCTGCTCCGCAGTTATGGCAGTTCCGTCGCTGAACGCCGATGCCTCCTCGTGGATCTCCTCTCGTATCTCTGCTCGCCGTCACACTCGTTGCGCCGGTCACACTTGCCGCTTGCTGTCTTTGGTAAGGCCTGCCGTCGCTCGTTGCTCCGCTCCGTCCTCTCGGTGATGCTGGTTCTCGTAGCATGATGCCGTCAAATGCTTCCAACAGGTCTGCTCTCGTTTTAAATCTATGTAGCCTCGTTTGGTCTCTTAGTTGTAGATCGGGGATACCTTCTACGAGATATTCGATCATCTCAGGCTCTGGGATCGTCAGTCGGTTACCGAGGATGATCTTCTCATGAACGTACTCGTGAAATGTTTCACTCTTTTTCCACACTCGCTCTTCAAATTGTCTTTTTAGGGTGATTATTCCAGGCGCATAGCGATACATTGACCGCAACTCAGTCAGCAGAGTTTCCGTCGCTAACGTGAGGTGTTCCGCTTTCGAATGAAACCATCGGAGGGCTTTACCCTTTAATCGCATACTGATTAATACTTTCACTTCATCATCCTGCGAACTATATGCACTCATGAGCAGTCGCAATTGTCTCTCCCAGTTGTCATATTCTCCTAACTCCCCACTGAAACTGCACAAAAGATCCGCAATAGTACAGATGTTTTTGAAGGGACGATGTTCACTGATACTCGGTGATTGAGCTACTTGCTCTTCTCCAAGACGCCTCCACATACCATCTTGTGATTGAACACCGCCGTTAATATTTTCTTGTTGAGCCCGCCGCATCATGTCCAGCTCCTGTCGTGCAAGAGCCAGTTCGCGCTCAGCCAACTCTTTGGTCTGCCGATGTAACTCGGCTTGCTGTCGACATAAGGCCGCTTCTCTTTCATACGTGTTGCTATCCTGCAAACCCTCTTCTTGAAAGCTGCTGGCAGCCTCGTCACTTTGCGCATTTCCGCGTACCTTTTGTAGATCGCGCATCCAAGCACCCGTCGGATCCGCGTCTGTCAAACGCTGAATTAGGTCGGCTTTATTGCCGGCTGTCTGCAAGTTCATGCTTCTCAATTTCTCCCTCAACTCGATTAACGTGAACTTCACTGGACTGATTGAAGGATTGCTCATATTGATGGGGTATCACACGTACACTTCCAACTTCACTTCAAGACTGTCTTTTGCACCTTGCACTCTTGCACTCTTGCACTCTTTCACTGTTTCCGTTGACACGAACGTCTGGCTTATTTTGTTGGAATTTTGGCTACACGAGATTACACAATTTTGCACAGTCTTACACAATCCTGCGTAATCTTACGTAATTTTACACAATCCCGGCACGAGCCCCCAATTTTGTGGGATTGGTTGGAATAAGCATGAATATCGTGCCAAACAATTTTATTCTTACTCTGCACTCTGCTCGCACTTTGACTCTCTGAGACAATCTGTGGGCTCCTCGCTAGGCACGCGTTCTATATTGTTACTCACACATACTTTTCACTCGTACAGATACACAAACACATCTCCTTACACTCGAACACCTGCATGCCATAACTTATATTGTTGACACTGTCCACGCGACAGGCCAGACACTCGACACTCTTTACGACCTCATGCACCCTTCCTACTTTCGTACTCATCCTCACAGTCACCCCGATCATCTTTCGCGCTGCTCCTCATTCCACTCGCTCATCTCTCTCGTACCACTCTGCGCTAAACACTCCATCCATGTCCGTTGTCTCGATCTTTCTTCACACACACACACACATTGTCCAATTCGCATGCATACCACTGTCAAACACTGCTTTAAGCTCATTCCCACATAATGGTATATTATCCGATACATAAAATAGACGATTTGTTTCCACAAAAGCTTGTAACGAAAACTTCCTTCCTGACCAAACATAAGACCGGAAGGTTGCGCGCTATCACCTGTTAAGGAAAATAAATACCGCCTCCAGAGAAGGTCATGCCGATTCCGCTAACGGCCAAAAGAACTGATCCGTTTCTAACTTTCGTTTGAATTTCGCGTGAGCCATCCAACACCGTTGGGCAGGGACGAAACACCACCACCGGCCCCCTGAGGAACATCTTCCACGACGCCACCCGCAGCCACGAGACTCCGGCTCGACGTGGAGACCCCATTAAGGACAACAGCAGCCCTCGATGGAGTTCCACCACAGCACTGGCCAAGCTGTAAGGACTCCGGGCGGTAGGGCAGGCGCGTCCAGGAGGAAGGATCCATCGGCAGCGGCCTCTCGGATCTTCCACAGCGCAGAGGCACGGCCCTGTTGCGGGGGCTCCCCGAGCCTTGGCGCCCGGACTGCGTAGGGTGGCCCACACGGCCGAAATCAGGGGCGCCGGAGGAAGTAAACAGAAATCTATTAAAGCCCCGCACGCGGAAGGAGCGGGCATTCGTTTTCGAGCCGTTAGAGTGATTAGCCTTTCCGAACCAGTGTGTGATATTCCGAAGCTCCCTTCTACTTCCGTTTGGTAAGCCAAGCCTCCGGGCATCTCTCATACGTAAGAATCGACCAGGGGATTGTCCTGGTCCGATTTTGTAAACGTTCGTCTTGTGCTTCTCCAAACCGTAGTTTAACGCACTGTGAGGTTCCTATTGTCTTTAGAGTCTACATTAGCGACCTTCCTGGAGGGCTCCTGCTCTCGAAACGGATCACTTCCATCCGTCCATTAGAATAAGTTCACGCGATCGAGATTGTATTATCCAACTCTGCTCTTCCGTTCGTTCGTCTCGCCGTTCGAGACTCGCTTCCGTTTTGCATCGATTCACGTAGTTCAATAGTTCGCTTCTTTTATATCCTGCTCTTTACGGGCGCTAAGGAACGCCCGTGGACGAAGCCCGTTTTACCGCTCAATTGCCATTCTTCAATCATCTTTCTGTGAGCAATAAATCTCGTAAAAGGAACTCTGTCTTGGTTGCGTCTTCTGCCGAATTCACGGCCCTTTCTACTACCCTCAACTGAGCTGCCGTGTGAGGAAACCCGATTGCGGTTCCGCGGAAAACTTGCGTCCGGCTTTAGCCCGTGTGTTAGTCTCAGAGTGGTACCTCGGGGTAACTGGCGCCCTGGTCACTTCCGCTTCCCGGAGCCGAATCGACGGTCAGGGAAAAGTCATCGCGTTCCCGAAAATCCGCGCTTCGAGCAAAGAATAATAGTACATATTTTCCTGGGTAACCAGCTGCGGGTAGCTCTATTCCCGAGTGGCCCCAGGAAAATCCCAGATAAACTTCACCAGATTTCACATACCACACATAGGTCAAAATATTCGTCAAACCTTCTGTAACCGACACACTTGTAATATATAGATGAATAAAGTTACCAACACGTCAATGCCTATAATTCTTTACAGGGTGTTACAGATAGAATGGACCCAGCTTTTTACCATCGAATTATCGGTAATACCGACATTGCGTATTTGTTTTGATAGCTGTGTAATGTCACTTTTGTGTCCCGTGTCGCGTGAGCTTACGCGAAATGAATCGCGACAGATACCGGCCGCCTATTGATTAATTGAGAAATGCAAAATCTCGAGGAAACGTTACTTATGCACTCCAATGAAACGGTTTTATTTTCAATTCTGAATTATATTGTAACAGTATTAAGTCTCGTGTCATATAACATTTCTGTGAACTGAATCTCCGGAAAGCGGACTATGATTATTAGAATGAACGCTTGTCCAATAACAATAGTTATCATCGTGTGCCACCGCTTTCCTGAGCTCGCCGATCTTGCTGGCCGGCTAGAAAAGCGGGGCAACTTTGACCGAGCCTCCTCTCTGAATCTCAAGCCCTCTGGGTGCTTCGATGGGCGCCAGGCCCCGTTGTCAAGATCAAATTTGATTTTAATGTGCAACCCAGAGGAGATGAAAAGCTCGAGCAAGAATGAAAGCTCGGTGGGAAACGCGAATGGTGGCCTGGCTGGCCAGATGTAAAGGTAAAGGGGCGGGGAATAAGGGAGGCTAGGGACGACACACTGGACTTACGGAAAGCTGAAAAGAATGGTTAACGACTGCTTTCTTTAAACAATAATGCCCTGTTTATTTATGTCGGGCGGACCGACGGTGCTACAACTAAATAACCTACTGCAAATCGAGCTAACGCGCTCTCGATCCTAGGCCACGAGGGCCCCTTTACAATTTAACCCCACGGTAGGGAAACGCGTCGTGCGATCGACAGATGGTCGGTCGATTACCAGACTGCAATGTTAAACTGACTGAACGTGAGCGGACGATGTACGCCGCGAATAACTAGGAATCCGGCTGCCCGTTCGAGCGGACTATCGATCGCGGATCCCGGCAACAAGTTGCAAGATGGCGGCCACTTTGTTCGGCGAACGCAGTCTTATTATGCTACCGCGCGACTCAAAAGCGACTTGCGAAATCGCCCCAAGGAAGGCAGGGCAAATGCAGGCTAATTGAAATCTACTGGCAAACAACAAATGCGAGGAACCCGATTACCGGGCTCGGAATCTCTACATAGGACCTCTAAGGATAGCGCACTGAGGTGTGATGCTTACCCTGATCTTTTCACGGCCGATGCTCTGCCGTATCCCCTCGCTAGCCAGGCTATCTGGTCTCCTATGGAAATTCCAGTCGTCTGGGAAACCGTAAATTAGCTGACTGGTCTCGCGGGTTGTCTCCCTCTCGTCACAATCACTCACAATATTTCAACAAACGCTCGGAAGTACTAGTCGCAAGGACGGTCGCAATCTGAGTGACGAGAGAGAGTCCCTAATTCGCTAAGGAGCCTCACACCCCCAGCATCACTACACCCGAATCCTTCCGTGGCTCCATCCGTTAGACGGTGCCGAAATCGAGCCCGCGCGTTAGGCGCGACTTCGACCGCATGTATCGACCGCCTGTGACGATCCGTCCCCAGCGCAGGTCGACCATCAAGAGTGACGGGCGCCCAGCTTCTTCTCCTGACGTCGTTTGGCTGGCCGTCCGTCCTCAGGGGCTGCTTTGTCCTCGACACGGCAATCCCCAGCTCATCCGACCTCCCAGGCTGCGCACTCCTAGTATCCGGACTCTCCTCCTCGCCTATTCGGATAGCCATTCCACTAGGTGGCCGAGTCCGTCGTGCCGACCTAGGTGCCTCTCGGCGTTCAAGCTCGCTTTAATTCCCGCTTATTCTGCCTGTGCCTGTCTTGGAGCAACGCTATAAAGCTAGCTCGCACGCATAAGTGTGTGAGAGAGAGAGCTATGGCGAGCGTTCGCCCAGCCTCCCTTGTCGGAGTGAGGAGTTTCTTCTGGCGAGGTAACTTACCCCGTCACACGTGGGAAGACGCTGAATTTGCAATCTTCTCGTTCCAGTTCTATGCCAAATATCTGATATTTTGTTTAATTGCTCGCTATTCGAGCAGGCGAATAAATAATATTTTGATATTAGTAATAGACTCGTCTCGTGCTGCACTGTAAGCGTATCCTTCGAGCCGCAGTCCGCGCTGGCTCCGGTGAACGCGCTCCAACCTCGCCGAGGCTCCTCCGAGGTCGCCTGAAAGGGGAGAAGGGAATCGGTTGGGCGCCAGGCCCTGTGCACGGCCAAATTTCTGTAGTTAAGTTCCCCTCGTCCGGGTGACGTCCTCCCGTTTGACCTCTCGAACTCGGCGGCACTCGCCGATGTCCTCCTGGCTGGCTCGTTGGTGGTAGAGTGGCGGAGTCTGTATGTCAGGGAGAAAGAAGCAAAGCAAACCCACGCGGATGGGTGGCGAAGTTGTTTATTGGGCTGGGACGGCCAGAAACCCTACAGCCATCACGCTCGCGCCGGAACGGTTGACGTTCGGACCCTCGGCTTTCCCGTAGCCACTGTACAATTTAATTTTCACCCTGTCTCGTTGCGCTCGCCTCGCGCTCGCTAGATCGTATGGCTCGGACACGCCAGTTGTCACTAGCAACCGAAAGTCGTCGTTGCAGCCGAGCTGCTCGCCTCGATGTTACGCGGTGGTTGACGGTATAGCCACGTAGCCGAAAAACCCAAAAGACTGGTCGAATTCCCAAAAACTACCATCCGGGGTGGACGGCCGTGATGCTCCAGGCTTTCGTACGCCTCATAATCTAGTATCTCAAAGTTGAACCGGGGACTTTGCGGCGACTTGACGAGTTGCGCCAAGGTAGTAGCCGCCTAGTAACCGATGGTCACCCGCACTAGGGTTGACTCTACAGGAGCACGAACGGCCGGCACCGAGACCTACAGATTGATTTAGGCAGGCAGGTAATTATTACACTGGGCTCACCTCACGATTGTCAGAACTCCTGGTCGCTCACGGTAAATCTCTAGGATCGCTTGCTTGGCTCTGATCGCACACTCGCTTCTTACATGGTCGCTCACAAAGTGACTCGCTTCCGGTGTTACCAAAATTTTGCCCAGTGTTACATCGCTGCCTCACGCTCTCGATCTCTCGATGCCGCCGCGCCGGTCGATATCGATCGGTGTCGTGGGCGATCGTATCGATCCCGCGCGCTGGAATCGAACGCCTCGCTACGCTACGCTATCCGCCGCTGTCTTCAGCCTGCGAACGCTAGGAGCTCCTCGGCCACGCCGGTCTGTCTGTCCTCGTCATGTCGTCCGTCGTGCTCCTAGGCTTAGAGCGGCCCAATCAGCTCGTCGCCTTGGCGGATCGGCACCCTCACTATGGCTCGCAGTTGGGGGCATCCGGGCCCGTCCTTCCCGAGCTTATCGCCTGCTCCTCGATCGACTAGTTATCGACAGTGCGTTATTAATAATTCGATGGTTAAAGGCGGTACGCCTTGGAGGTACGGTGTTTGAACGAGGTGATAAGTGCGTGGCGAGAGCGGCGCGGGGTAGGAGTCTTGCAACGGGCGCGTCTGCCCCGTCACAACACATTTCCACGTCCATCCGATTGCGAAGAATATACCGGCTACACTATAGTATCCGCCCATGACACATAATTAAATGTTTATAAATGCGGTTTAAACGTTTATTTGTCGATACTCGCAGAGTAATTGTGAGATGAGTTTATTGCTAATATCAAAATATATCATTTCTCTACCAGCTTAAATAACGAGGAATTAAACAAAAAGATGGCAAATTCAGCGTCTTACCACGATAATTACTATTATTATTGGGCAAGCGTTCATCCTATTAATCATAGCCCGCTTTCTGGAGATTTAGTTCATAGAAATTTTATATGACACAAGACTTAATACGGATACCATATAATTTAGAATTTAAGATAAAACTGTTTCATTGAAATGCATAAGTAACATTTCCTCGAGATTTTGCATTTCTCAATTAATCAATAGGCCGCCGGTATTGTCATGATTCATTCCGTGTAAACTCACGTGACACACGACACAAGTGACATTACACGGCCATCGGGACAATTACGAAAGGTCGATATTATCTATAATTCGATGGTAAAAAGCTGATTGCAAGTCTCACGCATCACCCTGTACATACAGGGTGTAACAGATAGAATGGAACCAGCTTTTTACCATCGAATTATCGGTAATACCGACATTGCGTAATTGTTTTGTTAACCGTGTAATGTCACTTGTGTCGTGTGTCGCGTGAACTTACATGGAGTGAATCACGACAGACGGTTTCTTCCACGTTTTGCAATCTTCCCGATCTTTTCAGGGGCTGACATTTTGTGGAGAATGTTTTCTTGCATCAAGGAAGAAGTGATATAAATTCCAGAGCCGTAGCTCAAAATTCATTTTTTCGCAAATTTTTTTGTCACTTGGGTCGTGTGTCACTGAGCACTAAACGAAGTGAATCACGACAGATACCGGCGGCCTATTGATTAATAGAGAAATGCAAAGCCTCGAGAAACTGTTACTTATGCACTCCGATGAAACTGTTTTATTTTAAATTCAAAACTATATGCTAACCGTATTAAGTCCTGAGTCATATAAAGTATCTCTGAACTGAATCTTCGGAGAGCGGGCTATGATTATTAGGATGAAAGCTTGTCCAATAACAATAGTACTCGTCTTAGGAAAACGCTAAATTTGCAATCTCTCGTTTCAGTTCCATTTCAAATATGTCATATCTTTTTAATTCCTCACTATTCAAGCAGGTGAAGAAATTATATATTTGGTATTAGCATAATAAACTCATCTCACAATTAGTCTGCGAGTATCGAGAAACAATCGTTTAAGCCGCATTTATAAACATTTCATTATGTGTCATGGGCGGATACTATAGTGTGGCCGCGCTATTCTTCGCAATCAGATGAACGTGGAAATGTGCAGCACGAGACGAGTTTATTACTAATATCAAAATATCATTTATTCGCCTGCACGAATAGCGAGAAATTAAGAAAAATATCAGACGTTCGGAATTGAATTGGAACTACAAGATTGTATTACTATTACTATTGACGACGATTACTATTGTTATTGGACAAGCCTTCATCCTAATAGTCATAGCCCGCTCTCCGAAGATTCATTTCACAGAAATTTTATGTAACACAAGACTTGATACGGTTACCATGTAATTCAGAATTTAAAATAAAACAGTTTCATGGAAGTGCACAAGTTACGTTTCCTCGAGATTTTGCATTTCCCAATCAATCAATAGGCCGCCGGTATCTGTCCTGATTCACTTCGTGTAGTGCTCAGTGACACACGACACAAGTGACACTACACGGCCAACAAAACAATTACGCAATGTTGGTACTACCGATAATTCGATGGTAAAAAGCTGATTCCAAGTCTCATGCATCACCCTGTACGAGACAAAAGTATCGTAATCGGGAGAGGAACTGCCTTACCGACGAAAATATATAGACGCGTGAATTTAATGAAGTTAGGCGTGCGGCGGAAAAAGAAAAAAGGATCGAGAGGAGAAAAAAGGTGTGGGCAGAAATTATTGATTGATTGGAAGGCAGAACGAAGAGAATATAAAGGAAAAATATATGATTCGTGAACGAAGAGGTAAGCGAAATTTCAAATTCTAAAAATACTAAACATGAACCACGGGGAGCGTGACGAGCGACGAGCAAAGTGCCCTGAGATGTCCTGAAGCTCACATAGGAGCTACCTCGTGCCAGATAGGGCATTTCAGTAATCACCCAATGACAAGGGTTATGTATTTTGAGGTGCACATTGAGAACCGTGAGAGGCACAGACACTCACATAGGAGTGACCACGTGCCACTGTACCCTCTCGACTTTACCAAACCCGATGGCAAGGGTGTGTGCACATAGAGCACTAGTTCGATGGCAAGAACGAAATCATCTCAAACAGGAGATATGCTAGCGCGTCATCCTCCATAAGTGGTTTCATGAAAAAGTATAAAGTTGCTTCCCTCTAGTCCTCTCGATCGAGTCTTATTATAGCAGGATGTCAAACGTTACTTTAAATTGCTATCGGTTCGGTACACCTTCTACTTTAACGCCCTGAAACAACATGGTGCGTTTTTTTGCGATTTTGGAAATGCCAGCTCATTTTGTCAACCATCACACGCGATGACCACAATTTATAAATTCGGATGGGTCAAGTAATGTAGTTCTAGCTTGCTACGACTCGAGCAATTAATTTTCGCAGTCTACTATTATATTTGTTGCCCACCTTCTAGCTGCGTACCATTGATCCCGTAAAAGTCTTCTTGGACTTATGTCGAAGCCAGCAACCAAGCTTCTCGGGGATAAAGCTGCCCGCAGCCAGTTGCCCAGGAAAATGAATTAATCAAACAGAAATTGAACGAGACTTACAAAATTGACAGAACGCCAGACATAAACACGATACTAATTCTTGACCCTCGACTGCGATTCCGGAACTAAGAAGGGCGCCAGGTGTCCCGCGATACCACGTAGTCTAACTGGACAGGCGATTCGCCGGACGGAATTTCCGGAAAGTCGCAGTGGGATTATCTACCGCGGCAGCTCCAAGACAGATTTTTAGTAGCCTCGAGATTTATTGAGCTTTATAATGATGCTCAAACTAGCGTGGCTTGAGAGGATAAAGAGACGGGCTTCGCTCATGAACGGTACAAGATGCTCGTGAGGAGCAGGCGAATTTGGTCTAACTATTGCGCGAAACGGCTAACAACTTTTGGCGAAGTCTCGAGACGGCGAGACTCCCGGAAACGGGTACGATTCAGCTCCTGAGGGGAATCTCGAGACCGAAAACTTAGACTACTGGACGGAATATGACTCGTGGCGAAATCGGGAGCCCTCCAGGAAGGTCGTGACTTAATTCGCGGTAAAAAAAACTCGTGGAGACTTCACAGTGGTCAGCTACTAGGAGAAGCACAGAGACGGGACGTGTACACGACTCGGTCAGGACAATCCCCTGACCAGTCAAACGTTGAAACGAAATAGAATTTAGGCCCAAAGATGGTCGCTTACCAATAGATAGTTTGGAGGTGGTGTCAACGGAACACTGGATCACTTAGTGGGTCACGAATCTACACAACGAGTGTTCGCTCCTTCCGCGTGGGGGACTTTAATAGATTTGATATTAGTACCCCCTGCACCCCCTGACTTTTGGCCGATAGTGGCTCCAATTTCGGCTCCAAGGCTCGGGGAGTCTCCGCAACAGGGCCGTACCCCTGCGCTATTGGAAGATCCTAGCGGCCGCTGCTGATGAATCCTTCCACCTGGATGGAGTCCTTCCACCTTCCCAACCGCCTAGAATTCCTGCGGTGTGGCCAATACTGCATTGGAACTCCTTCGTGGGCTGCTATCATCCGCAGTGGAGCCTCCACGTCGAGCCGGAGTCTCGTGGCTGCTAGTGACGATATTCGAGATGGTCGTCAGGATGCAGGTGGTCATAATACGTCCCTGGCGAACGGTGTCTAAACTGCTCACGCGAAATTCAAAGAGAATTAAGAGCGAACAATAGATTATGAAATTGGATTAACGGTCGACCTTGCCTGAAGGCTATGTTATTTTTTTCCCTAACGGCGCTTGTGATCAACCTTCCGGTCTTATTGTTTGCTAGGAGAGGACACTTCGTCACAGTGTACATTGAGGTTGCACATGGATGTATATCCCAACCCGGTTCGGGATGCTTTTCTTTAGGAGACCTCAGGAAAGATTAGCAACTAAAATCGAAAAGTGGTGAAAAGCTTTCCGACTTGTATGGCGATCATTCTCGAACATCTTGAAGGAATTTCACAAAGTAGGGGGAAAGTGATCAGCGCAGTTTATTATGCTGTTACCTAGAATTCATGCTCTTAAAACCCGAACGAACTTACTAATTACTTTTAGGTCTAACGGCAAGCAACCATTTTATTATAACCGAAGGTCTTTATTTCGAATGGTACTGTGCAGCCTATCCCCATCTAGGGCCTTCCTATCTGCCGTCTATGAGGGGCAGGGTCGTGCAAAGTTGCTGATAAGTTATTCTTATTGAAAGTCATAAAGGTAAGGGGAGTACCTTTATCCTCAATGTGATGTTACTCGGGAAAATTTCCTCACCCGGCCATTGCGTTGGCCGGACACGTGGACAACGCATTGAGTGTAGAGGTACTACCTTTATTTTTAGAATTTCCAATAACAATAATGTCAATAAACCTGAAAAGAGCTTAATCCAGCAAGCGAAGAAGTGGAACTTTGTGCGACCCTTCCTTTTATAGACCGCAGGTAGAAAAGGTCCCAGATCGGGATATGTGGAACAATAGCATTTGAAACGAAGACCCCCGGTTATAAAATGGTTGCTTGCTGTTAGACCTAAAAGTAATTAGTAAGTTAATTTCTGTTCCAGTGACACGAATTCTAGGTATTAGTGTAGTAAACTGGGCTGACCACTTTTCCACCACTTTTCGATTTCATTGGCTAATGTTTTCTCAGTTTCCCTAATCATGGAGGGAGAAATGGCATACTTTGGAATTTTTCAAGTCGCTTTCGCGTCACTCTTCTTTCGACATTCATGCGATAGAATTGTACTTTGTGTCAGCTATGAAACTGTTTACCACTAGTGTGTTACTGTACGTTCGCCACTTGGACGGAAATATCAGGTTTTGCTTAATTGTGATTTCACTTGATGTCAGGGGTGAAATGACGAATTTTGAAATAAGCCGTTTTGAACTATACAATATTATAAGCGGTGTAATGAACAAGACCTTGCAGTATCAAGTGAATTGTTTAATTGATTATGTGTGTCCTGCCATCAATTTTTATAATTTGCCGGCAGAAATGCAAAAACGCATAGAAACAAATGTTCAAAATTGTATACGTCGCCTGAAAACGCGAGTGAATAAATGTGACCGTCACCATGGTCGGTTTCAACAAAGATTCGGGGAATGGCTGGACCGAACAGTTATTCTGTGGAAAGGAGAACCAGAAGGAGAGGCAGTGCGTGAAACAGAGGAAGAATCCGTGATAGAACCGGGGAGAGTGGTTGTAATTGCTCCACCACCACCACCAGTCAGCAGAAAAAAAACCTTCGCGGAGTTGTCTGATAGACAAAAACGAAGACGCACACTGTCTGTAAAGCTGGGCATACATAGTCAGTTTTTCGTTAGTTTTGCGTCAGTTTTCATCATGCCCTGACTGGCAGTTTTGAAAACTGACAGAAAAGTGAAAACTGAAGGTTCTTCAGTCAGGAACTGACGCTCGGGTTCCCTATTTTAAATACTTTTAGCTGACCCTGCTGACCACATTCATTCAGAGTCTCAGTGAGGTCGCGTATGATCTCGCATATAATTATCCCAAACTGGCCAACGTAGGTAGAAAACTCAGTTGATGCCCTCGTCGGAAGGGTACTTCAGTCGGGGACTGACTGATCAAGCGTGCTTGATATTCTGTGCTCGGGCGAGCGCCAGAACGGCGAGGGCAGGTAGCAGCAGGGGGCAATAAAATTTGACAACTGGGGAACACGTGCTAATCCCACACCAAATGTACAGAATAACTGAATATCATTCACCGACCGCATCTACAAAAATGATTTCAATTAAATCCATGCTTACCCGTGAGGTGTACTCATGATCAAACAAAACATAACCGAAATATGTCTGAGTGGCTATCAGGAGACTCGGTAGAGTCTCCCGCCAAGTAGTAGCTGGACATATATCCCAGCGCGAGGGCCGAGGCAACTTATCCCGAATTATAGTGGTTGTGGAGCTATCAATATGAAACTTAGCACCATGACAAGGGAGAATAGGTCAGAGAATGGGGCAATCCCTGGAGCATTGTCGCCGGGTGGAGCAGGTACCGACTTTTGTCAATTTGTACCCTCGGGCGACTAGCTCAATACCTGCTACGCTGCAAGAATGCTGCCGATACTACCTCTGCTTTGTATTCAGGTTGACATTAGCGTTTCCAATCCTATCGTAGGATAACCATAAAATCATAAACGTTGCTGTACCGCAATGGTTTTCCGTGTCTCTTGAAACTAGTATAATAAACTAAAGTAAAAACGCAGTCGTATCCCCAGTCAATTACCGAAAGTATAAATACCTAGGAGAATCCCAAATCCCTGCAAATCCTCTGCATTCGCAGCTTATCGAGCGGCGGACATTTATTTTACAACACCACCTCGTGAGTCAGTGAGCATTAACTCTAAACCTACCGACTCTTTTTTCTATACCTGTACTTCCCCATTGAAAATGGTTAATTTGACCGGTAATTGGTAGGTTCAGTGTTAACAGCCTCCGAAAACACGGTTTCGATATTCCTTTTCGGCGCGGATTACCCAGGTGCCGCCAAGAAAGACCATACCAATTGACGTGTAATAAAACATCTGGCGTGCAGCTGAAACGCGAATGCATCTTCCTTGAGGGTAGGGTGGGCGCACCCATCGGGGAATTTCGTACCTGAGCAGCCCCCAACCACCCCCGAGAATTCGACCCACCTGAGTTCCACTAAACTCCACCCGCAGCCCCCCGAAATCCTTCATCCTGGAATCTCATTTGCTAAAATGACATAATGAGTACACCCCTTCAACCAAAATATGTAGACGTGATTAGGCCTGACACCTAACATGGAAAAAATCTTGACTTCCCGTGTTTCGGTCAAGGCTAATTACATGTCTCATTCTGAGTTCGGGAGTTGTGTGCGAAGTATCGAGTTATATATTAGAAGATGGCAGAAAAGCGATCGAGTGCCCGTGTAGCCAAGGAAGTGGCGCAGAAATTCAACGAAGTTGAAGTCTTAACCGACTTCATTGGTCTATACCGGAGTTTTCCTGTGTTGTGGTCGGTAAAGCACACCGACTATATGAATAAATTTAAAAAGGATGAAGGCTACACTGCCTTGTTAGCCTTTTCAAGAAGATTTTATGAAGGCGCCGACACCGATTTTGTCAAGAACAAGATCAATTCCTTGCGGACCGCCTACACGAAGGAGTGGCAAAAAGTCCAGAACTCCAAAAGGTATGTTAGAAAAAATTCAACAAATAATACGCGAATCTTTAAAACAATGCAGTATGTAGAGACCCTTCTCCTCAACTAACGAACCATGTCCGTTCTCCAGATCGGGAATATCCACCGACGAGGTGTACCAGCCCAATCTCTGGTACTACGGCCAATTGGAGTTCTTGAATGATTCAATAACAACACGCCGCACATCTTGCAACGCCGGTCACCGCCCGCTGGTACCGTCCGCTGACGACACCACTACGCATGAGGATACGCATGAGGATGGTGAGGCGTTAACCGCGCAGGTAATTGCATTACATTTTTTAGATTCTCACATTATATTTACATTTCTCAGAGTTTTACAATATATTTACATTTTGCGGGCTGTTGACATCAGTACCGCCGGGCCACAGCTCCATCCTGCCACGGTACTTTTCCAGCATTATTAAAATAAGTCATATATTCCTCCCTCACTCTTTTCGCCCTGTCGCTCGCATTCCTTGCTTGGCCACATTGCAAGCCGTCGAGAACAACGTGTTCGTCCTCCCGCGATGTAGATGCAGTACATTCCGCGCCGGATGAATACGTCGAACTGCACGTTCGCCTTAAAAAATTATGTAGGACGCAACACGCTCGCACAATCGCGTCAACTTTTTCAATATTCTGGGTGCCTGTAGGCGTGTGCAATGCGCGAAATCTATTTGTCATTATGCCGAGTGCATTCTCGACAACTGTCCTCGCTCGCGACAACCGGTAGTTAAATACCTTTTTTTGTTGATTCAAATCTCGCATGGGGAATGGCTTCAGAAAATGTTCACCTAGGCTAAACGTCACGTCCCCAACAAATACAAATTTCAGGTCATTGACTGTTCGGTGGCTGGGTAATGGCGATGTGTCGTCCATCGAGGGCACCGCCACAATTTGGGAAATTTCTCCCCTCCTCTCGAATCCTTTAGCGATGACTTCCCACTCTTCCTCGCTGGTTGGAAACTGAAATTGATGGTATTTTTTATATTATTTTACTCATTACACTTCTTTGTTTGTTAGGATTGTTACGAGTCAGGCTTCGCGAGTCCTAAATATGCTCTGAGATCGTGCAAAGGGCTATTTCACCTTTGCCAGACTCGAGTCTTCTAGTTCCCAATCGGCCCTATATCAATCCTGAGATCGTGCTAAGGGCTATTTCACCTTAAACAGACTCGGGTCCCTATTCTCCTGTTTACCCCTTTATACTAGTTACTTCCAAATAACTCAGAACAGAACTTGGGATTGTGCTAAGGGCTATTTCACCTTAACCAGACTCAAGACTGGACCTTGTTAATTAAAAGAATGGCTAGTTACTTTCAGTAGCTCAGAACAGGTCTTGGGATCGTGCTAAGGGCTAATTCACCTTAACCAGACTCAATCCTGCTCATTGATCATGAAAGAATGCCCTAGGCTAAAGTTAAACCTTACTATTGCTCGCCGGATACACCTTGAGCGGTAAAAGTGTATCCTCGTGGGATCTTTTATTATTCTTTTCCTTATATGTGCTTATTTAAATCAAAGATGACTGAACAGGAATTTCCAATAAAGAAGCAATGATTTTCTTAATAAAAACTAAAACAATGTTCAATATATTCTGAATGAAAATACAATACAAAAATATAATAATGAGAGTTTCAGCGGAAGTGAAATGTTGTTACAATTTGGATTAAGTTTAAAATGAATTCGTGTTACGTTACGATATTGAACGGGGGAGAAACTAACGAAAGAACTGTGACTTGCCTAACGATCGCGATATGACACGATGTACGTACGGTAATATTGACTGGTTTCGAAGGAGACTAATGCTCGATCTACTACGATGTTCTTCGCTGGTCCGAGTGATAGAGCTTCGCTGTCGATGAGAGTTCGGAACTGATTCCCCCGCTTTCCACTACAATTTAGGGCTTAAATACCCGAAAACCCAGTGAAAAGGGTGTATGGTGGGAGTGTAGGGCGCCAAGAGTCTAACCATGCTTGAGTTCTAAGGAACTACACAGATGCACCAAGGGCAGGCTGCGTTGTTCCCCTACTAGAAAGCTATTAAAACTAGAGATAAGACGGAACGAAAGGAGTCGAAGTCACAGTTTTAAAGCTCGAAAAATACGCAGGAATATTCTATGTAGAAAGCTAGCGGGTTAAAACTATTGAATCTACGTATGAAATAATGTTATGAAACGTAGTCCGAGAGGATGAATATGTAACAGGATGGAGAGGACGCCGCCGCTGGCCCGAGTGGCAACCCTGCAAAGAGGAGGAAAACCACGGCTTCGCATTCGGCGAGGAGCGAGCTCATGGAGGTGGCACGCAGCGTGCTCTGCGCGAAGGACGAGCACGACGCCTATGGCACCACGATCGCAGCCAATTTACGCAACATGGATGCGCAACAAAGAATATTTTCCGAGGCGCTCATTAATTATATTATGTACAGCGCGCGCATGAACAGATTGCACAAGGGATGCATCGACGAGTTTATCAGGAGCATGTCTCCCCGCCTTCCACCCTGCAATCCCATGTATCCCCAACCCCATCCCACGTATCCGCAATTCTTACCCTCACGTCTCCCGCACATCGTCCCGCCCCATTCACCTTCCAGAATAATTACTCACAATATAAATAATACAAAAAATATATTTTTTTATCATTTCTGCACTATTATTACGTACCTTAAAAAATTCTTCCTGTAACATTTGGCAGATGGCGTCGCATGTTTCAGGGATGATTTTGCCCAGCGATTGGGCAGATATCATTGTTGCGTATTTTAATTGGTTGAACGGTAGACCAGTCGCTAAAAAACGAAGCGTGGCAATTAGCCGCCCTTCGGCTGGAATTGCCTTCCTCATGCACGTGTCGGCCCTCTCAATTCTTGGGCGCACAAGTTCCAACAATTGTCGGAATGCCTGAGGACTCATCCGCAAATAATTGCGATAGTCATCTGCTCCGTTCGGCTCCAACTCTCGGATCAGCCGCATATGCGATAGTTCGTCCTTCCGCTCCATCCACTTCTTAACCCACACTCGTTTTTTTAGGGGGGGCCTCCTCTCCTCCTCTTCCTGCTCCACTCTCTCGACCTCCAAAAGGAGCACCAAGACTGCTGCGACTTCCTTCGTTGTCATGTTCACTTCACTAATTTCACTTCCTGACTGTTTCCAATTTCCAAATGGACTGTGGCTATATATAGGTAGAGCTACCGCGACACAGGTCTTTTCGCAGGTATGCGAGTACTTGGGAAAATCGGGTAGAGGTGGTAGATAGGTAGATGGAAATGGTAAGTGTAGGTTCTAAGGGAAAAGGAACAGTTCTGAAAAAATTATGTCCTACAGAATGCTGGATGTTTTCTTCCAACATTACTACTATTCAAGGAGTATTTGAAAGTATTATATTTAGTAAAAGCACTAACTCACATTTCTCGTTTTATTGCACCAGTTGCGCTAGTAGCTTAAAAATATATACGTCGAATCGGTTTTCGATTAGTGGTAATTTCATTTCCTGTCAGCTTCTTCAAAGTATGCGTACAAGGATTGCAGGGCGTAGTAGGTAGAAGTGGTTGGAGAAACAGGCGGTCGTTAGGGGTCGGACCGTGGGTGAACTGATGGCAAAACTGATGCTCTGTCAGTCCTCGACTGACAGTCCGGGACTGACGAAAAACTGACTATGTATGCCCAGCTTAAGAAGCGCATCTTCGACAGACGAACTTGCCTATGCAACGGCAATGAAGCTCAGGTCGGAGAAGAAAAGTGTCGCGGCAAAATTAGTAGATGAGGCAACAAGGAAGTCGCCACTGAGGCCAACGAAAATATTGCAGAAATGGAAAAAACAGGACGAGAAATGTACTGCATTGAGTGAAGAAGAGGCTCTAGCCTATATAGTGAAGGCAAAATTGACGAAAGCGCAATACTTATATGGCCGAGACATTGCGAAGAAACATGGGGCGAATATATATCCGTCCTACAAGAAGGTTCTCATCAAACATGATGTTTTCTGAAATAAAATCCGAAGTGCCTCTCCAGGAATTATTAAACCGCGCTGCCAGAAGAATCTGTACCTTAATCGCACAGGAAACAATAGAGGGGAATCAAGGGCCCAGTGAGCGAGAGTTGATTTTAAAATGCAAATGGGGTTTTGATGGCACATCAGGTGGAAAATATAAACAAAAATGGACGGATTCCCACAACACAGACGACCGCATTTTAGTTACATCCTTTGTACCATTTTAGTTGATATACCGAAAAGAGACGTGGGCACAACAAACGATGGGAATACCGCAAGACGATTTTTTGAAAATTATAGGGAATCAGCAAATATAATCAGTGTAGACGTCAATTTAATTCACCGAATGGGAGTTATTCTTACGGCTTTGTCTTCGGGATGCGAAATAAATGCAGGAGTTTATGATAGATACGCGATTGAAACGGCTGAAATTTACGTAACATTATATCCTTGCTACTATATGCCTCCAACGGTGCACAAGATTTTATTACACGGGAGAGCGGTCATAGACAATTTTACCATCCCCATTAGTGATGTGACAGAGGAAGCACAAGAGGCCCGTAATAAAGACATCAGAAAATACAGAGCAGGATTTACAAGAAAAATGTCACGCATAAAGACGAATGAGGACACATTTAAGACATTGTTGTTGACGTCGGATCTACGAATCGCCACCGCACTACGCAATAGAAGACTGCCTCGAAAAATGCCCCCAGAAGTACGGTGCTTACTACGTCCTGCACAAGAACCGCATGAGGATCATTCTTCAGACACCGACGATGAATCCAGTATTTAGTGGCTCGAATTGCATGCATATATTCTTACATTATATTTAGCACAATATCGTTTCGCACGAAGTTGCATGTGTTTTATTAATTTTACATTATAGTATATCTCTTTAAAAATATTAATGAGGCGTATAGCATGCAAATATGCTATACTCAATTTTTTTCAGGTGTTTGAATATTAATGATACTTTGTCAAAGGATGATTTTATCAAAAGTATGTTATTATAGCATTAACATAATAATGATTTTGACAAAGTTATTACGATTCTTTTGAAATTGGACTTACACAAAAGTGTTCTCAAGAATTTGTAATTGAATATTTTGAACGCGGTAGCTGCATTTGTTTGCATTTAATGACTCTGACCACACCTATTTCAACCACTGCAATCCTACATTGGTCGTCTCGTTCATATAGCTAAATTGATCTGCTTGACTACTATTTTGACCTATGTGCAATGCATGAATAACAGACTGAATACGTAGCGAAAAGATCACCTATTTTATTCACTAGATAATATTTTCATATACGATCTCATTATTCTTCAGCGACTTTAGGAATGTTACTGCAGCAGTTTTCGGATTGGGCTTGTGTAGAAATTCTCCTTAGAACTGGTAGTTTGATATTATGAAAGCAGAAGTTGCATTTTGTTACGTCTTAACAGACGTTTGTGCTTATTTGCATCAGCGATATTCTATATGGAATATCCCATTAGTGTAGTGGTTGTTTCGACCGATACGAAGGTACATGCTTGTGACGATATCGATGTGATGAAATAGCATGTACGAATAACAGAACGTTGTATTTGAAGTTGCAAAAGGATCTATGGATCCACAATATATCCTTGGCAACAGAGTTTTGTCACCTTATATAAAAGGCAACATCCACGGCGAACGGACGTGTCCTACCAGACGAATCCTAAGGGATAATTATCCATAGGAACTCGAACCCATACCGACTTGTAAGTAGTACACCTATTGCCGCTTACATTACTAGAGGTGAATGCCTCGCCATCAAATCCCAGATTTGATGGAAATATACCATTAGAGGTGCATGCTTCGCCAACAGATCATCGGTCTGTTGGAAATATCGGCAACCCCGAAACAACATTACTACGTTCTATAATCTTATAGTCCAACATGACTATACAGGGTGTCCCAAAAATGTTGGATGATATTATAGCCATCTTGTTCGGGAGGGGGCGGTGATGATGATGCCGTTTGTAAAAATTTGCGTTAGGCCTCCAATTCCGAGTTATTCAACAACAAAGTTAGGTAACGCCCACCGAGCTCTTGGCAAGTCCTGGCCGGTTATCCCTTGCTCCTAGAAAAAGGGAGGTGACGGAAAACATCTTGCCGGTCGGCCTGCGACAATTGCTATGGAGGACCGGCGGGTGCTCAACCGCTCGGTTCTTTCGAAACCGAGCGGTCAGCAGTCCCTTGCATGTGCCGTTTTGAAGACCGAGCATGGCACGGTACGGCATCGCCCGACGGACACACTTTGCCTTTCCTCTTGCTTTCCCTCTTTCTTAATACACGCTTGCAATAACTGATGTCTCTGATTAGTTGTTTCGCGACTCCCGACTAAATCAGATTGAATCCGTCCAAATCCAGTGAAGCAAATTTATCAGGGGCCTATAATATTTTTTCCTTCAAAGCATCGAAGTGGCGCCGTGACAAAACATTGGAGCTGTAACCGTGATGATCCGAGTTCGACTCCTCGGCGTCGCGGTTATTTTTTTTGGTTTTCTTGTTCTGTCTTGATCCATGTTGAATACCCAACAGTGGTGATAGTTTTTCTTTTACAGTTCTTTGCCTTATGTTGAATACCCAGTCAATGGTAATACTTAATTTTTATCCTTCGTGGCTTATCCTCCTGCTTTCTGATTTTCAGAGAATGCGCCAGCGTTGAATGATGTCCATCCTGATTTCTTTGGCTAAGTTCGAATAAATTTATCGAATTGTGCACGGAGAGTACCCGCCAGAACTAACTCGATCTAGTTATTCTTGTAATTTAGGCAAGATTGTAGATTCTGCAGATTTTTCATGAAATAAATACAACGGGAAGCGTAAAATACTCATTGAGAAAAAGAGAAACGAAATAATGTTCTCAAGATTAGAGACCTATCGCTTTATACTACTGACTACATTTCGTAGCATATCGAGAAATGTGTACCGGGAGTAATTGATGCTTAACATAATTTAACAAGGTAATCCAACTTCAATAAAGTTTGCTCAATCATGGTTAAAAAAGTTAAAATTTATTCCAATTTATTCGGGTGTCGCGAAACGACTAATCAGGGATCTTGCTTATCGCAAGCAAAATGAAAATTTCGGAGAAAAGGCGTAAAACTGTAAAAGAAAAAGTATTTCTACTATTAGGTATTAAACATGGATCAAGACAAAACAAGAAAACCAAAAAAATAACCGCGACACCGAGGAATCGAACTCGGATCATCACGGTTACAGCTCCAATGTTTTGTCACGGCGCCACTTCGACACTTTGGAGAACAAAATATCATAGGCCCCTGATAAATTTGCTTCACTGGATTTGGACGGATTCAATCTGATTTAGTCGGGAATCGCGAAACAACTAATCAGAGACATCAGTTATTGCAAGCGTGTATTAAGAAAGAGGGAAAGCAAGAGGAAAGGCAAAGTGTGTCCGTCGGGCGATGCCGTACCGTGCCATGCTCGGTCTTCAAAACGGCACATGCAAGGGACTGCTGACCGCTCGGTTTCGAAAGAACCGAGCGGTTGAGCACCCGCCGGTCCTCCATAGCAATTGTCGCAGGCCGACCGGCAAGATGTTTTCCGTCACCTCCCTTTTTCTAGGAGCAAGGGATAACCGGCCAGGACTTGCCAAGAGCTCGGTGGGCGTTACCTAACTTTGTTGTTGAATAACTCGGAATTGGAGGCCTAACGCAAATTTTTACAAACGGCATCTGTGGAATAATGGATGAGTGAGGTGGTTTTTTCTTAAAATAATTAGTGGACTGTATGTGGTAAAATAAATAGATGTTCTAATTTATTCGTGTGTGATGTCCGGTGACATCCGCGTTGTCGTGTGCTATTTACAGAGCTGTACAATGTTATATACAAAGCCTATCGATCTAAGATCAATAGGTTAGTCAAGGGCGTAACTATCTTGGTAGTGAGCATGGTCAAGGATGAGCAGTACAATGTGTGCCTGAGGATGCACAATGAGCTTCCAAAGGAAGCTCGGCACACATGATGATAGGAACAGAGAAAGGTTCAGAATGATATGCAGGAGGTGTGAGCTCCTGCATGAGCGGAGTATTGTGCCGTTGATGCACTAAAGACCACTTGCGTGGTCTGGCGACAATTCCTCATAAATATACAAATGTGAATGAACTGGTCATGCAATCGTGAATCATTACCATGATCCACATTAGCCATTCCGGCTTGAGAAATACAATGAACAGGACAGGTGATCAGATTTGAGATGCTTACTGTTCGACGTCCCCGAGGCGAGAGAGTTATCAGCGCCTGAGAGATAACGAGCAGGTAGAGCAGTTCATGAGATACTCGCCAGGGTGTGCATGGATCGCACACCCAGGCTGATCTGACTTCGATCTGGTATCTCTTGATCACCGGGTGAGGTTGGGACATTATGAGCTGGGCGGTATATGACAGGTGGGGTTATGTGAACAGGACAGATGTGGATGCTCCATGAGCATAACATCTCTCAGTATACATGATTATTGAACATTCCCCCGCCCATCAGCAACGGTGTTGATGATTAGTCCTTCTTGAGTGTCCCATCTGGAGCTGTCACTGGGAGAATGGCCAGCTTGGTGATCGGTCTGGTCAAGGATGCGGTGGCAGTCTTGAGAGTAGCCACTCTGATCAGTCCGTCTTTTCCTGGGTGTACTTCAGTAACCCGTGCAAGAGGCCACTTCGTTGGTGGAAATCTCTCATCTGAAATCAGAACTAATGAACCGACCTTGATCTCATGCGAGGGATGATGCCACTTTGAGATGGAGAGCTGTCGTTGGAGATATTGAGCTGACCACTGTGTCCAGAAGCACTGAACACGTTGCTGAATGAATTGCCACCTTGAGAGCCGGTTCTGCTTCACATCCATCAGTGAGGGCTCAGGAACAGTTGTCAATGGTCCCCCGACCAAGAAGTGAGCTGGCGTCAGGGCTGATATGTCATCAGGATCCTCAGTGAGCGGTTCTAGTGGTCTTGAATTCAATATAGCCTCAATTTGGATGATTAAGGTGGTGAGCTCTTCAAAAGTGAGCAGTGCGTCTCCGACAGTTCTCCTCAGATGAAACTTCACCGACTTCACTGCTGCTTCCCACTTTCCTCCCATGTGAGGAGCCGCAGGTGGAAGGAACCTCCAGGTTGTCCCTTCGTTGGTGAATGAGCAAGCCAGTGATTTGAATTGTTGTGTGCCTCTTGTGAACAGTTCCTTCAGTGAGGCGTCTGCTCCAATGAAGTTGGTGCCGCAGTCACTGTGTAGTGTATGGCAGACGCCTCTGCGTCCAGTGAACCGTCTGAACGCTGCAATGAATGAGTCAGCTGAGTAGTCACTTACCACCTCAAGATGGACAGCTGAGGTTGAGAAGCAAACAAAAATGCACAGCCATCCCTTGACCGTCTTGGCGCCTCTACCAGATCTGGACTTTATGTGGAGTGGACCAGCGTAATCCACTCCGGTGGTGTGGAATGGTCGGGATGGTGTGACTCGGGCTGCTGGCAGCTGACCCATCAACTGCTGGGCTCGTACGCCACGTTGACGAGCACATGAGATGCAGCGGAGTATGTGAGAACGTACTGGCTGTCTACCACCGATAATCCAGTAGGTTCTCCTGATGTGGTTCAAAGTGAGCTGTGTTCCACCATGCATTGTCCTCAGGTGAGCCTGTGCGATGACCAGCAGAGTGAAATGCGAATGGCGTGGCAAAATTGCCGGATGAATAGCCTCAAATTCCAACTGTGAGTTCTTCAGACGACCTCCTACTCTGAGAATGCCTTGAGTGTCAACAAAGGCAGTCAAAGAGAGGAGCGGATGAGCTGGTGGTAGACTATGAGTAGTGATCAGCTTGAGTTCTTGAGAAAAGTACGCTGCTTGAGTAGCTTTGAGCCAGAAAACCTTGGACTTTTCTATATCTTGTGGCGTGAGCGGATGCTGTCCAAGGGTTGAGTTTGGCAGCTTCTTAATTAACTGACTGACTCTAAAGCAAACTGCGGTTGCTCTGAGTAGTCTAGTGAGAGATGAGAACTGCTCTATAACCTCCCAATGATACCTTGGTTGAGCTGCTGCCACAACGAGTGAGAGCCCCGGTCGCTCTTCTAAGTGAGTGCTTGAGTCTTCTAACTGGCCTTGAGTAGGCCAGTGTCGCTGATCCTTGAGTAGCCACTGTGGTCCTGTCCACCACAGTTCATGCTTCTGGAGCTGGGAGATTGTGAGACCCCTAGAAGCGCAGTCGGCTGGATTGACTTTGCCAGGCACAAATCTCCATACGCTGTGTGAAGATAGATCTTGAATTGCTGACACTCTGTTCCTGACAAAGTCCTTCCACCGTGAAGGATGTGAGTTGATCCAGGTTAGGGTGACCGATGAGTCTGTCCACAAGAATGTCTGAGTGTTAGGTATGTGCAAAGTTTCAGTCACATACCTCATGAGCCGTGCAAGGAGCAGTGCAGCTGTTAGTTCCAGCCTTGGAATGGACATTCTTTTGAGCGGTGCCACTTTGGACTTTGAGCAGACCAACGTCACCCTTGTGTCTTGTCCTGGATCCGTTGCCTTAATGTAGATGACAGCTGCCATGGCAAGTTGAGATGCATCTGAGAATCCGTGCAGTTCTAGTGATGAGTGAGAGGTGATCTGGATCCAACGTGGAATTGAAATTTCCTTCACTTGAGTGAGCTCGCCTCGGAACACATTCCACTTGTGGATTATCTGGGGTGACACTGGTTCATCCCAGCTGAGCTTTTCTAGCCAAAGTTCTTGTAACAAGATCTTGGCTCTCACAATGAACGGCGCCAAAAACCCAAGAGGGTCGAACAGTTGAGCAGTTTCTGATAGGATGATTCTCTTAGTGAACTTGGAATTTGAGGGAACTGATCGTGACAGGAAATTGAATGTATCAGTGTGAGGATGCCATGACAGACCAAGGAGCTTGGTCTTGCTGTCTTCAAAGGAGTGCGGTTCTGAATGAGCTGATTGTTCTGAAACGTGCGCTAGGAATGATTCGATGTTACTGTGCCACTTTGCTAAGGGAAATCCACCTGATGCGCACAGCTGGATAACCTGAGTTGCAATGTCTTTCAATGTAGACACTTGCTCTGCTCCTCCAAATATGTCGTCCACATATCTGCCACAGAGGAGAGGTTGTGTTGCCAGTGGAAACCGATGTCCTTCATCTTCAACGAGTTGCAGGAGTGAGCGGATCGCCAGAAATGGTGCTGATCTTGTTCCATAAGTAACAGTGGTGAGCTGATACGGCACCATATTTTGCTGTTCATCGGTCCACATGATGCGCTGAAGATCCCAGTCATCTTCATGCACTTTTATCTGTCGGTACATCTTTGAAATGTCTGTTGCAAAGATGTACTTGAATTGTCGAATCCAAATAAGGACATCTGAAATGTCCTTTTGAATCTTTGGTCCCACGTGTTGTAAATCATTGACTGATGTCCCTGATGAACTGGGACTGGAACCATTGAAGACAACTCTCAGCTTCGTTGTTGTGCTGTCCTCCTTGAGGACTCCATGATGAGGGAGATAGTAAGGGTAAGTGGGAGAGTGCCCTAATGACCGATCTGCCGAGACCCTCAACCCTCCTGATGTCGAAACATCATGTGCTAAGGTCATCTCGTCTCGGACACCAGAGTCACTCTCCATGAGCAGGTCTGATGGTCTGTTCTCAGGGGCACGTCTCATGTTCCCCATCTCTTCATACTCCCTCATGAATGTGGTGTACATTGAACTGTACGAGTCGTTGGCTGAGAGGCGTCTCCTGAGCCTGATGAGACATCTTTGAGCAGTGTACTTGGATTCACCCAGAGCTGTCGGAGAGGACTTAAGAGGGATCCTCACAATGAACCGTCCGGTTTCATCTCTTGTGTGAGTTGCTTTGAAGTGATCTTCACAAGCTTGTTCTTCTGGACAGAACATAGATAGTGATGATTGAACTTCTTCCTGAACCCAGAATTTGGTGAGCAGGTCTTGAATCTCTTGATCGGACGGGCTGATCGATGTATGAAATGAACACCTTTCTTGGTGAGCTTGTTCTGGAACTGGTCCGAGCACTATCCAACCAAAAATGGTTGAGAGCGCAATTGGCAGTGACCTTGTGCATTTCTTAATACCTGGCCTGATGATCTGGCCGTAGGCATCTGCCCCAATGATGATATCCACCGGTCTTGGAGTGGTGAACTCTGGATCTGCCATTTGTAGGTTAGAAAGGTGCTCCCATTCTTGAGAGTGAACTGGTACTGATGGCAGGACTCTCGTCAGCTTGTTCAGCACATGAGCATTGATGGTTGCACATTGTGCTGAATAAACGGATCTGAGCTGTGCTGAGACGACACCCTTGGTGAGTATTGTCTGTGAGTTGCCTATCCCCACAATGGGGATCGTTGAGTGCTGACGGTGTAGGTGGTGAGTCCTGACACAATGAGTAGAGATGAACGTCAGTTCCGAACCAGGATCTATGAGCAGTCTGACTGGGTTAATAGAAACTGGTGTGATGAGCAGTGCTTGTGCGGTGGCTAGCAGGGTGGCAGATCTGCCAGCCAAGTGATGAGCTGATCGTTGAGCGGTGCAGTGAGGTAGAGAAAGATCTGTGCAAAGTGACACAGGACCTCCTCATTTCTTGGCCGAGGAGGCAGCCTTGGTTTGAGCAGGTCCTGAGGTTGTTCCGGCCTGCGATGAACTGCTCTTCTGTTGAACAGTTCTTGACGAGTGGAGCATGGTGTGGTGCCTGCCTCCACAAGTCTTGCACGTGCGGCCCGACTGGCACGCATACGAGTTGTGGTGGCCCAGACAGTTATAGCAGAGTCTGTGCTGCTCCACCACTTTGATCCGATCTTCCATCGAGAGGTTGTTGAACTTTGAGCAGGCCACTATGTAATGAGTACCCTTGCAAAAGTCGCAAGGGTACTTCCTTGGGTTTACCTCTTCTACTACGGAGGCAGTATGAGCGGGTCTGGTGGCTGGGTGAGCAGTCCTTGGGGCAGCATGAGCAGGTCTCGATGACTTCATTGCTGCCTTGGCAAATGAGACGCCTTGAGGGTTGTCTTGGCGTCCATCTGGGAGCGTAGCCTCCAAGGCCTTCGCCTTGGCTCGGAGGTAGCTGATCAGTTCCGTCATTGTGGGAGCTTTGGCCTCCAAACTCCACTTTAGCTCCCAAGGCTCCCTGATGGACGAATGGAGCCGGTTGACGGTGGAGCAAATGAAAATGTAACTCCAATGCTCCACAGCCACGCCCAGACTTCGCAAGGCGTCTCTTATCTCCACCATGGCGGAGACTAGAGAATTGAGCTGGTCTGCAGACTCACACAAGTCGGGCTGGTGAGTGATGAGCCGCTGCACATAGGCCATGATGAGCCGGTCTTTATCCTCATAACGGAGGGTGAGCCGTTCCCATGCAGGAGCAAAGTCCTGATCCGTGATCGGGACTGCAGCAATGATTTGCGCTGCACTACCTGAAAGGCTCGCCTTCAGGTAATGCAGCTTGTCCACATTCGGGAGGCTCCTGTTGTTCATCACCATGGACGTGAACTGATCTCGGAAGGCAGGCCACGCCATGAGGTCTCCGCTGAACTGCGGGAGATGTATCTCCGGCAGTTTTGCGAACGATGAGCTGGTCGGCGTGGCTCTGGCTTCCTTCTCCCTGCTGCACAGAGTGGTGAGCACCTTGCACAGCTTCGAAGTGCACTCATCGAAGCCTCGTGCAGCTTGGCCATACATATTGCCCTTTATGTATGGGTGGTCGAGCAGTGCCCTCCTCGTGCACTGACCGACCTCCAAGTGATCAGTCTTGAGCTGATTCCATACCTCTGTCAGGTGTTCCACGCGTCGTTCCACCTCGACCCGTGAGACTGCTGAACCGTCCAACTCCATGATCTGCTCCTTGAGGCGCAGCATGGTTTCGCACCGCGTGACCTGCAGAGAGAGCAGGAACTCGGTGTGCATCGGTAGCGATGCACCTTGAGCTGGCGATTTTGATCTGACCTTTGCTGAATCGCCTTGAGCTAGATCGAGCAGATCCTTGGACGAGCCAGCTAATTCAGCATCTAGCTGGAGCTGTTCCATTGATCGGTTCAAGGAGACAATCACATCCTCCTCTTTGTTGATCGGACCTTGAGCAGCCTCGTGTTGAGCAGCCTTTGTCTTAGACATGATGATCGGTTCTCGTCGACTAAATCGACTTTTCAACGCCAAAATAACTATCCCAGCAATTGCAGCGTTGAGATACTGAGAATCTGATCCTCACAGATATCTTCGATGGGTTGGAAACTTTCTGATCTTCTTAGAAGATTACACTGTAGCCTTGCAGCACGTGGCACTCACTCCTAACGCGTTCAGAACAATGAGGTTCAAACCGACGCTAACGGTCCCCGCAGGGCATGATGCCGGAAGTGAACCGGGGCAGAGGGGGTAGCGCCAGAGCGCTGATTGGCTGAATGCACACGACAACAGCGGAGTTATCCCGCGCGAATGACCGGACATCCGGCTCGAAGGACCAAAAAATGTGGAATAATGGATGAGTGAGGTGGTTTTTTCTTAAAATAATTAGTGGACTGTATGTGGTAAAATAAATAGATGTTCTAATTTATTCGTGTGTGATGTCCGGTGACATCCGCGTTGTCGTGTGCTATTTACAGAGCTGTACAATGTTATATACAAAGCCTATCGATCTAAGATCAATAGGTTAGTCAAGGGCGTAACTATCTTGGTAGTGAGCATGGTCAAGGATGAGCAGTACAATGTGTGCCTGAGGATGCACAATGAGCTTCCAAAGGAAGCTCGGCACACATGATGATAGGAACAGAGAAAGGTTCAGAATGATATGCAGGAGGTGTGAGCTCCTGCATGAGCGGAGTATTGTGCCGTTGATGCACTAAAGACCACTTGCGTGGTCTGGCGACAATTCCTCATAAATATACAAATGTGAATGAACTGGTCATGCAATCGTGAATCATTACCATGATCCACATTAGCCATTCCGGCTTGAGAAATACAATGAACAGGACAGGTGATCAGATTTGAGATGCTTACTGTTCGACGTCCCCGAGGCGAGAGAGTTATCAGCGCCTGAGAGATAACGAGCAGGTAGAGCAGTTCATGAGATACTCGCCAGGGTGTGCATGGATCGCACACCCAGGCTGATCTGACTTCGATCTGGTATCTCTTGATCACCGGGTGAGGTTGGGACATTATGAGCTGGGCGGTATATGACAGGTGGGGTTATGTGAACAGGACAGATGTGGATGCTCCATGAGCATAACATCTCTCAGTATACATGATTATTGAACAGCATCATCATCACCGCCCCCTCCCGAACAAGATGGCTATAATATCATCCAACATTTTTGGGACACCCTGTATTAGAGGTTCTGCCTCACCGTTAGTAGAACTAACGGAAATCTGTCAATAATATGACACTTTAAATAAACCTATCTTGATTACAATTGTCCCTAGTTTTGAGTTTTCACTAATGTCGTGTTTCACCATGACCTTTAGCTCCCGATCCATTAGCTCGCAACAGTGGTCGACAAAATGTGCTGGCATTTCCAAAAACGCAAAAAAACGCACCATCTGGTTTCAGAGTGTTAAAGTAGAAGGTTTGACGAATATTTTGATCTATGTCTGATATGTGACATCTGGTGAAGCTTTTGAGGGAAAAAATCATCTATTTTATGTATCGGATAATAAACCGTTATATGGTAGGTCATAGAATAGAGACTACAGTTATAGTATCAAAATGAAAGCACAACATCAAAATCATACAACATATGTGATAAATTACGCAAAGAACATCGATAAATACGTTTTTGTTACGATAAAATACAATTTAGTCCCAATGTTTGCGTTTTCAGCGTTTGAGCCCACTGTGCGCCGTATGTAGAAATAGCGCGGCATTCGTGCGTTTCGCGCACGAGTCTTGGGTAAGAAGAATTCTCAACAGAAACGTTGCCTTGGCTTGATTTGACTATTGCCATAATATTTTCGGGGAAAAATGAACAAAAATGGGGCAATAAATACGAGGATGTAATACAGGTTTTAAGTTTTAATTATAGTTTATTCGTCTTACATAATAGGTAATTTCTATTTAATACTGTCTATACATAGTTATCATTTAATTTCTGAATCTGAATCTATTTCAATGTATCACGTTTACGATAAATACTGTTGCAATGACCTTCATCATTCATTAAGTCCTCGTCCATATCTTCTACCAGGATTACTTGAAGGGGACTTTTTAAACTAAGATTCTCGAAACGGGACCGATCGTGAACGGTTGGGGAAGTTGTACTTAAATGAAGTGCCAACTTTTTCTATGAAGGAAATCTCCAAAAGCTGTATAAAGTTATCACTTGTTTCAACAATTTGTTGCCAATTCTGAAGATATTTTACAATAGAGATTCTTTCAATCTTAATTTTACAACACAGATGTTTTGCAAATGTCCTAACTTGTAAAATCCTTAGGGAGGTTCAAATGGTGGTAGAAACATTCTTTTACCTTTAACTACTTTCTACTGTATTTAGTCTCAAGTAATGACCTCAGTTTGGAATATATCCATACGCTCTACTCTTTGCGAATACTTGCTATATACAATAATATTTACAAATGTGCTATGCCTACCATTCTCTTCGGCCACTACACTTCGCCTTCTGCACTCTGCGAATATCAATCAGTCATGCTCTATACATATTACTATTTCTCATTCCACGAGGGAATGATGATAATGAGTCCTTTATTTATACTCTAGTCGACTTCTTGCAACTAACATAAACAGGATGGAGCAGTCATGGTTCTCGCTCGAAATAAATTGATATCCAATAAGTTTGTCCTAACAATGTCCCGTTGACTTTGTTAGTCGATCATTTTTAATGAGCAAATTGCCAATTGATTGTCCGGTGCTTTGCCGAAGGGTTTCGTGCCATCCGGTGCGTGGTACTTATTCACTTGGTAGATCAGCATCGTCTCGTAGCCGTACACATCTGTGCCGAGTTGCTGAAACCCAACACAATGCTGTCAATTACTGCTGGCACACATTGAAATCTTCTGCCATTCGGGTTGTGGTAACATCATGAAAGTTTTCAGATACTTTAAGTTAGACGTAAATTTGTGATTTTCTATTACTACGACAAGATACTCGCAAGACTAAAGTATAATGAATTTGTGTTATTACGATTTAAAATCGTGTTTTTTAAAAATATGCTTTTATATTAGGAATGTGTAACAATAACAGCGCATTAAAGAATTGGAAATAACGAAATATAGTCTGCGGGAAAACTACATAATGTTAATTTACAAAAGCATTTGAGCAATTCTCTTATAAGAATTCTTCAAATGTTCTCGACAATTGTACTTGGTTATTTCCAACGTTTTAATATGCTGTTTTTATTACACATTTGTGATATAAAAGCATACTTTTTATAAGTATTCTTTCATTATTATATTTTACTTGCACCATTTTACTGTTCCTCAAGAGTTTAGACTACATTCTGTTGGTGTTCTGCATTTATAAGGACGCTAGTTTTCTATGTAATTCAAGCTATTTTGGTTTCTTAATTTGGTTTATTTATTTGCACCAGACACTAAATAAAAATCGGGTTCGAATTTGGAATTGAACCCCGTGCTGGTGACGCGAAACAGGTCCTACAGAACGACTGATTATAAAAACACAATATACAAAAATACAATTTTTATAGATTCTGTTAAAGTATAGTTCATGCGCTACAATTTGCGTGAGTTTAAGAGTGGAAGTTGGCAGAAGTGAATGTGTCATTCGGGGAACACACGTTAGGAAACCTAGCATTACCGATAGATAAAACGGTGAAATTTCCCGTAGAATTACGTGGTTCTATTCATCGCACAGCGTCGGCCGTGTCCGTTAGCATCCGAGATGGAGTGACGTTTATCAGTAACGTTTTAGGTGATAGTAAAAGTACTATAGTAAATAACTGTTATTTGACCATCCGGGCGTAGCCGAGCACGATCGCTAGTCAATGAATATAATATGTATAATATCAATAATCACCTGTGTGAGAGGGCTGGTATTTGTCGTGAAGATACCAAGATACTCTTTCCTCTTGGCTACGCGTAAGCAGTAATCCTCCAATTCCTTCATCACGATGACATTCTCCGCAGGATTAAGATCGCTGCTGGTCGTCATCATGAAATTATGTATGATCTGTCCTTTACCCTTAGGTAATTTTCGGTCTCTGATGGGTGCCTCCAAGTACTCGAGAAACTCGAATACGATCGTTAATTTCGAATCTAGTATGACCTCAGGCTCGTCCCATAGGTCAAAATTTAATCCTATACCAATCGTCCTGCCGTCCTTTGTGGACTTCACTACGAAACTCAAGTCCTTCTCCACTAAAGACTCCCATAGGAGTTCCATCAATATTCGATAGTCCTCTCGCATGATGTCTGGCATTAGCCACTGTTCCAAATCGGCCTTTGAGTAAAAACTTTCGGTGATAATCCTGAAAAAAAGGTGGTGATTACTTCGCATAGTTCGAAATGCAGAAGGCCGGTTATTTATATGGTTCGTTCACAACGTACTACTGGTACAAATATTTCACCAGGCAAAAGAAAATGGTGAGCAGCCAGTACGCTACTACAATGTTACTGACTTAATGCCTGCCGTTTCATGCTTATGTAGCAGATACATTTAGGTATTCACTAGGATGATTCAAAGACATAATATTTGAAAAGTCATTTACTATATACCTTTGTGATTCTGAGTAAAAGTACTTTATGGAGGATTTACAAAATTTGTTCAATTAATTTATTCAATTTATATAAAAAAAAGTGCTGGATGAATTATCATAATTTGTTGGTAAAAAAAGACACTGCAGCTTATGTATAAATCAATGTCAAAACTCTATATAACCTAATATATTAGATAAATTAATTTCCTTGTTCCCACAGTTTCTACAATAGTCCGATCGGAAAATGCGTAAAAGTTTATTACATTTTATGGTATTATCTACGACTTGTCGAAACCGATTTCTAAATTTTGAAGCATCACTAAACTTACGCGATATTATCCAACAAGAAGTGTCATTTTACGTGAAAATTTCTCCTTTATCGTTGAATTAAATTAAAACTGGGAAAACGAAGAAATCTAGAAAATTGTTGAACCGATTGAAGATAACCTTCTTAACCTTCGTACAACCAGTGCAGTTATGCTCGCTCTGCACAGAAATATGTCCGGCGAGAACTCTGAAATGGATGGACCGATTTTGATAAAACTTTGCCTATCTTATAGAGGATGCTCACAGCTTGGTTCCATTATACATCTTGTTGAAATTGTTTAACGCTAATTATTGTTATTGCATAAAAACCAAATTTTTCGTTTTCATTTTAAGTGTCTACTAAAATTTCGTTTGTCCAGCGATATCTCTGCGACGGATGCACCAATCGAAACGAAACCTTTTCTATGTCACAGTGGATGTTCCCAGACTTGTTCGATCGGGATGAAACTTTTACTAACTAATGGAGGATGTTCTCGAGGAATGCCCTCTTGCATAAATTTCACAATGCACAAGCTTTTCTTTCTTCAAGAAATTCAACTACATTTGTTCGTCTATAAGTGATGCACCAGTGCATCGATGAAATTCGAGATGAAATCGATCCCACACCATCGTTCTATTCATTTCCTATACTAAAACGCATTAAATAAAAAAAAAACATTTTTAAACAAAAATTTACCAACTTCAAAAAACTTGGCGTGTGCGTTTTCATGAGTATTGGCCAGTATCACGTAGTTTACAAGGACACCATTGTTTTTAGCAATATTACCATAAGTAAGATCCTCGAATAAAGCGCACTCGCCAAGATTTTTTTTAAATTTTAACTTGGTTTTCGTTTTCCAGTGATATACATTTCTATTTTGGATCATTTGTAAATAATTTTGATGAGGTTGGCGGGTTGATGGTTGGGAGGGCGGGGGGACTACTTGGCGTTTTTTGTCATTTTAATGTTTTTGGGAGGATTCTACTTATATTTGCGCCGCCTCCGAAAAGTTGCAGCCTGTTTAGGCTTAATGGGGGAAGGTTGCTAAAATCGTATAATATGACTGCAAATTTCTGTATCCATGAAAACAACAAATTATTTTTTACTTTTCAACGCATTTTTTAAGCAGTTTAGTTTTCAGCTTTTTGGGACTCTGTCAGTTTTTAGTGTTCAGCTTTTTCGAAATCGGTCATTTTTTTTAAAAATGTACTTTTTTTCTGTTATCTATAATACGTTCCCGTTTTAATTAACGAGTCACAACAATTTATTCAGTAATTTTGTTCAAGAAATTCTGAGGGAACCCGTTTTTCTAACGCCCAGTTTTTACCGCTTAAATACAAAAGGAGGACAGTAAATATATTTGCTTAATTATCATATTATTCAAAAACACAAGACATACTTAGTAGTAACAGAACTTACTCAATTGCGTCTTCCTTGTGACTGTGATTGAGCATTTCGAAGACATGCTCTTCATTATTGGTCTCTTTAAGTGATTTCTCACCGCTACTAATCTTCATGCGTCCCAACATCTCACCCAGATTCTTTGACGTGATAAACTCAGTAATGCCAATCTCGTAGCCTTGGTCGGCGAGCTTGGTCACGGTGTAAATCGAATTCAAGGAGTTGCCACCGAGCTCGTAGAAGTTTGCATTGCAGCAAACTGTGCCGCGGACGGTACGACCAATTACAGACTCCACCGTTCGGAATAGGATCTGAGCCTTGGGTAGATCTTCATTTGAGACCCCGCTGTAATCACTATTCACGTGTTCGTGTCCCTCTAAAAAACATCAGAAAAAGGCGAGTCACGAGACGGTTACGGAAATAACTGTTTAACTTTCATACTGCAACATTCAACTATAATTGAACTTTTAGTATACTACAATGTTCGAGCTAATAGACATGAAAACTGCAAAAATGTTTAAGAGCAAAGTATTTTTTTCATCTATGATTAACACTTTTTAAAAAATCTCAACTTACAAAAACTAATTATCTCGATCTATTACGATTTTGCTACAACGTTTTACTGACATTTTATATACATTTTATCGTGGGACCGTCGAATAACATTCCTTTTCATTATATTTAAATAATTTTATGGATTTTTCTCTACAGAAATTTGTTTCCATTTCGTATTGTATTTTTGTAAGACGTGTGTGCTTTTTCTGTATAATTATGTATACAAATGAGTGCGTATGAGATACATGTGCGTATCAGACACTGCGAGAATAGAGTTGTGTCAATTTGCGTGTGTGTAAGCAGAGCGGACAAAAGATAAGCGTCGCGTGGCAAAGCGCAAGGCCGAGGAGCGTATGTGTAAGGGCAGTGTCGAAAGAAGCGTTGTCCTGCGAAGTGTGTTGCAGCGTCAAATAAAGTGTTTATGAGCGTAGTATTGAGCTTGTATGGAAATTAATAACGTGTTTATTTCTGCCCATGTGTGTTTTGAACTACGAGGAAGGATCAAGCATCGCAATTATAGTATTCCTACAGAAGTTCTTATAACTTTAGATAATTTTTGAAGTCAGAGTACAATATTTTCCCTAAACATCAAAAATATAGTGATTTCAACACAACCTGCGTGACTGGTCAGAGCAAGATACGCGACATTTTTCGAAACGAATGATCCATTTCCAACCCAGTGTTCGAATCAGCTTTCTCACTAGGGATAGCAAAAATTTGTATGTTGCACTAACTTTTCTAATTTATATGATCTTTTCAAAGGTCTAATTTTTAAACTATGGGTGAAAGACAAAAATTTGTGGTAGCAGAAATGGACAGGATCACTGGACGCACAACTTTTGCTAGCAATATTTTCTTTTTTATTTATAAGTTCGATAATTCTCTAAGGCCAACCTATATCCAATTTTTACATGTTTTGACTGCTTTCTTACAATTCCGAGATGCAAATGATTATATCCGAAAGGCATTAATACTAGTAAACATTTTTCTCTAGCAAAATTATTGGTGCTCTTTAAGAGCAGCAACTTTTACTAAAAAGTTGTCTTTCCTAATTTTTATAGTTTCTGAGGTATTCAAAATTTTGGAGTAAAACTGTAACCGGGAATAACTTGAAAATCGCTAAGCTATAGCAAAGTTTCAAATGAATCAACGATTGAGTTAATAAAGAAGTAAAGTTTTGCATTAAAAATTCATTTTTAGTTGGTGTAGTTTTAAACATGCTTACGACTAAAAATAATTACCGTGTAATTTTAGTCATATAAACTACCCGGGAAGACTATATAAGAGTTCTGAGAAACTTTTAAAAATGGATAAGTTTATTATTGAAACTGTGTCTCTATCTCTTGTAATTATTATGTGATCAGCTTTTGAGGCATTCCTCCCATTTGCCATGATTAAAGAAATACAATAGAGAGCCCGACAGTATTCAAAATAAGTGATCAATTTGGCTTGATGTTACCTTTGGAGTTTTTTCACGTTAAGAATCCAGGATTTTACGCCTACATCCGATTATTAATGTTCAACTCTGATGAAGCAATATTTATCGGTATATAAATCTTTGAACAAAAGTTGACCAAAAGCTCTATGTGGTTGTAACACAAAAAGTATTTGAAATAGTGAACATCAGAGTTTTGCGTTTGAATTGGCTCTTAGTGAACAATACGTACTGATAATTTCAAGACAACTATTGAACATGTTTTACCCTTTATATTTAATACGGAATGATCCTATATATAAATATCAAAGTACCCTTACCTTCATTGATTTTCGAAGATTCGAATAATTTCAATAGCGCTTGCCGATCTGTCTTTCCGTTTGTTAAAAGAGGAATGCTGTCGATATGAAATACTTGCGGTAACATGTACGGTGGTAGCGTGCTTTGTAACGACGATTCGATTTGTTGGGTGGAGCTTGAATCATCCTCAGTGAGAGTCACGAATGCTACCAGTGCCTGCAAAATAAATTTAAAAACTATTGATAAGGGAACTGTTCGGAGAACTTCTTCTACAAAATGAAAAAGCGAGTATCTATCGCAAAAATAGGGAACACGGAAATGAGGTAAAAAGTACAAGATAATTTCCCTTTTATTTATGGTTACTAAATACCTTCCGTTTCGGAGGCAGCGTGTTAATATGCCCACCTTCTGTCCAATAATCTTTTGAAGCCGGTGCTTTTTTTTATTATTATAGGTCAAGATAATAATTTAGAGATGAAAAATACTAGTGGCATAGGGGTTCCCACCTGCGACAGTTCGCCGGGTTTGTAACAAAGCACGACTACTTTATCGACACCCAAAACTCGAGACACCGCTTTCTCGACTTCAGTCAGATCCACTCGGTGTCCTCTGACTTTTATTTGCGAGTCAAGTCGTCCTTCATAGATGACAACACCGCGCTCTATCCTTGCGTAGTCCCCAGTTCGAAATATCCTTGAGTAGTCTGTAACGCGCAGCACAAAAGCAACTATAAGAATGTGTTACGAGACGTAGTAATGTCGTAAGCTAAACAGAGGTGCCCTGACTCTAATTGGCTAAATTTTTGTCTCTTCTATCAATGTGCACTACTCATGTATAAAAACAGAAGTATTGTAATCAGTAATGGTCACTTTTACCCCAATTGGTCAGCAGATTGACAAACGATGTTCGGTTCGGACATTATTTGATCCTAACCAAACGTTCCCAGGTGTACAAAGTGATTCACTTGCCTTTGAAGTGATATTATTGAAACAGATAGACCCTGTCCCTACCGCTGGTCTACAGGCCACGGTATGTCCTTTGCATACCGCGCACTAAAGATACGCCGAGGAGCACTGACTTTTTAGAATACTAACTTATCTCGCGTTGCCCTCTCGCTCATCTCTTCCTTCTATTTGTATGATTTAACAAACGCTTTACAATAATGTTCTTAGTAACTAACCGGTTGTAATGCAACATAATATTAATCAGCCGCGGCTATGCATCATTTCGCTACACATACATCATATTATATGTACATGTAACGTAACTTATCGAAGAGGATGTTTTACTATTAGGGAAAGCTTTTTAGGTCGATCTCAGATACATCGATTCATGATAGATAGGTCTCAGATAGGTCGATTGAAATGTAGGGTTTGGATTGAGAATTAATTGAATTTTTTTAGCGGCCCCATTTCATGTCAAACGATTGAAACTACTTCGCAATTACGTTAATATACTATAAATAGTAAGACGGTTAACAGTAGAATTAAAGGAGATAATAGAAAGGTTAGTAACATAGACCGCATCGATTTTAATGTAAAATAACCTCGTATAAGTGAACTTTTTGTCAAACTAGCCGTTGCTTGTGATATAAGTAACGGAACTGTGAAAACCAGACATCAGCCAGATATCGACCAGACATCAGCCTTGGTTTTACAAAAAATTCTCTTGTAGGAGATGTTGTATTTATTATATTCATAAAATTTACTTCCCCGTCACACTATTCATATATTAGGGGAGGACCGCGCAAAGCGAATAGTGGCTAATTTTTAAGTGCGCCGGTAGGTGACGACATGGCATGTGACTTTTCCGGTGAAGAACTTTGTTGTCGACGCCATCACACTCCGATTAGTGTTTTCGAAACAAAGACGTCTCAGTATTGCAAAAATTTTAATTCTGGGTTGTTTTCTTAAGATTTTAGCAAGGTAAATGTCCCTATTTATTTGTACTTATTGTTTGCTATTACTAAATTAGTTTTATCACATAATAATACTATTCTTTAAGACTATTATGCATATGGCAAATATTTTTTAGCGTTGGTTAAAAGTTTGTTTGGGAGTATTTTAATTTGAAGTGTGTAAGCCGGGCAAAGTAAATACCCTATCCACTTTGGCCGGATTCTTAATAATATCATACTTTTCTTGGAGATGGTGTACCAATACACTAAAATTAGTGCTTATTTTAGTAGGGACAGAAGTTGCGTTTTGAAAAATGCTTTTGTCGCTGTGAAAAGAAAAGCTAGGAGACTCAATTAAATCAGCCGAAAACCAATACGGGATTCCATATGACAAGTTGCATACAGGGAGTATGGAAGCTATTTCGATCCCGAATGTGACAATTAATAATTTGTTTACTTTGTTTAATTGTATTTTGCTCTTTATTTTAAGCATGTTTTTCTCATAATTTCTCACTGTTATTTATATCGTGTTCCTAATCCTTAGTAGCTTCCATTATGTTACTAATATAGCCACTATAAACTCTTATTTATCGAGGGCACAGCTTACCTGGATCAATCGCATGAGGATTGTCCTGGAACTTATGCGAATCGCTGTCTCGCATGTATCCTGCGGCCAGATTCCTTCCGGCGACTACCAATTCTCCAACTTCACCTTGTGGGACCAACTGCAAGTTCTTGTCCATGATATAGATAATGCAATTATCCATAGGTTTACCTGAAACAGTATTGGTATACTGATGAAGTTACTCTTGCATGTTGTCGATCGTTTAATTTTGTTTAAGAGATAAAAAAATAGCCAAGCAGCAGTAGTGGCTGCATAACGCTTGCAAATGAAAGACTTACAAGAAATGAATTACTGCTTCTTACAATTTTGAATTGTGTGTACATTAAACAAATATTTATATTTTGGCAAAAGATGCCTTTTGAGATAAAGAAAAAACATTTATCGATTACATGTGTAACAGTTTCGACAAAAACATAGTCCTAAAAACGTATCTGTTTTTTATGGTCCGAGGTAGTAGGTATTCTTTCTTAAAGACTAAAGTTTCACTAACCAATCGGGACTTTGTCGATCAACATCAGCTGACTCGCGCAGCTAAGCAGGTGATATGTAACGTCGCCCATTACTTCGGTGCTGCCGTAGAAATTTGCCAAGATTCTCTTGTTGTCATTGAAAGTTGCGAAAAATTGTTCGGCCAATGCGACAGGCAACGTCTCCCCGGAACAAACCCATACTCTCAGTTTGCTTAATATGTTTTTATTGTCCTGTGAAGTATATATGCATAATCAGTTGAATGCAAGCATTTTATCAAATATACCGTGTCCTTATTCGTTAAATTTTCCACAAAAATGATTTTTTACCCTCCGGGAACTAGGTGAAAAACCATCACGTCGAGAACCATATGAGAAAAATGCACTTCAAAATAAATCGGTGAAGTTAATTTTATCCCACCTGGTTCACGGAAAGCTAATGAGAGGGTGGTAGGGGAAAGGCCCTTTGCCCACGCCCACCCCCTACACTATCACAATCATTTTCCTAACCTCTCCCATCCTGTCCTTTTATAATGCATAAAATTAGAATTGTTTTTGATTTTTCAGTGTCAGGAAAGCGCATATATTTAATAAAAAGGAGTTTAGCTCTTGATATATTAATGCCATCATCTAGTAGGTGTCAAGTGTCAACAAATGATCTTGCGCTGCGCAATTAATTTCTCTAGGTGTTCTTAAACTGTTAATTGCGGGAGGAGAAAATCATTCTTTAATCTTCAACTTTACTGCAATATTCACCCTATTTGTATGTTCAGTGGCAAACATATACATAGGTCAACAGGTTACTAGTAATTCGGAAAATTGAATAGAAATGATTTGTTGTTTCTAAGTTTTAGATATAACTTCCTTCTACCTTGATTTCCTTCTACAACATGATAATATTAATCTACAAATAAGTAGTATATATTTAACTACTTGGCCAAAATTAGCTAGTCGCCAGTATTTTAAGATTTTTTAGAAATATAAACCGAGGTTTCACTTTCACAATAATTCAAACTTATAAACAATCTCGTAAAACATTGAAAAGGAGCAACATTCCACCTGTCTTTCTTTTGCTTTGGCAGTATAACAGTGTTTGAGTTATGATCACATGAATTTTTCTATTTATATGGAACAGAAATCTATATAAATAAGAACATTACAGTATTTATCAACTGCGCATTACTTTATGTCAACCTTTGCCCACATATTCAAGATTGAAAAATTCAACTACGGTCAAATGTTACAGCGTAATAGGTAATCTGTGGACACTCCAATAGTAATAGACGATGAGTTACTTACACGAATACCCAGGTACATGAGGAGAGAATGCAGTAGCGAAGGTACCAGTACCAGCCGTTGAATCTGTACAAACAAAATTCTTTTTGTTACTTATTGCATGCATCAAAAAAGTTGTTTCACAAAAAATGCTGGATAAAATTTTAGTTTCATTTGAAAAATCAATTTGATACTTCTTGGGGAATGGGTACAGGGTGTAACAGATAGAATGGAACCAGCTTTTTACCATCGAATTATCGGTAATATCGACATTGCGTAATTGTTTTGATAGCCGTGTAATGTCACTTGTGTCGCGTGTCGCGTGAGCTTACGCGAAATGAATCGTGACAGATACCGGCCGCCTATTGATTAATTGAGAAATGCAAAATCTCGAAGAAACGTTACTTATGCACTCCAATGAAACGGTTTTATTTTCAATTCTGAATTATATAGTAACCGTATTAAGTCTCGTGTCATATAACATTTCTGTGAACTGTATCTTCGGAAAGCGGGTTATGATTATTAGGATGAACGCTTGTCCAATAACAATAGTAGTTGTCGTGGGAAGACGCTGAATTTGCAATCTTCTCGTTCCTGTTCTATTCCAATATCTGATATTTAGTTTACTTTTTCGCTATTCGAGCAGGCGAATAAATAATATTTTGATATTAATACACTCGTCTCGTGCTGCACATTTCCACGTCTATTTGATTACGAAGAATAGTGCGGCCACGCTATAGTATTCGCCCATGACACATAATTAAATGTTTATAAATGCGGTTTAAACGTTTATTTGTCGATACCCGCAGAGTAATTGTGAGATGAGTTTATTGCTAATATCAAAATATATCATTTCTCCACCTGCCTGAATAGCGAGGAATTAAACAATAATCAGAATATAACTGGAACCACATAAGAGAGCAAATTCAGCGTCATACCACGACGACTACTATTATTATTGGACAAGCGTTCATCCTAATAATCATAGCCCGCTCTCCGGAGATTCAGTTCAGAGAAATTTTATATGACATAAGATTTAATATGGATACCATATAATTCAGAATTTAAAATAAAACAGTTTCATTGAAGTGCATAAGTAACATTTCGTCGAGATTTTGCATTTCTCAATTAATGAATAGGCAGCAAGATTCTGTCGTGATTCACTCCGTGTAAGTTCACGCGACACACGACACAAGTGACACTACACGGCTAACAAAACAATTACGCAATGTTGGTATTACCAATAATTCGATGGTAAAAAGCTGGTTCCATTCTATCTGTTACACCCTGTACTATACATCCAGGCAGAATTTTTAATACCCTTCGAGAAGGAGCAATTTGTATAGGTATCCATCCGATGTATCAGGACGGTATCGTACTGTGCCATAATGGTACAATCAATAGAAATACCCTAAACATACCATACGGATATCGTGTAAATTAATACAGGTGTCGCATTATATTTGCGGCACCTCCTAAAACATGCAATATACGCCCCCAAAACATTACAATGTAAAAAAAAGCCAAATAGTATTGGGAGGATTTCATGTCTTTTTAAAAATGATTTGTGTGAAGGACCTGAAGTAGCACTTGCTTAATAAATTTTAGCATTCTCGTTTAAGTGACTCCTGGTTGCTGACTGGGCATGTGCGATAGTCTATAATTGTATTGAAAAAAAAAGATACTGCTTATCTGTGTTAGAAGGTCAGTATAGGGATGAATTTAATTACTTTCATAAAGTTGCACTAAACTTGAAATCAGCCTTTTATCATCGAATTATCACATATTCGAATTGTCACTTAGGTCGTGTATCGCTAAGTACTACATGGTGTGAATCACGACAGATATCGGCGGCTTATTGATTAGAAATCGACAGCAATCGACATCAACTGATTATAAATCGACAGACTTACTACACCCCGTGTAGTGCTCAACGACACACAACACAAGTGACATTATACGCCCGCCGGGACAATTACGCAAGGTAGATATTACCGATAATTCCATGGTAAAAAGCTGGTTCCATGTCTTATGCATCACCCTGCACTGTTATCTACCATAAACTATGTTAGGAGGACATTTTTGGTCTGAATCTTCTTCTGAATCCATTTTCGTTCGAGAAAAGAACAGGAGGAAATTCATATCTCTTCAACGCATGGACCAATTTCCTTGCTCTTTAGCTCATTCGATTCAGAACAATAAATTAGGCTGTGTTCAATTCATAAGTTATACCTGCATACTCTAACTTTTTCGGAAATCGAGATGAAGGTTTTGTACCGATAGAAATCCACTACACTTCGGGATAAGTTGCTTCGGCTCTCGCGCTGATACATATGTATAGCTAACTGGTGCTAGACTCTGCCAAGTCTCCTGATTTAGTATCGCATCAAGGTTCTACATAGTCTATTGAATTGTGACCGCACAGTTGTTGCTGCGAAGTTAGATGATTGTACATATAGAAGTGACATTACTCTATACTTTCTAACGCATTTTGTGTAGTAAATATATATTTAAATAAGTACATAGAATAGGTATTATTTGTTCACGTCCCTTTTGTGTTGTTTTTAAGTCCTACCAGTTTATCGAAGTCAGTTCGCATTTTATCTAGAGAGTATCAGAACATTATATGTATAAGACTGTATTTTATATTGACCAGTCCGTTATATACAAATGACAAATGATATGGATAAATGAAGCTTTATCCAACTACTTGGTTACGTTTCTACAATATCTGTAGATATATTATCCGATGCAGCATAAATTGTACATCTAATATATTTTTATATTTCTATACTTCTGTACTTAATAAAATTAATTACTTAACTTTTATACTAATGTATAAACAAAGTCTGTATGTGTGCATATGTGCACACTAGGGAAAGTATATTTCGTTTGACTGAGCTTAGGGTATATTTTTTATGCGAATTCCTCACAGAACTAAGCAATGAACATAAATGCACCACATGGCTTGATATAATCTCGAGAACCACTGACCGGATTTTAATGTGGGTTTCTATCCTGTATATATAGAGTTATGATGCAAGAAAATGATTGACTACAAAATATTGCATATTAATTACTTATACAAGGTGCTTCTAAATGGTACCCAGATAAAACCCGACAGCATAGGTACTACTGCACAAATTAGGAAAAGTGCTAAAAGAAAAACAATGAAAAGAAAAGACATACAAAAAATATGATCGACGCTGTTTTTCATTTTAATGCCTTACCTCGTGTTTCTCCAAGACTTGAATGAACCTTTCGGGGTCTTTAGTAACATGTTTCGGGACAACAACCAGCGTGCGTCCCTGAAGTAATGGACTCCAGATCTCGGCAACACTGTCGACGAAAGTTAGCGATGTCTTGAAAATACAGCGATCCTCGCTCGATGCGTAAGGCAATTCTCTCCATTGCCATTGTAGCCGATTTAATATGGTAGAATATGGCAATAGTACACCTTAAATTGATCAGACACTTTTTGAGTACACGTTCTGCGATATAGTAATACAGCAGTAACTAATTTTCTGGCCTGCAGTAGCGCTTTACCTTTTGGAGTGCCTGTACTGCCGGACGTGTAGAGAACAATCGCAATTTCCTCCCAAGCACCATCGATCTTATCGTCAATCTCATCCTGAGCCGCGCCTACTAACTGCTCGTACAACATGGTTTTTGTGCCCTCGTAGAGCGATGTATCAGCTGATTGAAAACAGGAATTTTAACCGTTTGCATTAGTTGTTAAACCAGCAAATGTTTAACGTCACACAACTAGATTCTAATTCATATATTTTTATTTATTCTTATTCATAATACATGTTACCTTTTTTAAATTTTGTTTAACATTTAATAACACATGTGCGAAAATGTATGGAAAACGAAATTGCACCAGAACTAGTTTGGAAGCAGTTTGATCAGTGTAGTTTTCGTTACTGACACCTTCGGTATTTTATCAAATTCTATTTAATTTACTTAAACAAATTTTGACCCATTCAAAACGGTTCATCAAACATTTACCAAAATTTCAAGGTCCTGCGAATTGGTACGCCCGCGAAATTTTTGGAATACCACCAAAATTTCTTTAATATACGCCGGAAATTCAGACTATTCAATTTCGACATCCTGTAGGAACATTTTAATTATTTCCGTCTTTCTTGAGATTTAAATTTAGTGCTTTAGAAATAGCAGGAGCGCTATTAGTGATATTAATAGAAATGAATAGTTTGTGGGAGTGTTACATTACAACGGTAGAATTCTGCCTGAAAAGGTGTATCTGAAGTAGAGTTGCATGTAATGTAATCAGTGATGCTAAGCATTCGCCGGTAGACCTCAAGGCGTATCATTAAAAGCTGCCAAGGTTCTTCCGCTACGGTGAATATAATTTTTCTGGCATTTTGTAAATGCTAGTTGTTGCTATAAAATAGTGCGCGCTTTACCTTTTTGTTCGAAGTACTGACCTCGCGACAATGTTGCGTGGTTTCACAACGCTTTTTCAGAGGCGAGACCGAATAACTTGGAAGTAATATAAAGCCGAATCGATTGAAAGAATTTTGGAATATGTACAATGAAATTTTGGAAAACGACCGTGCTACCTGTATACAGAATAAATTGCTTTTTCTTATTTTCATCATCCATTTTTTTAAACTTCTTGGTTAAATTGAGAAAGAAACGTCCAGTTGGCAAGTAAGTCTAATTAAAGTTTACTAATCCGTTTGTAAAATTAAAAATATGTCCTTTTGTAGACAATACAGGTTAAATCCTGGGAAATTAGAAATCCCTTCAACATTCGAGTTGCGTGATGAGTTCCTCGAATTGCGGTTAAGCCAATAAACTTGAAAATGCTTAGAAGATGAGAATGAAAATTAGTATTTAATTTATTGTAAAAATTGAACTCTCGATAAAACATTTTTGACGTTTAAAGTAACGACTCTAGAATAGAACAGATTTTTGTGGAAGTTTTTCATAATATTCAGTTTCAATCAATCTGATTCAGAATGTGGTACTGAACGACTTTAACCCTTAGGATTCCTTTGCCTAATCAATTATCTTTCGAAGTACATGTTATGTAAAACATCTAAAATAATAGAGTTACTAGAATGAAAAATGAAAAAGAATTAGGAATGCTAAGGGTTCACACCGTATGGATGTGTTTATTTTCTTGAGTATTTCTGGTAAGGTAATTTTTTCTGCTAATTATTCGTAACGAAAGACAACATCTAATTTATCTCAATATAAGAACACCCGTTAATATCATCTAAACACTTTGTTGAGATGTGACTAAGGATATTTTTTAACATTTAATTCATTCGGTGTCAAATCTTTGTTGTTCAAATCAATTTTGCACGAAACATAGTTGCAGCATCTACACAAACCGATAACTATAGATGAAATTCCATTTGACTACAAGTAATATGAAACGCACAATGTATTATGACGGAAACTATAGGCTATAAAATATTGCAATATTCATTAGTTATACAGTGTGCTTCAAGAGTGACTGCAAAATTACAAAATAAATGTGGATTCGAGCGTACATCGTTAGAAGGTTTTTTTGCAGCAACCTTTTTTCTTCAACTTTAGCTGCTGCTAACGTATGCGCGAAATGACACACAAATGAAGTCGGGTAGGACTGCTAGTCATTTGTGTGATTTTTCATCGGAATTTTGCTTAGCAGGAAAGAGGTTAAATAAAGAACAACGTTGACTGTTACCTCCATCTTCGATAAAGACCATAAGTGGTCGGGCATCTTTAAGAACATGCTTCACCCTCGACATCGGAAACTCAGCATCCAGCGGCAAGTATGCCATTCTCGCCTTTAATATTGCGAGTAGAATCACTGGAAGTCGATGAGTCGGCTTCATACACACTGCCACGAACGATTGCGATGACTTTTCACCTCGGTGTCTTCGTAGAACTCGAGCCATCTGATTGGTAAGGTTATCGAGCTCTTTGTAAGACAGCGTATGTAGTTCACCTAAATCATCTAAAATCAAAGGGTCTTTTGTACTGTATTGTATTTATTGAGTTTATGGCGGTAGATTTTACAACTTTAGCCCGTAAGCTGGAATGAATGTTACAATAATATAAACATGGCGTAACAGTTTAAGATTATTTGTGACCAGGAAATTACAGATGGCTTTAAGGATTTTCGTACGCAGTCTAATTGGTAGATCTTGAATGATTACAAAACTATTAATTTAAGGGTTTCTTATTTTGTTTAATTTTGCTTAATACTTAATTTCTGTAATTATTGTGCCATTGACATTGGTAATGGATATGTGGGATAAATTGGGTTGGGTGTTCACATCGCCTTGATGCATTGTTTATTATTCGTATTCTATATAATGATTCTTTGGTACTGAAGTGTGTGGTACGAAGTTTATTGATTTGTACAGTGATTTCTCTTGGACACTTAAATTTGAAGAACCATGTTTTTTTTCGGAAAAGAGCCTTTCTTAATACTATTTTCTTTCTCAGACCATAGATTACTTTATTTGTAATGCTATTCCTCCTTACCTTCGTACTGTATTGCAATGCGATTGGAATAACTTGCAATTGCCTGATCTAGCAGTTTGTGAAAGGTATTCTTTTCGTTGCCGTCCTTAACGTGCTCGCCTTTCAACAGTGATTGTTGCTGGAGGGACCCCATCTGAAACACAATTCAAGTTAGGAATGTCCGTAATTTCATACGACTTCTTTTTAAATTGTGAATATATATTTTTTAATGCTACATTTTCATTGAGGGTCTAAAAAGGATCTAGGTTTTCTTAAAAGGATCTTCCCTAATCCTACAAAAACCAGGTCAAGATCCATCATATCGTGGACCAGACAAGGTTAATTGTATTCCAAAGACTATTTATCTATAAATATATATCGCTTGAGTGTCTATGCCCTTTGAAACTATGTTTCATTGGTTTTGTAATAAAGAGGGACCCAAATAAAATTAAGATTTTTCTTCTAAAAACAATGTATTATAAAAAATATAAACCTAAAAATTTGTCACTTTTGACTGCCCAGAAAACTAAACCGCTTACAATTTTAATCCCGCTGAAATGAATGTAACGCTATATAGTTTTCGAAGGGATAGGGGATTGTTTGATGCCAATTGTGGTTTTGTTTTCATTTCATTCAATATTTCAAACACTCCTTTTTTAAAAATATATACTAAAGTAGTGCATATGTATTAGATTTACTGGAGGTTACATAATAGTAATTAATATGGTTTAATTTCAGTAGCTTTATTTTGAATAATTAATGAATTTGCTTTAATTAGTAAAAGACAATTATTCAGATTTGTTAAGGGAACATTAAAAATTATTCCAGAATGCTAACTAACATGATTTCTATTCTGTATTTTATATTTTCTAGTTTGTTGTGAAAAGACCATTGAAGAATCGTATTCATTTGAACTGCGCTTTATTTTCTGTGTTAGATCAATTACACTTACGACAGTCGCTTCACATTGTACATATCATTTATATCTCGTGGTTTAAGATTTTCCTCAGTAGTTATCTTGATTTTCGATGTTTTCCTACTTCCATTATATAGTGCCGAAATTTTCATGAGTATTGTCCAGTACCATAATTTTGTAGAAATATTATCGAAGCGAGTGACTTGTGCATAATACACCAAGTTTTATCGTTAAAGATACGAGTTAATTGGAGCTATCTTTGAACACTTGACTTCCTTATATATCTATATCTTTTGGGAAAATCTAGTTCTAATTCTAATTTCTAGTTTAGAACATATCTTTTGCAAGACGTTAAATTACTATTTCGTCTTTTTTATTACACTTTAATGTTTTTGGGGGAACTGTACATTGTTAGATGTTTGCAACAAAGATAATTGTCGCAGCTTATTTTGACTGTTCTTTAAAATCTGTTATTGTTACCGTGCATGTAACAGCTAAGTACAAGGAAACATTTTTAGGTTTCTGTAGTTACTTCTATAGTTTTGTTAAACTATATTTCAGCATCCAGAGTGGCATCAAAATATCACCTTCGGTTCCTAATTTCACTAATTTTAATGTCAAACGTTTCAAAATGAATGGGAATCCTCGTCTAGACACCAAACTGGTTCAAGTTTTGCATTAAATGGATGCTGGTTCGTCACTTGTTACATTTTGTCATATTTAGCACGCGCTAATACTGTTACGTACGCGAAGAGTTTAGGGCATCTGCGTGGTCGGCAAAAGGTTTGAGCGGTTAACCCTTTGCCCTACAACCAGGTGTGAGACTCGTGGTCAGGTATTCGTGCCAAAACTGATTATCACAACCCTGGCCCGTGGTACATCCTGTGCGATTATTTTATTTTCGTATTTTTTTGTTTTCGCTTCGGGCCCACGCTCTTGGAATTTAAATCGCAGGGCAAGGGGTTAAGCAACCTTCGAGACGTAACAATTAACAATATATATATACCGGAAGGTATGGTAAATGGGTTCGAGCTCGACTAATCCCATACAGGATTTCCAAATGGCCTGGCCAAAGGAAGGTCTAACAGTTTAAGGAAATTCCAATAAAAAACTGATGTGATTCAAATAGTTATACAAACATATATTGGCAAAGTAAAGACATTGAATTCGAGCTGTTCAAAATACAATAGATAAATGATAATATTTAGCTGACAATGTAACGCGTTTAAGTAGACCGTCTCGTTTAGTTTTGCATATGGCAATTAATGTCAATGATAAGCCAACAGTACACCAATACGGAATGTTCCAAGATATCAGAACTTTTTGGTTACTGCCGCCTTACTCATTACCATAGTAAAAATCAGAGAATGTATGAGAATCGGGTTGTAACTCACCGAATTACTATCTTTAGAAAAAGACAATCGTTCTCTCTCTCTCTCCCCTTAGTTCCTTCTCTCGCTCTTTCGTCCGCCCTCGCTCTCGCTCTCGGGATTCCTTCGCTCTTTCCTCGCTCTTTAGCGCTCTTTAGCGGTCGCCACACTCACAAGGCACTCTCTAGTTAACTTAAACCGAATATCACTCCTAATCGAAATAGAGTCCATGGTACAAATTAAATGGAATTGAAAACAACGAAGTCGGATAACTTGAATGAAATTAGTGTTAGTGGAAGATTTTTCGTTACACAGCCAGAGTCCCTGTACTCACTTTAGGAAATGCACTGTTGCTCGAATTTGGACTGCGGACCCTAAATGGACCGCACTGCGACCGTATACCAAGGAGTGATTCTTTTGTTCGGTCTATGGGTGGCCGAAGTATCATTCATCCCCCACTCGAGATGACAAAGTTGCAGCATCAGCACTCACACCCATACCTCACACTCTAATACCCTAATCTTCGCCAGAGAACATTCTTCGAGGCATAACACCATGCTTTAATACTTAGTATTTGGGTTCCTTATGTTTGCTCCTGGGTTTCTTGGAGTTTCGACAGGGCCTTCGCTCGGTATATGATACAAAACGCTTGAGTTTAATTTATGGATTTGTCATAACGAGAGACTGTATTGAATTCTTGGTTGAAACCTTAATAGATAGATTCTTGCGCTGTACATACTTGGTTACCAATTCATAGTTACTATTTACGTCATATAAATGGCTTATGTTTACGTCTTTGCAGTTTCACATCATCGTTCCGAGAACACAGCGTTGTGTTTCTATATGATACCCTACATCCATTCCCGTGTTGATATTCGTAGAACTGTTGTCAGAGTTATGTCTCTACCCGATCTTCAGCGTCTTGATTACGGGTGTTGCGAGCGTGTTACCAACGGTATGAAGAAAGGTGGGAAAGTGTGTCCGTGGGGCGCTGAGCACCCTGCTCACGTAAGAGGGGTGTTTGAAGAAAATGAACGAAGGAGTTGAATAAATGTATTGAAATTAAAAGTTTGGAAATAAAGTGAGTTATATTGATAAAGAATGAGTTGCTGTCCAAAACATGAATACCTTAATCGCTCGACTGCTCAAAACCGAAGTGACGTCTTATTCCACAAGTCGGAATCGACGACGTCTGAGAAAGCTCCCTTCTCCAAACGGGTGAGAAGGAGCCAATCCGGCGCTCGCTAGAACCGACGCTGGCCCTTACGCATTTCTATTGGTGCCCTTCCGCGGGCCTTACTCCTTTTCTAAGGTTTCGCAAGCGCGCGCAGCAGAAGGGCTCTCTCTCTACTCTAGGCCCTACTCCTGTCCTAGGCTACGTGCGCTGGCCGCCAGCGAGAAATGGTGGCGAGGTGGGAATTCCCGAGCCGCGGAAAAACCCTGCTGGGCTTTTGACGGAGCGAGAGAGAAAGAACAGCGACGGCCTGTTTCCGGGAAAGAATTATTTACGGGGCGCAATTGACTCCATGTGTTAGAAAGTTTCGAGGAGCCTCAACACTTGATTTTTTTTACCCATTATACTAGGCTTATCGAGAGCCTTCTAAGAAGTTAAGACGTTACTTCTTAGCTATTGCCCATATTTACTCCAGGCCTCGCTTTGCTGCTTTTTCCCTTACAATTGCTCGACATCTGCGTGCCCGGTATCGCATTCCTATTTACGAAACATTAACGCGAACATCCTGCTTATTCGTACTAGTCCTTGTGCACGCTTAACTTTGAATTAAATGATCTGCCGCCGATTAAAAATATCGGCATTATCGACTAAAAGCTAAGTTCAGAGCGCAAGAGAGGTCGGGATACGCAACACGGGCAAGCCCAGAATCGCATAAACGCATTATGAAGATGCTACAGAAGAAAAAGAAAGAAAAAGAAACGGAACGAAAAAATACAAAACATTTGTGCAATGTTGCTTCTGTGCACGGAAATACCTCTTCGCATCAAGTTCATTCCCCTTGAATCCTTGCGAACCGACGACACCGGACTCTTATAGGAGTAATCAATAAAATATATGAACTAGTAATTTAGTTCAGTGAAGTTAATGCCCATATCCGGGTTATATTAACAAACGCTGACTTGCGGCTCATCACACTCGGAAGGCAAGTACAGCGACTTCCGTGAAGTACGTAGAATCGTTGGAAAATACTGATTAAGGTTAGTGTTATGTGATAGCGCCAAAAAGTTGATGATACAGTGTATGCGGTGAATGACAAACAATAAGAGTCTCATGATGTAAACTTTCGGTTGTGTAGATACAGTCGTACTGATCACTTACTCAGAGAAGTTTAGATTAATGGTTACTTCTAAAAACATTAAAATGACAAAACATAAGCACCAAGTAGCAGTTGGATTTCCCCACAAAATTGAAATATAACAAGAAAGCCAAGTTTTCATTCAATGATACCTCGATTTAACTCGCAATAACAATTAACAATAAATTAAAGATTAACAATAAAAAAGCCTTGGCGTGTGCGCGCTTCATTGCGAGAAAAGAAGGCAATGGGAAACTGATTTACCTAACACTGACTTCACTACAATTTAATTGCTTTAAAAGTTTTTTTGCAATATTACCAAAGCAAGTGCCTTGAATGAAGCGCGCGCACGCCAAGTTTTTTTTTGTTAATCTTTAATTTCTTGTTAATTTCTTGGTAATTGCTAATGCGAGTTAAATCGAGGTATCTTTGAATGAAAACTTGGCTTTCTTGTATGATATCTATGATCTTTTTTGTTATATTTCAATTTTGTGGGGAAATCCAACTGCTATTTGGCGCATTTTTTTACATTTTAATGTTTTTAGATGGATTTCATGTCTTTTTCACAGTTAATGCTTAACAATAAAGACAATAAAATTTCTAATTATTTATCAATGTTTCAATTTTGTGGGCTTTTTAGTGTATCCTGCCTCTTAAGTGAAAAAACCCAAGGGGGTGCAACCTTTAGTACTGGAGTTTACTAACAAGAAGTAGCTACAACGCCACAAAACTTACTTAGTTTACATCATCTTAGCTTTTTAACTGAAACATTCCTTGGGCTACACGCTTGACAGTCAGGAACACTGAAATTAAAGGGCACATGAAGATGTTGCTTGTCTAATATAATTTGTAAAGTGTTAAGGTACAATAATTCAGATTCAGATCAGTAACTGATATATTACCAATAGCTAGGGTGTATTTAAATTTCAGATTAGATAAGCTATAGCCGCATAAGCTCTCTAACTTTGATATATCTTGACTGCCAAATAGCATAACTCAAGCAGTGCACAATCTAAAGTGATGACATTTTTTACTAAACAAGTACTAATTATCAATGGCTAGTATATTCCTAAATAACGTATGATTGGTAATTATTACTTCCTTACGTCATTTTAGCCAAGCGTTCCTTGAGCGACAAAAACCTAACAGTCACAAATGAATTAGACTGCGTATGAGCATATCATTTTATAAAGTGTTAGGTCAAACAATGATTTAGATTTTATTAACTATATACGCAGATCATACACAGTCTAGTTTTGTTTAGTGTATGTTGATTGTTAAGTGCCTAGCTGATGGAGCAAACACCTAAACTGCTGAAATTAGTTTGAGCAAGTACTGATTACTAATAGCTAGTATTTCTTTAAATTATAAATAATTGCTAATTATTGCTTAAAAGATCCATATGCTACACACTTGACAATTTGACTATTGGTAATCAGCACTCTTTTACTAAATACAGTGGTTTGTGAGTTACGCACTTAACACTTTTGACATTTCTTACATAATTTTTAATAATCACAAGATCACAAGGGCAAGGAAAGTATGTTCTTTTATTAACTAAATAACGCACGGAATATAAGCTTGATATATGATATAAAAGAATAAAATCGGACAGTGTCACATAACGGTTACACATAACGAGCCATGGCATAACCGGCTTAACCAATGTGTCGGTAATGTCAACACGACACGACACAGCCATATTATCTCCGCAGCCCGCAGCATTTCGAAGTGCTGCCAGCTCGTGTGAGAAAAGTGAAAGCCTCTTTTTAGGAATCCCTGACATACAGGGTGTAACAGATAGAATGGAACCAGCTTTTTACCATCGAACTATCGATAATATCGGAATTTCGTAATTGTTTTGATAGCCGTGTAATGTCACTTGTGTCGCGTGTCGCGTGAGCTTACACAAAATGAATCGTGACAGATACCGGACGTCTATTGATTAATTGAGGAACGCAAAATCTCGAGGAAACGTTACTTATGCACTTTAATGAAACGGTTTTATTTTCAATTCTGAATTATATAGTAACCGTATTAAGTCTTGTGTCATATAAAATTTCTCTGAACTGAATCTCCGGAGAGCGGGCTATGATTGATAGGATGAACGCTTGTCCAATAATAATAGTAGTCATCGTAGTAAGACGCTGAATTTGCCGTCTTATAGAGTTCCAGTTTTATTCCAAATATCTGATATTTTGTTTAATTGCTCGCTATTCGAGCAGGCGAATAAATAATATTTTGATATTAGTAATAAGCTCGTCTCGTGCTGCATATTTCCACGTCTATTTGATTACGAAGAATAGTGCGGCCACACTATAGTATTCGCCCATGACACATAATTAAATGTTTATAAATGCGGTTTAAACGTTTATTTGTCGATATCCGCAGAGTAATTGTGAGATGAGTTTATTGCTAATATCAAAATATATCATTTCTCCACCTGCCTGAATAGCGAGGAATTAAACAATAATCAGATATTTGGAATATAACTGGAACTACATAAGAGAGCAAATTCAGCGTCATACCACGACGACTACTATTATTATTGGACAAGCGTTCATCCTAATAATCATAGCCCGCTCTCCGGAGATTCAGTTCAGAGAAATTTTATATGACATAAGATTTAATATGGATACCATATAATTCAGAATTTAAAATAAAGCAGTTTCATTGAAGTGCATAAGTAACATTTCGTCGAGATTTTGCATTTCTCAATTAATCAATGGGCCGCCGGTATCTGTCGTGATTCACTCCGTGTGTAAGTTCACGCAACACACGACACAAATGACATTACACGGTTAACAAAACAATTACGCAATGTCGGTATTACCGATAATTCGATGGAAAAAAGCTGGTTCCATTCTATCTGTTACACCCTGTATGTACTGACTCTTAAATCCACCTTGCCTTTACCACGAGAAAACTAAGCAGGAGACTCAATATCTCTTGAACGACTGAACCGATTCGCTGGACTCTTGGCTCATTGGATTCAGAAAAATCAGCAAAAAAGTACAAAATTCAGAAATAAATCCTTGGATGTGTAACTTGCTCATAATTCGATGTGAAAGTTTTATAGTAGACGACAACCGCTACACTTCGGGATAAGTATCCTCGGTAGTCGCGCGCCGTACTTATATGTATATACTACTACTACTTGACGCGAGACTCTACCGAGTCTCCTGATAGCACGTAATTGACAAGCAGATCATTACATTACATTACATTACATTATATTACATTACCGATTAACAATAAAAAAAAACTTGGCGTGCGTGAGCTTCATTCGAGACACTTGCACTGGTAATATTGCTACAAAGCTTTAAAAAAAAAGAAATTATAGTAAAGTCAGTGTTTGGTTTAAACAGTTTCCCATTGCGTTTTTACCTCGCAATGAAGCCCGTACACGCCATTTTTGTTTTGATTGTTAATCGTTAATTTATTGTCAATTTATTGTTAATTGCTAATGCGAGTTAAATCAACGTATCTTTGAATGGCAACTTGGCTTTCTGGTATGATCTGTATCTTTTTTATTATATCTCTTTGGCTCTACATTCAGTATCCCAATTTTCGTATATGATTTTCAATGAATGTGAAACATGTGAATGTGAAACACAATGATGTTTTTTACATTTTAATGTTTTAGGAAGATATTCATATGCTTTTGTTAGTTGATGCTTTAGAATAAAGATAATAAAATTTGTAATTATTTATCAATGGTTTGATTAAAAAATTTAAAAGTATAATTTTATTAAAATGTCATGTGTCATTTATGTCAAAATATGTGCCATCTCCATCGTAAGCGTTCTTTGAACTATGCACCAGCCAATTTTGATACTCTTGTTACGAGCCAGGCTTCGCGAGTCCTAAATATGCTCTGAGATCGTGCAAAGGGCTATTTCACCTTTGCCAGACTCGAGTCTTCTAGTTCCCAATCGGCCCTATATCAATCCTGGGATCGTGCTAAGGGCTATTTCACCTTAACCAGACTCAGGTCCCTATTCTCCTGTTTACCCCTTTATACTAGTTACTTCCAAATAACTCAGAACAGACCTTGGGATCGTGCTAAGGGCTATTTCACCTTAACCAGACTCAAGACTGGACCTTGTTAATTAAAAGAATGGCTAGTTACTTTCAGTAGCTTAGAACAGGTCTTGGGATCGTGCTAAGGGCTATTTTACCTTAACCAGACTCAATCCTGCTCATTGATCATGAAAGAATGCCCTAGGCTAAAGTTAAACCTTACTATTGCTCGCTGGATACACCTTGAGCGGTAAAAGTGTATCCTCGTGGGATCTTTTATTATTCTTTTCCTTATATGTGCTTATTTAAATCAAGGATGACTGAACAGGAATTCCAATAAAGAAGCAATGATTTCCTTAATAAAAACTAAAACAGTGATCAATATATTCTGAATGAAAATACAATACAAAATTTATAATAATGAGAGTTTCAGCGGAAGTGAAATGTTGTTACAATGTACTTAAACTGAGTTCGTATTACGTTACGATATTGAACGGGGGAGAAACTGACGAAAGAAGTGTGACTTGCTTAACGATCGCGATATGACACGATGTACGTACGGTAATATTGACTGGTTTCGAAGGAGACTAATGCTCGATCTACTACGATGTTCTTCGCTGGTCCGAGTGACAGAGCTTCGCTGTCGATGAGAGTTCGGAACTGATTCCCCCGCTTTCCACTAGAATTTAGGGCTTAAATACCCGAAAACCCAGTGAAAAGGGGGTATGGTGGGAGTATAGGGCGCCAAGAGTCTGACCATGCTTGAGTTCTAAGGAACTACACAGATGCACCAAGGGCACGCTGCGTTGCTCCCCTACTAGAAAGCTATAAACACTAGAGATAAGACGGAACGAAAGGAGTCGAAGTCACAGTTTTAAGGCTCGAAAAATACGCAGGAATATTCTATGTAGGAAGCTAGCGAGTTATAATTATTGAATCTACGTATGAAATAATGTTAAGAAAAGTAGTCCGAGAGGATGAATATGTAACACTCTAAATTTAGACTGTACATGAAGATGTACGAGAATATTATTGAAGTATTAAGATGACTCATGATCAATTTCAATCATCCGCACTGGTTTACTCACTTACTCTTCTATTAGTAAAGTGGCTTTTGAGCTACACAATTGACAGTTTTGAAACTTCATACCATATGATATGGATAAGTTTCAGGTTTTCCCAGTATCATTTCATCTATTCGTAAACTATCACATGAATATTATTAGGATTTCTTAGTGGTATTTTAAAGTCAGGCAAAAATGATCCTCATATATTAACAATCAAAAATAACAGCATAGAAACTTAACGTAGCATACATTACATGTTTCAGAATTATCAATCACCTAAGCTGGCATACCCCAAAATTACAAATGAAGCTGAGCAAGAAATGAAAAATGAAAATTATATATGAGCATATGTACAATTAGTATATGTATAAGGGCTGCGTTGACAAACTCAGTTAACGCATGATTATGATTAGTTATGCTCATTGGATAACCAGTATGATGATATTTAAATGAGATAAAAGTGTCCTAGCTCTGCGAATAATATTTTATTGTTTTTAAGAACACGTACTTACATAGTATGCCAAACGCTCATGTATTAACATGGTTCGGCACCCGCGTGCCACGTTTACTGATATGTGTAAATAGACCGTAAAAGTTTGTTTACACATAGCAGAGAGATATCAGTGTACATACATGTCCTGCCAGTTCAAATGGTAAACAGTATTCTGTTGTTTTCATATGCACACATTTACACACGTAAACTGGGTAAAAAAAAGTACTTGCACACCGAATCTCTTTTGAAAAAATACTCTTAAAGAAACAAACTCTTCTCTCTAAATAGAAATAGATTTTATTGAAGAAGAAAGTTTTCTTGTTTAGAAAAATTTATTCTAAAAGTACTGTACGTGTCAATATGTTTTTTTAGCTATTGTATATAATACGAGTGCGTTGGACATGTCACGGCCTTAATTCGTTCGAATAGACAAAGATTCGTTTTTGCTGGCACTATCGTTCCGCTTCTCCAATGAAATTATACTGTAAGGATACATTATTGACATATCTATGACTCAAACGAATAGCTCGACGCGCCAATGATTTACGATCGTGGAGTAATCCCAAAGGACAAATTGAATGTCTCGCGCACCGGCAGCAGGCGGCGGAGTACAACAGGTTTTTGTCCAATTAACGGAAAATTGATGAAGAACCGGTACGCGAATGAAATTAAACTCGGTTTGAGTCAATAAGGATACGCTGTATGTCCGCCTCTACTTTAACATCTAACAGCGAGCGCATACCACACAGCTTTTCGCCGATTAATTTCCTGACCTGCTGTCAGTTCATTGACCCGACAGAAGGACTGGATAATTTGGTACACTCTTGTGATTAAGCGGATTACTTTTCTTGTATTAGTAACACATCTTGATGTCTCATGTAGAATTTTCTTACATATTCATTGAACCTTAATACATAATCTGCACAATGTGCATTACTTCTTTCAAACAAATCTGCACAAGTGTGAGCAATTAATTATTAATTTGTTTAACCAAGGCGTGCATTTTTGAAAATTCCAACAAAAATTGGGGTGTTAAGGGACTGTCTAAAGATTCAAGGAAAAAAGTTTGGTAATTGTACGAAGCGGTGGCGATAGTAAAAAAATAGTAAAACCAAAAACGATTCCATTTTTTTTGTCCGAATACCTTTCGATAAAAAAAGTCTGTAACTTGAGAATAAATTAACTCTTTATGGGCCACACATCCCCCTAAATTGTCGTCAAGAAAGGCGCGGGCCAATTTTCGACTGCTCACCCGACTACAGCCTCTATTCAATAAGTAATATCAGTGAAATCGTACTTTGCGTAACGTTCTACTGCGCGATACCCTTTGTGCAATACTGTATTCAATATTTTTCTACAAGTAAACCCTACTTCTACTAGCATTTCAAGGTTCCCATATCCCAAAAGCCTCTAACAAAATAGAAGAGTGGGTAATAAACTAGATAAACTAAACTAAAGAAGCGGTATCTATTCACGGTCATTTATGTTCCACAAAGCTTGTTATACAACATAAACTATTGTTTAACTTGTCCAGTTTATAAAAAATCAATTTTAGAAAAAGAAAAATATAGCAATTGAATATATTTACAAATACAATAATTATAGTAGAGTCATTCCGAAATTTATGGATGAGGGACTACCGCGGGAACTATCTCTACAAGTTAGTAAAAGTTTCATCCTAATCGGAGAACCCGTCCCAAAGTTATCAGCGGGCAAACGAAATATCGGATTTTATGGAAGAATAATAATTAGTGTTAAACAATTTCGGCAAAATTTACAACGGGACCATTCAAGGAACATCCTTTGTGACATAGGAAAGTTTCATCCCAATCGGTCCATTTGTTGTAACGTTATCGCCGGACAAACGAAATGTTAGTAGAAACGTAAAATTCGCAACAAATTTAGTTTTTATGCAATAACAATGGTTAGCGTTACACAATCTCGGAAAAATTGTATAATGGGACCAAACTATGAGCTTCCTCTATAAGATAGGCAAGGTTTCATCCCGATCGGTCCATCCATCTCAGAGATATCGCCGGAGAAACATTCAAAAAATATTGCGGTCAAATTGAGTACCTTCTCCTTTTCAATGTCGGTAAAAAGCGGAACAGATATTCTGCGGAACTCACAATCAGGCAAACAATGTTCACGAGTATGAATAGAATGTCTTTGGAATCTTTGAATTTGTAATTTAATATCTTTTCAAAATAAAGTATTAAAGTATTAATTATTGTAATATGATAATAAACTAGTTTTTAATGACTGTGTTGTTTCGCCTTTATTAAGTTCAATTAATATCTTTATTTGTTATGTTAGCGATTTAATAGTTTTCGTACACAAAAATCATATTCACAAAAGGCAAGGGTGAAACACAGTTGTGTAGTTTGTCATAGGTATGCATAGATTGTTCGGAATATGTCAGTGGAGAATTCAATGGTTTAAACAACAGCTTAACATTTTTAGTCAAGTTGGACATCCAGCAAGAGTTTGGATAAAAAGAACTAACCCCGAGAAGAATTTTATTTTTTTGTCAAATTGAAGTTGCAACATTGTCAGCATTACCGTATCACTTACAGGGGAGAGTTCCAACCCGTGGCACTCTGGTTTTGATGAAATTTACACAGAGTGTATAGTTCTCGGAAATGATGTTGGAAATGCAGATCTCGGAATCTATTATAAGTGGACGAGAAGTGTAAATTCCAAAATTTCGTGTTAAGATGCAAGGAATACAAATGCCGGGATAGATCTTTGTAATAGTTATTAGTTTTCCGTTGCACTCCAAATTTTAATAGATTTTTAATAACCAAGTCAACAAAAACAAGTATAAGTCCAATCGCGTTTAGTGTGTATCTACTGCCGGCTTAGATGTAAAATATGGATAACATGGATTTTTCAAACTCGCCCTTTTAATAATCGATATCATTATTTAAATTATAGGAACCGTACGCTATGGTTCTATATGACATAACATTTCTTCACAGTTCTTTCTGTCCATTCCCCATTCAGTTCTTCTCGCGAAAAATTGTATCGAGTCATCTGTCTATATTATACCTCTCTATATTCCCAAAAATCTACTTGTTTCACTTATTTTGTTTAAAAGCATTGCGACAACATGAATCAGCTCTACAGGTCCCAATATCCCTGTATATTGTTGTATAACCAAATCCTTAATAAATCCTATTACAGTATATTCCTGAATCCAAAACCTTATACTTGTGGCTACAAGTTTGTATTGTGTGGATGTATTCATATATATGACGCTTCTATTTATAATTGTTCAAAGAGTACGAAATTTATTAGGTTAAACGTTAAGATAGTATAAAACGTAAATATTTACTTAATGTGGCTGTCGACAGTACGAACAAAAAGTTTATGGTACGGTGTATGCGGTGAAGATCGTATAATATGAGTCAAATATATAAAACGTTTGGTTTTATACAGCCGTACTACGGACTTAGGCATGGCAGTTTGTGTATGTATACAGTTATGCTATGTATGCATAGTCATGCCCACTGACGGTGAGACGATCGCGTCAAAAATTGAACGAAACCTCTCCCAATTTCCTAGTTTAAATATTTTTTAAATCAAACAATGAATATTTTGCAAAAAGTGCAATGAATAATTTTCAAAGTGCTAACTTCGGTGGCGATTATTTTAAATATGGAATGAAGAATTTTCTGTAAAATGCCCCAGATCTAAGATATGACTTGTAAATATATGTTGATTAAATTTCAACAAGTTCTTGAAAAAACATATACTCGCCATAACTCCCTTAACTCATCAATGGCAAGAATATTCATCTGCCTTTTGATAAAGGAAACAATCATTAGTCACACGTAGTACGAGTGTGACGGTTCAGTCGATTTAAGCGACGTCCTTGTCAGACTCATTGCCTGTCTACTTGATGATGAGTTGGAAAATCCATAGTATACGTTTAACTGTAGAGGCTTAATGACCAGTCTCAATGGAAATAAACTGACGCTGGGCCGTTAGTATAAGTAGTTAGTAACAGGTAATCTAGGCATACGTAGAAGTAGCCAGCGTCGGCATATTAATCGAGTATGTATCCAGATTCTAATCTCTGTTGGTCTCGGTATGCTGACGCACTTTCTTCCTTGCCATTCTAGTTTTTCTCGCACGCCTCCATTCATTCGATATTCTGAAGAAGTCAGGGACGCGAGTTGCATTGTATGCAGTGTCGGGAATTAATAAATTCGCTATGCATAAGTGTCAAATAAAAATGAGCAAGTTGTCTGAAAGATCATACACATGATAGAGTACGAACAATTCAATGTTAATATAGCTGTCTTGAAAATCCCCATTTCTTATTTGGTACATGAAATAACTTACTAAGTGATGAAACTTCGAAGTTATTCTCGAAGTACCTTGAATGAGTTTGTTACATATTCATCCTTATCGGACTACTTTTCTTAGCTTTATTTCATGCGTAGATTCAATAATTTTAACTCGCTAGTCTCCCACATAGAATTTCCCTGCGTATTTATGACTCTTAAAACTGTGACTTCGACTCCTTCGGTCTACGTTATCTCTTTAGTATTCCTTTGAATTCCTAATAGGAGTGCACTATGCACTTTTGCATACTTAGCCCCCACAAATTCTTAGATCTCAAGCGTGGTCAGACCCTTGGCGCCTATACCCCACCATACCCCCGTTTCACTGCGTTTTTCGGGTATTTAAGCCCTAAATTCTAGTGGAAAGCGGGGGAATTAGTTCCGAACTCTCGTCGACACCGAAGCTCTGTCATTTATAACAGCGAAGAACACCGTAGTAGATCGAGCACCAGTTCCTTTCGAAGCAGTTACAATTCCTGTACGTACATTGTGTCGCATTGCGATCGTTAGGTAAGTCACAGTTCTTTCGTTACTTTCTCCCCCGTTTAATTCGTAACGTAATACGAACGTACTTTAAATTTTCTGTAACAACATTTCATTACCACTGAAACTCTCATTTTGTATTTTGTATTGTGGTTTCATTCAGAATATATTGAATATTGTTTTAGTTTTCATTAAAAAGTCACTGTCTCTTCATTATAAATTCCTATTTAGTCAATCACGATTCAAATAACCGCATTAAGGAAAAGAGTAATAAAAGATTCCACGAGGATATACTTTTACCGCTGAAGGTGTACCGGCGAGCAATAGTAAGGTTTAATTCTAGTTTAGGGCATTCTTTCATGATCAATAAGCAGGATTGAGTCTGATTAAGGCGAAATAGCTCTTAGCACGATCCCAAGACCTGTTCTGGGCTACTGGAAGCAACTAGCCATTCTTTTATTTAACAAGGTGCAGTCTTGATTTTGGTTAAGGTGAAATAGCCCTTAGCACGATCTTAGAGCATATTTTAGGACTCGCGAAGCCTGGCTCGTAACAAATAATACATATCGCAATATTTTACAGCCTGTAATTTGTCCGGATCATGACGTTATACAGGAAAGATTATATTTATAATGCAATTAATGATTGCATAACGAACAAGTTATACACATTCTCCAATATTTCTAAAACAAAAATCAGATAAACAATTTCAAAATCATCAGAGAACATGTACTTTTTTTTATACAGACATTGTTTAATAAATTTAGCAATATTACATTTTAGTTCAACTTGATTGCTGTACGAATATTTGTTACACCGACTGTAGATTGTTGATCAAAAACCCTAATAAATAAAAAGAGGCCTAGAATGCGATTCGTATACTTGACTGAATAATGTGTCGTACATACGTTTCTTAACAGTCCCATAGTAGCCCGAATACTTTTAAGCTATATGCTCGCTCTCCTTCGCAATTGCATCTCAACTGTTTCGAGACTGCAACTGTACAGGGTGATTCATTTGCGTTGAAGCACTACTGGCAGCCACCTGAGTATAAGAGTATAGATATTTATACAGGAATTACCACTTATTTTCTGCATCTAATAGGTTATGTATAACATTATATTGTATGCATAATGAATAAAATATATAGTAGTAAAATATTTCTTTGAGCACGCGACCCCCCCCCATTCGGAACGAATCATCGCAAAGTCATTGCTGGTACTAAGTAATATATTCTAACAAACTACTTTTTTATTTTTAATGATTATATTCGTAGAGTTTTAGAGATCTTGTGTAACTATATTTTAATTTCCAGGATTTCAGCCTTTACTGTGCTTATTGGTAATAGTATTGCTTATTTTGCGTGTCGATCTGTCACTTCATTAGCAAAGACCCTATTACGTGAAGGGATCGACAATAATTCGATGTCACAATCACCTTCCTCTAATAAGTCAAATATTTTATGAATCAGCGGCAATTGAATCACTCTGTACATTGTTGCGACGCACTGTATTCGAGTGGGTACTTCACTTTACGGTCCCACTGGAAAACAATCGTGACAATTGAATGATCTTTTCCTCGCCGAATGCATCGAGGCGAAACGGCTCGTGCCCAATTGCCAGCTAGCATTCGCCGGAGTTGCCCAACTTTCCGGGATACGGGTATACGTGTGTATATACCAGCAGATTGATCCTATGCTTTGCTTTCGCTCGGTTGCGTGCATCGCTTGTGTTTGACTGAAATCATTTTAGATATTGCAACACAGTCGACGATTACCTTGCGCACTTCGTTACGAAGAATATGTAGCTTCTACTCTGTCTCTCCCCACCCCCTCCTCTCTTGCTCTCTGCCATTAGCATTCTTTGGCTGTGATTTATGACCAGTGATGTGGTGCATTTGCAGTAACTAATGGTGAAGGGTTACTCGCCACTAATTACGTTTGATTACTCATACAACATTGACATCGGCTACTATCAACGTAGTCATAGCCCAGCTCAGTCATCGGCATAATTCTCGGAGGCAGTCGTGTTGTATTCTCGCACGATTATTGAGCACATGAATAGATACAAGTTAGGGAGCGCGCGGCAAGGCACGGACGCTAAGGATCATTATAAATAAAATCACGTATTTTGTTTAGATAGTATTGATGAAGCGTTTGTAAAAATGAAATATATTAAACTGTAGAGTTATGCGACAACATTAAAATCAATAGAATTGCGGACTTGACTGAATTACTGTTGCGTAAATATTAATTTTCCTATTTTATCAGTTAATTGGGATAAAAAAATGGAACTGCCAATTTAAACTAAATAATTTGTTAATTAGATCACATAAATTAGATCAGTTTTGCAAATTTTCAACATTTATTTGTATCTCTCGTCACGGTTATTGTAAATACTGTTTTTCCTATAGAAACGATTCCATAGTAACTTTGGGATATTTAATGGGAATTATTTGTTGTTTGAAAGTTTTAGGTATATTTCTAGCATGACGTTATTCAGTTTAACACTTATGCTTTGAGAATCCATAAAGTTTTGCCTGTATCACCCTGCATAACGTAATAACATTTATTTATAAATAAATAGTACATGTTTAAATACTTGGCCAAATCCAGTAACTTACAAATAACTTAAGATTTATTTGAAATATTAACTACGGGATTTTAGCTTTAGTACTAGTACTAACTTACGCCTAACAGGCGAAACATTGCAAGAGAGCATCGGTAAATTTGAATTTCTTTACTCTTTTGTTATTTACATATTATGTACATGAACCCGAAATTATACCAACAAATCTTTTAAATTTTTTTCATCTTGAAGCACCAAATTAAAAAATCTGCAAAAATCGAGAGTGACCATACATACAATGATCGTGTACTGTAATTTTTTCCTGATTGTCACCTTGAAGAATCACACGGAAAACCGAATTTTCAATGTTGTTTTTCTAAAGAAAATTGATACTTTTCGGCAGATTAATGAACGCATCAAGAAAGTAATACGATTTATACATTTTGTTAGTAAGTTTGTAAAAAAAATCGAGAAAATTCTACGTGCGATATTATAAGAGAAATAAAATAAAAACAGAAAATCACGTTTTTGCTTAGAATTTTTACACGACAAGGGTTACAAGGCTGAAATTTGTAGAGAAATTTTTTCTTTTGGGGAGGAAGCTATGAGATATAAGAATTTTTTTTCCGCCGGGGGCACGATCGCCCCTCTTACCCGGCTATGCCCTTTCAAGATTAACTACTTGGCATTACTGTTCCAGTTTAATATTTTTTGGATTACTTATATGTATACATATGTATACTAGGGTGGTCCTTATTTGGGCTTTTAACAAATTTTCATGTTGGAGCCCGACAAATCAGCTCCAAATGGTAAATAAAAAATGCTCTAATTTTTTTAGCTGTTTATTTCATTCCCCTCGTCTCCCTATTTGAGCGGTACTTTTAAAATTATCCGAAAATATACTTATTCACTGTATTTTAGATTGAATTTGATCTCACGGTTAATCATCGGTACAAAATCTATGATTTCGAATATTCAGTGATCTCCATCTTCCCTTTCCAGTGAAAAATTAAAAAATCATATATGGGGTACTCCATGAGGATGATATGCTCCACGAGTCCAATTGTTCACCAAATACAAAAATATTTTAAATGGGAACGAAGTTCAAAAAATGTTCGTGCTACAAATCGTCAGTGAGTATCGTCAAATGTTTCCTGATGCAAGAAATGAGACACTTCCGCAAAAATTTTAACTTTATAAATTGTGGATTTCATTTTGTACTCTCAATAAATATAGGGTGACGAAGGGAATGAAATAAAAATCTGAAAAAATTTGTGAATTTTTCTGTTACCATTAGAATCCTATTTGACGGGAACCAAACAGCATTTTTTTTTAATCGGTCAAATGATTATGTGCGATCAAACGATGTTTACCCGTCGAAAAATTCTATTTGATCATACTTAGTTCCACTGATAAAATACCTATTACATTTAATGTTAATATTCTGTCATTGATTAATAATTTCTTCTGAGAATCCATGCATCCATCCTTTTCAATTTTTTACGTTTATTGTAACAGATAAGGTGTGTGTACATTAGTATATAATGCCTTATACGTCATTCGACTGGTGAGCTTCCTTCAAGGAACATTTACGTTCCACCTCATGCAAAAATGATAAGTATCAATCCTGAGTGTTCCATTGTTATTCAGCACAACTTATTTGAAACTTTAAATTAGTTGTGGCAGATCTACCCCGTCAAAATGTACGTAAACTTCTCTCTCAAAACCCGATTCTTTGACCTTATACACAACGATGAGCATATGGGCGATTCCACGCAAAGTGATCACACCTTTTGACACTTTGTCTTCGATTTTGATGAAATTTGGTGAACATGTAGTCCTTAATATACAACCACATTATCCGCTCTTCGTTGGTAAAAATGTCAATTATTATGCAAGTTATATGCATTGCAAAATAGGTGCAACTTTTTTTTTGAAAAATCATATCTCTGGAACGGTATAAGATATCGAGAAGTGCAAAACGCAGCTTTACGCAAAAAAGATTGAATTTTCATTAAAAAAATATTTGAGGAACGTAGCGACCTTCTTAATTCGTTTAAAAATTGTTCAAAAGTTTTAATTGTTTATATTTCCGAAAACACACTTTTGTCCGTTTTGAAAAAAATCATGGAGGTGCATTGAAGTGTCCTCTAAAAGCCCTGTAAATTTCAAGATGGTCAATTTAAACACTTTGAGATAAAATTCTTCATGCGTCACCGGAACACGCGCTCGTGCGCCACGGATGCTTGCACCACGGACGCCGCTACCGACCACGGCCGATCGTCCTTTCCGTCTAAATAAAGGGCTTATCCTCAGTCGGGTACCTGGTTAAATTATTCAATCTTTCCCTGAGTGGATGAGTCCCGGTTAATACCTAATCATAAAGTACTAAATGCTGTTTCCTCTCTGTGTTTACGGTCTACATTACAGAAGGAAGTATCGGTAGATTACAATTAATCGACGGACCCCATCGTATACCAAACTGAGATTAATTTTGTAGATGCATGGAAGGGTCATGAGTCTGTTTTTGAAATTTTTCCTAGGTCACTCCTGAGTTTCCAAAGTTATACAATTTTATTACCCGTGACTGCAGGACAACCGCTCTTTCCTGATTTGAACTCATCGCGGCCACCTGTTTCGTGACTACCACGAAGTGAAGGTTTTACCAGCTGCCGCACCCAATTGTTTAAATTCTAAGTAAATGTCTGGGTTAGACCAAATCACCTCTTCGTTGCATACTATAGAGTAAGAGAAACATTAAAACATTTCAATTACATTGCAATTTCGGACATATTACACCATAACACTACCGCGGTCCATTTGCATCAAGGTAAAATTTATGATAGTTCCAGAAATATCAATCCCGCGATTAATAAAGTATATTATTTTTCTGATGGCGCTGCTGCTCAGTACAAAAATATAAAGAACTTTTTGAATTTATGAATGGCACTTTTTCGCGACATCTCGTGGGAAAGAGCCATGTGATGGATTAGGTAGATCGTTAAAGAGAACAGCAGCACGAGCTAGCTTGCAAAGAGTAACAGAAGGTCAAATAACAACACCTTTACAATTGTATGATTGGGCAAAAATTCACTTTCCTAATGTTTCGTTTAGCTATTCTACTAATGTAGATTATAATAATCACGAGGAAATGCTTTCCAAAAAATATGCAAAGGCCAAAACATTGTCCGGAACTCTTAAATTTCACGCACTTATTCCAGTTAATAAAAATCGAATAAACACGAAACGCTTCTCAATGGGTGACAAATTCCAAAGTTTCAATATCGGGTGGAGTTCATTTTTTTAGCTAATCCTAGGTGCGTAAATATTTTTTTTTTCTATCTGTCCACCTTTTTTCTCCTTGATGTGAACAATGTACATAAATTGTGTACTACGAGTACACAAACACAGTTTTTAATGTGGCATCAGGTTGGTCTCAAGCTCGAATAACACAGAGAGGAAACAGTGTTCAGTACTTTATGGTTAGGTATTAACCGGGAATCATCTACTCAGGCAAAGATTGATTAATTCAACCAGGTACCCGACCGAGGATTAGCCCTTTATTTAGATGGTAAGGACGATCGGCCGTGGTCGGTAGCGGTGGTCCGTACGCAAGCATCCGTGTCGCACGGGCGCGCGCTGGTCTCCGAGCGCCGAGCGCGTGTTCCGGTGACGAATGAAGAATTTTATCTCAAAGAGTTTTAAATTGACCATCTTGAAATTTACAGGGCTTTGAGAGGACACTTCAATGCACTTCCATGATTTTTCCCAAAACGGACAAAAGTGCGTTTTCGGAAATATAAACAATTCAAACTTTTAAACAATTTTTAAATAAATTAAGAAGGACGCTACGTTTCTCAAAATTTTTTTTAATGGAAATTCTACTTTTTTTGCGTAAAACTGCGTTTTGCGCTTTTCGATATCTCATACCGTTCTAGAGATATGATTTTTCAAAAAAAAAGTTGTACCTATTTTGTAATGCACATAACTTGCATAACAGTTGACATTTTTACAAACGAAGTGCAGATAATGAGGTTGTATATTAAGGACTACATGTTCACCAAATTTCATCAAAATCGAAGACAAAGTGTCAAAAGGTGTGATCACTTTGCGTGGAATCGCCCATATGAATAAGAATATTCTACCTTCGTGCAAATTGTTACCCAAAGAATGTTAAACAGTTACAAATAAATGAAAGTACGATCAAACGATGTCCCTTACAAAATTTTGTTTGGTGGTTATAATATTTGCACTTTTGCCACAGCAAATAAGCCTTGGTTAATATTTTTATTCGATCTTGAACTATTTATAACTTTGTGATTTTGGATTAGCATTTAAACATGTACTATTACACATTTTGATTTCATAATTCAAAAAATGTTATTCTGTTAGTAATAAAATAAAGTCGGATCAAACGGTGTTTCCTTGTAATGTTTTGTCTTTTAGTTTTAAATTGGCATGATTGCTAGAGTGCAGTAATATTTGGAAAACATTTTAAGTTATTTATAACCAGTTCATTTTTACGAGTATTTAATTATGTACAATTGAAACTGTAATAGATATGCAAGAAATATATACAGTTAAATTGTGTAATATTATGTGAAATATATCAGAAATATATAAATAACAAGTAATATTACATTTTTCAAAGGATCTATTTAATTGCTCACACTTTGATAATTGCTACCCTGATTATTTGGGAGATGGTTGCTAAACATTCGATATAATTTGTATGACAGTTTCTTGTTTACTTATCGAAAATAGGAATGTATTTCAACGTTAGGGGCGGATGTTGGTTGATTTTGTATCAAGTATACTTCTGGAGCTCGATTCCTTCTTTGGTTTTCTAAATGACGCTTTGTCCTTGTTTTGGAAGCCTTGTTTATCAGCAAGCCTTGCCAGCTAATCGCGCTGATTTACAAAAAACTGGCCTCCTCGGCTTCCGTGCCTACAAATCGCTTCCGATCGACGAGCAAAACTATTTCCAACGTAAAATTGTGCAATCAATGCAACAGTGTAACTTGTTTTAGCTTCCAACTAACCGTTGCAAAGATAATCGCGTTGATTTAAAAAAAACACGTTTCCATATATTCCATGCCATTGGATACCAGTTTGCTCTGTGTTGCCCTTGTATAATTAATGACTGTGGGTGTTGGAGGTACCGCTCGATTTTGAGGACAAGGTAAATCTGCACGGCGCAACAGTAATGCTCAATGAATGCATTGATTGCCTATGTGTCGTTTAATATTGTGTCTGCGAGTCATAGCTTTTTATGGTGACGGAACTGGCCGACAGCGTGCGTACGTTCCCAACAAATTGCAGATAATAAATAATAAATTATTATTAATGACAAAAATAGTCTGTATGTAAACAGGTACGTATGTAAGTACAAGAGCGCTAATACGTGTTGAGTTACTAGTATTTACGTACTTACACATATATGTATTCGAACTCGGCCTACGTGTAGCGTCCACCTAAGTGAGTACAAGTACGTATCGTAATATATGCACGTATATAAGCACTTATTTAGTCGGACTAGACAAGTGTAGCACAGAACTTCATTAGGTGTGACCGTAAAAAGGAAGTCTATCTCAGTACGTTTTAGATTCTTGGAGGTATCAGGAGACTCGGTAGAGTCTTAGCGCGGTAGAGTAGTAGCGTGAAACAGCCGAGGCTACATATCCCAAATCAACGTGATTTTTGGCTCGTCTGAAATTCACTTTAATTCTTAGAACAGTCACAGCTCGAAGGCGTACCTTATGAATTAAACCTAGTTCCGTTGATTTTTCTCAATCCAACGAGCAAACAAACAAGAAAATCGATTCAGTAGTTGAGGAGATATGAATTTTTCATGCGTATTTTCTGGCGAATAAAGTTAAGAGTTTTAAGAAGTCAGGTTTGCGTTTTCTTTTAAGATTTTTCAAATGTTCACCTAAAATACCTCCCGCTAGCGGAGTTGACCGCTGCACATCAGAGATGACTGTTTCTCATTTAGTCGACGATCAAACGATCGATCGGATGGTTGGTTATGTGTATATTTTATATAAGGTAAATATGCTATGGCAGATTGACATGTGTTACAATGATTGAAATTTTGTAGGGTAAACTGACGTAAATGATTTATAACAATTTTATTAACAATTGCAATGAAACGTCTCCAATCAATACAGAAGCCATATGGAAGGCTCTCGAGGATTACAGCCTTTCTCCATAAAGACAGATATACCCCTCATCGTTTGATTTTAAGAAAATCGAGAAGTTTTGAAAAAATGATGCACTTCGTGAATCGAAGCGTCTAAAACAACTTCTTGGTTATAATCACTTTGTTTGCTTAGTTGCGATTAAAAAGAGAAAAGAAGTTTGTCTTTAACTAAAAACTGCCGCGATGTATCAAGGAAAGGGTTGTAGTTATACGTGTAACAATAATGACAAGATTTTACACGGCTCCTCTACGTCAAAATTTCTTATTTAGTCGATAATCGAGCGATCGATGTGTTGGTTAGTTATGAGTCTCATTTGTTAGTTATATGCAGAGTATACTTTTATACTGTGATTATGAGGCAACAATTTTTTAGTATCCTAATGATTCATAATAGATATTTGCTTAGCAATTTGTAGGTATTTCGCTTATTAACACTAAATCTACCAGCTACGAGTCAAATTGACCCTTTTTAATAAGAAACTACGGGTATAAAAAAAGTGTGGGTAAGCTTAGTGTTAAGTACGTGGTTCTGATTCGTACCAGTTAAAATCGCAATAAACTTGTAATACTAGACAGCATACGTTATAAAGTATGAAGTGACAAAATTGCCAAGCGTATTGTTCCGAAACTTTGACGAAATTCATTTGTAATTTTGGGGTATGCCAGCTCAGGCGATTGATAATTCTGGAACTTGTAATATATGCTATAGTAAGTTTCTATCCTGTTATTTTTAATTGCTAGTACATAAGCATTATGTTTGTCTGTCTTTAAAAGACCACTAGGAAATGCTAATAATATTCTTGGTGTAGTGAGCTAATAGATGAAATAGCAGTGGGAAAACCGCAAACTTATGTATAGCACATACTAGGAAGTTCCAAACTATCAACTGCGTAGCTCAAAAGAACACTAAGTAGGTAAACGAATGCTGATTACTAACGATAATTAGTAAGTTGAACATGTTTCATCTTGATACTTCAATAATATTCTCGTACATCCGCATACATAGTCTAAATTTGGAGTATTGAAATGGGTAAGTGCATAGTTCAAGCAACGCTTAACGTAAAGAATTCTATCTTAGTAAGCACTGTTTCCCAGTCATTGTCATTTAGGGATATATTGGCTATAGAAAATCAGTAGTTGCTTAGCAAATTTCAACTGTTTAGCGTAAGTAGTTCCGGAGTTCATAATTTTGTACGATATGCCACGTTAACTTCTTTAACTATTTCTTTGTTATTTCTAAATATGACTGGTACATCAGCATTATAGTGCTTGGTTTTAATAATGTAGTAAGAAATGAGTTTCAGTGATAATTTAGAAATATAGATCAATAAACACTTAAGAAACTTACTGTACAGTAAGAAATTTAAAAATTCAAAATTGTCAAGTATGTGGCTCGACAACTACGTTAGTTAATGAGTTCTAATTCAGGAAACAGGCACTGATTATTACCAACAGCTGTCATGCTTCTAGCAAGGGGAGTCCACAACCTGGAACTCTCCGATTTGGACGTGTTATAGCTCAAAATGTGCAAGGCGGGGCCAATGATTAGATCCTAGAATACTAGACGTTTATAGTCAACTATTTGGTTTAAAAATTGCTTTAAATATTGAAAATGCTTAAACTTTAACATCCTCCAATCGGGATACTGAATCGTTTCTTTGCTGTCCTCGAGAAAAGAAACATAAAAGTTGATAGAATGTTAGTGCAAAATTAATATTTTGGGTAGCAATTTTGTTTATTTACTTACTTCTCCATTTTCATGGCCTATCGTCATTCTCTAGGTATTCATATTGCTTTTATTTCTTCTTTTGCAATAGACTTTTGTTGGCATTGGTTGCAGCCTGGCCAGTTTCTTTGTTTGCTATTTTATGAATTGCAAAAATAAATAGGTAACCTTTGGTCAACGATTGCACGGTAGTCGTACAAGCGGGAGGTCGCGCGTGTTTTCTGCATCTTCAACCTTTGAAGCCATTGTTAAGGCAAATGGCTAGTTATAAAAAAACCTATTACTCTAGGATTTAATTATTTACGTCGTCTCTTACGGTATCAATAATTACATCCCACTTCAGCTGTAATAGACCCATTACATTGTAATTACATTACATTAGATTACATTACATTAGATTACATTACATTAGCGATTAACAATACAAAAACTTGGCGTGCGCGTGCTTCATTCGAGACACTTGCTCTGGCAATATTGCTACAAAACTTTAAATTAAACTTTAAAAAAAATTAAATTGTAGTAAAGTGAGTGTTTGGTTTAAATCGGTTTCCCATTGGGTTTTTACCTCGCAATGAAGCCCGCACACGCCAAGTTTTTTTTATTGTTAATAGCTAATTTATTGTTTATTTATTGTTAATTAGTAATGCGAGTTAAATCAAGGTATCTTTCAATGAAAACTTGGCTTTCTCGTATGATATCTATATCTTTTTTGTTATATCTCAACTTGATGGGGGAATCAAACTGCTACTTGACGCATTTTTTTTACATTTTAATGTTTTTGGACGGTATAAATGTTCGATACTCTTCAGAGAATTTAACTGAAGTTATTTGTTGTTTCGAAACTTCAGATATACATTTATACATAACACCGTAAAGTTCAGTATACAGTCTTTGAATCACATTAGTCAAATTTTCTACCCGAACACTGTGTTATATAATCGTGACGATTTTTATTTATGTCAGGCTCCATGTATTTCAAGAAAAACTATAAAAATTATATAATAGTATTTGGATAGTAAAAGAAGCTTATAATGCAATACAAACAGGAGAGCTTTTCTTACATAGGATAATTGTATTAATCTAGTAACAAATAACACATATTTAAGTGATCCGACCAGTTACACAAAATGACGGATTTTGAATACATATTAATTAAGGCTTCTTCAACGTAGCAATAACGTCAACTTACAAGATCGAGAAAAAACATTGCATGCGAGGATAATTCCATTGGACTTTCCTTTATTTTTAACAGCACTGTTTTAGTTATGAAGACAGAAAGTTCCTATTAGATTGTAGTCTCGGAATTTCGTGGAACATTCTTGGATCTCCCGAGGAATAATGATAGAGACGTACGTCAGCAATTCCTCGGGATTCAGGAAAATGTTGAGAGGTTTGTCCGCAAGCCAAAGAACAAAATGCATTTGAAGTTATGCGTCCTTGATGGAACTTTCCCCGTTCAGCAAGAATTCATTCGTAGCTTGTCATCCCGGCGTTTCCAAACTTATTTCGTAACCAAATGTTACCGCGTACATTATTTCACAATTTGAATTAATCGTCAGACTACAGACCGTTTGGTATTGTTGATATTTTAACCTTTCGACTAATATATTGTTTATGAAACTTATGGCTATAGTTATTTACAAATTACAATTGTAGAACAAACCTTTTTTCTCACTTCACAGAAATATCAAATTCAATAGAGTAAATTGAAACCCGAAGTTTGTCCGCGACTAAATACATCTTTTTATGGAGGTTGGAATAATATTTTTAATATATTTTATTCTTTGATTAAAGTTTCGGATAATTGCTTCACAATAGGTGATGATTGATACTATTTTTGCTGGAACGTTGTTCTGATTTGAGTTCCATTGTTTACATAGACGGATACAATTATTTACATAGAATTACTCCTGAATTTTAAAGATACGTCACATTGTGAGTGCTATTCAATTGAATACTTGTTAACGATTGAGTTGCCAAAATGGAGAGTGAAAGAAAGCAGTGCAATTGACGTGATTCAAAAAACAGTGTCCAAGTACGTTTCGAAGTGATAGGGTCGGGATTCAGTGCCGCTAAACGCGTTGGCAAATTGCCTAATTTATTATCTATCAGCTTCAATAGATCATGTGGCTATTCATAATTGCAAGGCACTTTGGGATTTTTCAAGAGCTAAGAACGTCATAAAAACTAATGACACTATAAACATGTTCCTTAGGCAATCAAACTGTAAGAAATCTGAAATTATTGTCACTTCTAGAATAAAAGTCATTATTCCGGCTTTTCGCGATATTTTTCTGTATATATTTAAGCGATTGAAATTTCTTCAGCTGGTCATTAAAAGTGCATTTAATTAATAATGACATACTGATTATTTATTTCCAACGGATTCGTCAATTTCCAGCTTTTAATTTGAAATACTAGAATGAAAATTTCTAAATTAACGCTTACACTGCGTAATCAATTTCCTCCAGTTTTGATTTAATTTTGAAGTAAAAGAATAATATCCTTGAATCCTGCATTTTTCGGCATCCATTGCGTTGCTTGCTTACGTGAATATCGTAGCATACAACTCTAGATCTGTCAATATTACATTCATTTATTTCCACGTTTATTCACTTATTCATGATCCAGAAATTCATCAATAGAGTGTTACAGCGTAAAGACTGAACCTCGATGAAACTTCACAACTAACACCAATCCTTGATTAAAAATCTATCAAAGCCCCTTTGGTAATTATAATTTCATGCTAGGACAAAGTGGTGATGAGTATTCAGTTTTGTTCACTCACCTTTCAAAACCGCAAATTCTTATCTGCTTTTCCAAAGAATATTCGGTACTTCAAAGTAGAGTGAAAACGACACAGACTTCCTTAGAAACCACTGTGATACAGTAGCGAGAGTGCTTGTTTGCAAGAGAAATTATGGTTCCACACTTATCTCGGTTTCCACGAGCGCTAGCGAGCACACTGACGAGGCACACACACGGCAGGCACAAGTTCACGCGTCGGCGCGAATCCGTCACTGGAGCCGGAGGTTCCTCCAACTACTGGCCCGGTGGCCGGCTGTCTTATTCTACTTGGCAGCTTCCCCCGCCGCCGTGACTGAGGCCCGTTCTCTCCTGGAGGCCACTTTTTTTTCCTCGGTGAAAATTTGTGGTCGCACCGTCAGCTAGCCAAGCAGCTGGCCAGTGTATCCTCCGCTCGCCTTTGAAGCCGAAGCCGTGCCGATTCAACAAAAGAAACAGTCGAGCCGATGCGACTACCAAGAGCTCTTTAATATCTCCGCCCGACGCGCATGGGAATATCAGGTCGTGTTGATGTGGCCGTTGCTTTTATATGGTCAGGAGGATCACCAATTGTTCGCTGTCCCCCATCTTGCCACTAGCAGCTCCCCAGCGTGTGTAGCGCTTGCACGCTACACATGCGCTGCCCCCGTCGACCTGCATTTCTCGCTCTCCTCTTCGAGAATGATCATGCAGCGGACCCAACACTACACCTTCCTATCACCGAGACAGCTGTTTGTAGTTCATCCAGCGGTTTTCTCTCGTGATTCTGCATATGTAGTCGATAATCTATATGAATTTATAAAGAGAGAAAGTTTGTATGTGTGTGTTCAAGGTAATCTCCGCTATACAGACGTTACCAAACATTTGTATATTTTTTTTAATTCGATTCAACTGTCAAACCACAGAATGTCTCATAATAATGTTTTAATATTTCAATTAATATTTTATATCCCCGGTAGTCGCGCGCCATTCTATATATACTACTACTTGGCGCGAGACTCTACCGAGTCTCCTGATCTATAAAATTTGTAGCTAGAGTCATTTGAAAATTGCAGTGTGTTCAAGGTAATCTCCGCTATACAAACGTTACCAAACATTTGTATATTTTTTTTAATTCGATTCAACTGTCAAACCACAGAATGTCTCATAATAATGTTTTAATATTTCAATTAATATTTTATATCCCCGGTAGTCGCGCGCCATTCTATATATACTACTACTTGGCGCGAGACTCTACCGAGTCTCCTGATCTATAAAATTTGTAGCTAGAGTCATTTGAAAATTGCAGTAAAAAACAGATGTTTTTTATTTCACAGAAACGACAAATTTAACACTGCAAATTAAAATGCGAGTAATTGTAATCCTTATAAATGTAGCGTTGAATATTTTATAAAAAGTTTGTTCGCGATTAAGTGCATACTTTTATTTGGCTAAAAATGAATCTGACTTGGCTATTTTTTATTTATTTATTCATTTATTATTGCATCAACTACGTCAATACTAGTGCTACACACATTACTTTCTTTCACATTGTTTTTGATCTGTTGTGTGTAGTTTTACGTATTGGGACAGCTATTTGTAGTTTTTGAGCTCTGTGTCTCCAGTAACCCGTGAAATGTCGTCAATAATCTATATTAACATGTGTGTAAGGAGATAGTTTGTATGTCTTCTGTTCGAGGTAACCTTAGAAGCTACTGAACGGATTTGAATAACTCTTTCACCATTGAAGAGTATATTTCCTCCAGATGAACATAGGCGGCATTTAACTACTTTTACGTATCATAAGTGCTACCTATCATAATACTTAATACAATCACGAGTACTACACAACAGATATCAATTCGATTTTCTTTCCTATAAAAAGTTGGGATCCAGCCAAATTATAGACTATAAAATATTGCAATATTAATTTCTTAAATCGAGAGTTCCAGAGTAAGTTAAAAACAAATAAATGGTAGTACGAGCCACCACTGATTAGAAGATATTCGCAAATAGTATATTATTCTTTAAATTAGTTTGTTGTTAACAAATTACAGTGTTCTAATAATATGAAAGGCGTAACTCTGTTTTGTATATAAATATAAAATGAACTGACTACTATTGCATTATATGTATAAAAGTAGCGTGTTTCGAGGAATTGTAGATTTCACGCAGATTTTATGTTTAGTGATACATAGGCTAGTGCTAAGGTAGATTAAGTTTATAGTAGGTAGATGCAGTAATCTTCTAATTCTAAATTTCATATTTCATTTAATGCACGTGGTAGATTTTCTTGAATTTTACAAGACTTTATCTCAGGAAAGAGCCAAGAAACGAACTCAGTTGATTTCTGTTTACTATTCAGTCACGTGTGCCTGATTCTAAGAAGAAGACTTATTCTTCTCCTGATGATCGACATTTGTTGAAAACCTATTGTATTTATATCCTGAAGAACTATTGTATTAATACAATCAGTGATGACTGTTAAATGTCATGGTGACATACAGTGATGAAGAAGTAAACTATTATAAAATATCTCAGGAATTAAATTCGCACGGATTTTATTTGATATAATCCAAAATTGAATCTTACGAGACTTCTGGTTTGATCAGCAATGATAGACACAGTACAATTACATCTGCCAAACTCCGAAAGTTCTCCTCACTATCTGTAGTAACATATAAAGAGATAACGCTGTTTTGTACGGAACGAGTAATCTCAGAAACTACTGGAACGATTTCAATTAAAGTTTTACTCCTGTATTCTCTTCGTGAGTATCATGGGTTATGTGTTATCGCGACGTTAATTGGGGATAGGGTGAGCCTGAACAAGTATGAAATAATTGAACCATGAATTGTTCTTGTTACACGAAATCGAAAATAATGGGATCATTTTGCAACATTCGACGTTGTTTGTTAGTTGACCACATAAACAACTATGGGTTCAATTATTACATAGTTAGTTTGATTCACTCTAAAAATTTCAAGGCATTTTCGCAATCACATCTCTTGCATGCACGGTTATCTTAGTGTTAAGGTAATAACACTTCTCGGCGACGGTGGAACAACCAATTATTTTTTAAGTTAAGTCATTATTAGCGTGAACATGAAATGCCAGATATGAGAACCGTGTAGAACATCTAGGTACAGTGAGTATTTATGCATTAATTTTACTTTAATATTTTTCCAAGCGTATCAAATCCAAAATTAGTAATAATATACCAATATTGGACATTACTAAGTGTAACGAGAAACAACCTAAGTGTAGTATTCCATACTATTATGTAACATTCTAAATCTACATCAACATAACCCTATGTAGTAACCTTATGTATAAATAATAATGATAATTCAAAATGCAATAAAAAAAGTAGTCTTTCATTTTCACTGATGTTACTGTATGAATACTTTTGCCTCCTTTTTTATAATAGAAAATGTAGGGGAATTCGAGACATGTACAGACTTTTCTGTTATCTCTATTTTGATGTTCGGATATCTGCAGATCTAATCGATCGAATCTGGTAATTATTGTTATACTGATTTTGGATTGTATGGGCACAATGAACGGGTCCGCTAAAATTGAGTACAGTTTGATGTGCCCATTTCAGCATACTATGTTGCAATATAGCTCGAAGGAGTTGAAAGTTTCAGTATAGAACGTGTGCATGGTATTGAGATAATGCAATACATACTTTGAACGATTAGTGTGCGTGTCAATATTTGGGTTATTGGCAGCTTGTGCAAAGTGTCGTTTACCGAAAATATTCTTATCTACCTATTCCTACCGTAACCGATCAAAGGATCAGTTATACAATAAAGTTCACTGTCTTCGATTTGGCTATAGCTAATTGTCAATTTAAGATGAAAACTAATGCACAAAAGAATATTTAGATAATAATATCAAAAATAATATATTCTCATTTTCATTTTTCACAGGATCAGAAGAAACAAGTGCATAGTTGAATGAAAATGCAAAACGGATTATTTGATCAGGCGTAGTACATTTAATGTTAACGAGTATCTGTTCGAATTTAATTTCATGCTTATAGGAACGTTTATTGAGAGATCACTACTCATCGACAGCGTAGCAAGAGGCGAAACGAAGTGGTCCTCGACTCACATTTTATATGGCGATTTCGTCGAGATTTCATAATCGAGAAACGGGAGTCCAAACAGCCTTGGTTAAATCAATGAATCGTGAAATAGCCGGAGCCGTCGGCGTCGAGGGGAACCTCCTCTTGTCCGGTTATACATTCTATAGAATGGTGCTGTAGTTGTACAGGGTGATGCGTTTTCCTTAGAATCAGCAACTACTTTCATTTCCCAATTTACTCTTTATATAAAACATCAAAGTTGCCAAAACTTTGTGCATTGTACTAATATTTTCGCTGCTCATCTCATTCATGTATAAAAAAACAACCAATTTTATGAGATGAAACAGTTTGATCATGTTTATTTCTACCTATTTCTTATGTTAATATTTACATGAATTGTTAGATAACCATTAATAGCCCACATTCTATCTTTATAATATTTGTAATATATTGCAATTTAATATTTTCTAAACCACAATTGCTTGTACGGCAAAATAACTAGCATTATTGCATTTCTCGCCTGATCTTACGTTAGAAATATTTCTCTTGGTTGATCAGAATTCATTTAAATGCAGAACATGTGAAGGCATGATTTCTTATGCACACTCAGTAATACCGGCATCATTGATTCCGAGACAAACGCATCACCCTATATTGCTCGGAGACTCGATAGAATTATCATTGCCGGTGGTACTCGTGCAATTACCTCGAGTTCGAGAGCTTTTTGCGCCATGCGTAAAATGTCGTGTCATGGGACAGTTCACACTTTATCCCGGAATTATTCTGGGAAGGACCAATCATTTATCTCGAAGCAACGTATTTCCCCCAAGTAGTGTAGTAGATCGGTCGCTCTCAATCGTCTCTGTGACGCGCTAAGCAGAATGCTCTTTAGACTTCCGATTAACGAGCATGACGCATCATCATGTATTTACATGCTGTGCAACGCGTCGGAATCCCGGGAAACAGGCGGATGTAAACATTATCACTAGTTCCAGGTAACTGGAATTTCCAGATAGGAGGTGATTCCCCAGTCACGATTTGGCGTGGTTGCTGTGTTACGTGTATTTCGAGAGCGTCGGTATTTATGAACTAATTATAAAAACAGCTGAATACAGTGGCCAAAAATGTATTGGCACACTAAGTATTTTTAAAATAAATATTCCTGGAGACGAAAACTGTCTTCCCTAAGGAGATTTATTTTGTCTTAACATTGACACTTTCTTTAAAGAAACTGTATTTCTATTTAAAAAGAAGACACTGGGTGTGCGAGTACTTTATTTATTCACTGTATATAATATGTAATGTATGTACAATAGCCGTGTCAGACATTCTGTGATACCGACATTGCAAATACTTAAGAGACACACGTCACTTTCACATAAACCTACATTCATTTAACGAAATTTGTTCGAGTTCTATTTATATGGAAAATTGTGGAACTCCATGGACCACTTTCTTTGAGACTATAAAACGATTCTACTGAATTTTTATTGCGTATTCTTTCTATTATGATGAATAATTTGAACACACTATTTTATGTAAACATTTTATTATTTTTATTTTAGAAAGAAAGTTACATCGTGGGTAACAATTTGTTAAAAAAAAGGTATTAGCAGACTTAGTATTTTTCAACTGTTCCCTTATGGAAAGTTATTTTATTCTTAAGAAGGCCATTTTCTTGTTCAAGAAAATGTGTATCTATTTACAAAGAAGAGTTTCCTTGTAAAAGAAACTCTTTTCGAAAAAAATGCGGAGTGTGGGTATTTTTTTTATCCACTATATCAGAACGGTACAGAGTAATGCGTATATCTTGCAATCAGTGATGTCGATATTATCGAGTGTATCCAATCAATCGGATTAACCAATAGAAGTATTTCCAACGTAAAACCACACGAAAAATGCAATAAGACAAGTTATTTTTGCATACAAGTAATTCTTGTATCAAAGAGGTTCTATTATCATATATTATATATATAGGATGTGAGCTATTAGTTGTTATCTAACAGTTTATGTAAATATTGACACAAGTAATAGGTAGTAACTAACATGACCAAATTGTTCTCTCGCGTAAAATTTATGGTTTTTATGTGTGAGGATGAGCCAAGCAGAGAAGGTATTCGTGCAGCAGATAAACCTTTGGCCAGTTTCATATTTTGAATAAAGAATATATTAGAGAATGAAAGAACTTACTGATTTCAAGGCAAACGCATTACTCCCTAGGAAAAATTGAATTTTTAATCGGCTTCGAACAAGATGAAATTCTCAATTCAGCGCGTACGTTTCTTTTTTTTGTGATAGATCAGATGTTCATAATGTACAAATGTAACTGAATAACATGGTTACGTACCACGAAATACTATGTTTCTATTTCAAGTGCGGCGTGCAGGCTGTATATCGTATTAAAGTCACATGATACTTTAGATAGATTACTATGCACGTGCCTGTAAAGAAGATACAGAATAGTCATTGCAGTATGTTGGGCAACAATCAATACTACACCAGCAGTAACCAGTGAATGTGTAGCCATTTAATTATTATCCGCATGCTATCAAGATTATATGTATGTAGAGTGCATGTACCATTTGTGGCCGCTGCCTTATTTTATTTAATATATTAAATATTTTTTAGTTGGTTACATTATTATGAAAACCTCTCGAAGTATGGGTTGTGCTGGCACCATTGCATATTTTCTTTTTTCACCGATTTTGAGAAGGACATGGTTCACAATGCAGTTTATATATTCTTTGTCTATGTTTGCCAAGTGATATCACCGGAGCGAAATATTTTTGATACATTTGGAGCATATGTGTATTAATTCTAAAATAGATCCTTTTAGATGGCTTCGTCGCTTACATTCCTGTTTTCGAATTTGTTTAACCCAGACCAAGTCACTTCATTAATCTAAAATACCATATTTTTTGTTGTCCTCGCATAAGTTTTGTCAATTATATTTTTCTTCGATAACTTTATTCCTTTATATGTATTCTCACAAGATTTCATTCAAGATTTCTACAAATTGACGAAGCTGTGACAACCGGAAATGTTAACTGAAACTAATTTTCACAGAAGACTTTAAAAGCATTTCTCCCGAAACTGGGCTTTCACAAGCGGTGCCCATTGTGACTTTTGCATTCATATGGTTAAAGTTTTCAACAGACTTTTTTAATACAATTATCAGTTGATTTTTCAAAGATTTTTCTGTCAGTCTGCTTTGTTTTTTTCTATACTCTAAAAATAATGCATTTATAGACGAAATATAAGGTGGAAATTATTGGTTTTTAAATACACGTATTTACAAATAGGCTACGAGTGGATTAGTTTCATATATCAAGGTTTAGTTTTTTCTCAAACAAACAATTATTGTGTTAGAATAAATGCTGCTACGTTCGTGTTTATAACGCATTTGTTATTACATATAATTTAATAAAATTTAAACAATTTATTTTTTACATTACGTATTTAAATAGACATTTAATAAATAATGTTCCGAGAATTCCAGGAGTATATTTGCTCTCAAGTGCCTCATACTTCTTGTTACATTGTAGCACACAGCTTTACCGTTACTGGACTGGTGCTCTATTGTCCGATGTGCATGAATGCCGTCGTTGAGGCTATTATGCCTTTCGTAAGACTTTTTTCCCGTCGCCATTCACATTCGGGAGAGTCTGACAGTCAAATAGTTAAGAGTGAATTGAAAGTAACCTACCTCGTGCGCAATTCGGATAGATTTTTATTACTAAATAGGGCCACCAAAATTTTCATATAAATATCCAATAAGTAAGGCTAGGCTCACATGTGTTACATATTCATCCTCTCGGACTACTTTTCTTAACATTATTTCATACGTAGATTCAATAATTATAACTCGCTAGCTACCTACATAGAATATTCCTGCGTATTTTTCGAGCCTTAAAACTGTGACTTCGACTCCTTTCCGTGAATAATTATATGTAAAATACGAAACAATAAATATTTTACGCGATGTTGCTTTATTCACTTGAAATATTTGGGAGTATTTTACAAATTACACGATTGTACGGTACATCCCGACGGCGTGAGTGTAGGTAACTTATTTTTTCAATGTTAAGACGACTGAAATTCCGGTGATTCTCAGTGACTACTCGTGTCCCAAAAACAAACACCTGGAGTGAACACTCTGATTAACAGTAATCAGAGTGGGACCAACATGAAACGCCAAGTACATTAATTAGCAATTATCGCATATTGGTCATTATTGAATTAGCTGTTATTCTTCTGCAAATGAACAGAATGAAGCGGTGATGTTCACAAAAAGATCTATTATTCTTAATTACTCTCCACTCTCATTACTCATTACCCATTGCTTATTAAACCCACTCTGAATAATTAACGATATGATTTATTTTGGTATGTGGGTCACTGGATCGTCACGTCTTGTGCGACAAGTAGTTGTATGAACATGCAAATATACTTATAGAATTTTGAGTTTTTTCTTTTGCTCTTCCTAGCAATGGCAACGTTTTCCAGATGACAGTCGCAGAGTCTTTCCTCGAACAAAAACTGATTTACCCGTTTGTGGAATCGGTAATTAATATCGACAATTTTTGACCACCACTATTGACTGGTATCTTTGACTAGCACTTCAGCGTCAGGCATCATAAATCATTTATCTGCTCCGAAAGAACACTAAGAAGGTCGAACGGCTCCGTAATCCTTAAGTTTTATTCTTCATATCTTTTCTTATAAAACATTTATTAATTACAAATATTTCTACTCCATACCAAAAGCTGTCAAAACAATTCTATGGAAATTCATTTAAAATCATTATGATGGAGACAGTGATTTTTGCGGCACCTTGTATTGCCACGAACATTTATTAGTTCCCATTAACAAATGAAGGCGTACAAGAGTCTCCTAGCAAATGGAGCGAAGTACAGTGCAGTGCAGTTCTTTGCCACAAGTTTATCAAGTATAGTTTCGTTTCACTTCGTAAAAAGTACATTACCCCATTAAAGTGTTTCGCTTTCAAAAAAATCCTAACACAAAAATGATAATAAAAGTTTTGAACAAAAAACAGCCAACTTAACCATCTTTATCAAATCAATTAAAAATGTAAATGCATATTACTGTAACACCAACTTTTCATTCAAACATATTTAAACTCGAAAAAGGATATAGATATCATACAAGAAAGACAAGTTTTTATTGAATGATACTTCAATTTAACTTCTGGCTCTACCGTTAAAAGATACTTGGCCTATTCACGCTTAATTCGAGGCACATGCTATGGTAATATTGGTAAAAACAATAGTTTCCTTGTTATTTACGTACTGGACAATGCTCATGAAACTTGGGCACTGCGAAAGAAGTAAAAAATTGTAAATCAAGCTCACTAGATAATAAAGTCAGTATTAGGTTCAAAGTACTTTCCCTTTGGTTTTTCACCACGCAATGAAGCGCGCACACACCAAGTTTTTTTTAGCATTAGTGCTGCAAGTTAAGTTACCGTATCGTTAAATAACAACTTGTCTTTCTTGTATGATATCTATATCCTTTTGTCTTGAACCAAGATTGGCTCTTCAATGATACCCATTTGCATTATTGGTATATTTGATAAAGTCAGTTAAATTGGTTAATTTTGTATCACATTATTATTATGATTTTTTGTAGAATTTTTTTGGAAGGGAAACACTTTTGGGGACAATGTACTTTTTAAGACGTAGTTCAAAACTACTTGGCGATTCTTTTATATTTTAATGTGTTTTGAGGGGGTCATACTCTTACCAATGAGCTTATAGTTTTCTTATCTGATTTGTAAGATCCGTTTTACCGGGTAGAGAGACAGTGTACAAAATGTTCTGCTTTTTAATTGGAAATGTCTGCTTTTGTAGACAGCCAATCGTGTTCAAACTTTATAAATGGTTAGATAAGAATCTTGAAGTGATATAGTGTATAAAAAAAGTGGTATAGTACGACAACTAACTTAACATGGGGTAACATGGGATACGTGATCCATTTAATGCGCAACAATTTTGCACTGTAAATGCACTCGTACACAATTCGAGGTATTTAGTTAGGCTCGTACACTTTGGATCTTTACACATACATAGAAGCATTACATATACGGATGCACTCATGCAATATAAATTAAATGACGCGGTAAGTAATATTGATATTGTTGCGCAGAGTGATAGAGATACGTCTGTACAGGTCGAAATCCAGGGGTAGACTGTTTAGACAAATGCAAGCAACCCCAAAAGAGTTGCCAGGAATTGAAAGAAGTAAGTTCATGCTTCTTAGGAAGTTGCATGTATAGGAATTGATGATGCCCAGGCCAGGGCTGTACCAATATTATGGTCTTCAATAACAGTGTAGTTTTCTATTTGATTCGTAAGATCAATTTTAATGCTTAATTGAAAAATTTGCGCTTCCCAGGTACAAGAGAGAAGTACAAGTGCTTCTGTTTTTAATCGAAATTATGCGCTTTCATACAAGATCACTTGAGTTCAAACTAGTACGAATGTTGATATAACAATTTCCTTTGTGCACCACATACAGCTGAGGAAATTCGTAGGAAGTGTGGTGTTGCATGACAGCTACTTTAATGTTTTTAGATTCATAACATTCTGGATCACCTTTTCTGACTTTTACAGTATATTATAGTATTGTTTGCACTTGACGTGTAAAAGAAATGCGTACAAAAGATCGAACAGATATTATAAATGGTTGGGTAAGAATCTTGTCTATGCATTATCAAAGTTTCTTGCGATTCATAAAAAAAGAGGATTTACAACTTCTTTAATAACCGTGAAGTGATACACGTGCAAATATGTTACACATACTCAGGATCTTTCCACGACTGCTCGGCAGACATTGATCTGTCACTTAGTAACGACACGTAACTCTCCTGTTTACATTCTCATTCGGTCCGACCACTAGAGGAGTCGCGCAATGTAATACGTGTACACATGCCGGGAAATTTCGGTATTTCAGTGACTAACTGAATACGAGGGAAGAAAGATGAAATAAGCAGTCGTGCCTTCCTTGGAACATAATATAATATAATAAATGCCAACTCAGTAGCTCAGTAACAAAATTCAGTAGCTTCATATGCTCAGATCAACGCACACATATGCTCAGCAATTCTACACTTGAAGAAATCAATGAGCTTAGAACTATGTTCAACTGCCTTTCATTTGTCAGAGAATTTTTTGTCAATAAAACGAAAGGTACTCCTGAAATTGTCCTTACTTTTATTATTTCATTCTAATTGATTTAAATAATGGTACACAAAACAGCCTATGAAGAAGTTTTCTATTTATGGCGCGGTTTCGAAGGTCGCTGGACCACTGTGCACTCGTAGGAAATATGTAGAGGACTATCTGCATTGATTTTTAAACGTTTCAGATAAAAATTAGGTCAGTTAGAATCACAAGATGATTATAGTTGAGCAAAAGAAGCAGAGTTACTAGAAAAAAACAGGAATGCGTCTGTTTATATAGCTGTCATAATCTCTAGATAATTGTGCCCTTTGATTTCCTTACATTCCTAATCTTTTTCGCTTCCTCTACAGAGTTGCGCTGTATGCTAATATAATGTAATATAATTTTTTCGTTAAAAATGTTCTTGGAGAAAAAATATCTTGTCCTTAAACAAAAATACATTTTCGCGAACAAAGCAGTGTCCTTAAGAAAAGATATATTTCTTTTGAGGAGACAATTTTCTTACTTAAGAAAATTCAATTTAATTAAAATGCTGGGTGTACAAATACTGTTTGTACGTACTCTGTATTCATATCTATTTCTATATAATTTATAATAGTATAATCTAGGCAATAATAATAATAATGTATTATATTAATAATAATACAAGGAGAGAAAGTTTGCATAGGTGTGTGTCCGATGTAATTTCAATAACTACTCAACCGATTTTGGTAGTTGCTCCTTACAGGAACGCAGAGCAGGCATAAACGCGCAATACGACCCATTAAAACAGCTTTTTACAGGCAGAAAGCTTGACATTATTTCCAAAACCACTCAATGGACTTTAGTGGGGTCTTTTCTAGGACCAAGGCAAATTAATATGCTATAAAATAGTGCAATATTATTACTTATATAAGGTGCTTCTATTATTCTTTAAATAAAGTTATTGTTAACGTGTATGCAAAATATCACCCGAGTGAAGCCAGGCATGACAGCTGCAAGTGTGTTATTCAATTCCATCTAAAAAAATACCTGCAAATAAATCAACGTTGTAGTCGAGGAATTGGGTTTTTTTTTGTTTATTTTTTTATTAATTCATTGTAAGAAATAGTGCCCAACATAACTGCAACGTAATAATAAATTAATCAACCATATATTTTCATCTTTATACATATGTAACAGTATGTTTTTTTTTTATTTGAATTTGACGCTGAAAATCATCGAATGACTATTCAGATACTATAAGAATTAACGTAAAGTTAGGTGATTCAAAGAATAACAACGAATGTACAATTTTAAATCAAACTTTAAACCCGGTCATTTGACCGGCTCCGGTACGGTTAATGTTAAGCATGTATGAAATTTACTTGTTGCCTATATCAATACCTATCAGAAAAAATTACCGCAATTGGACAATGTTGAAACTTAAATGTTTACAATTTTGTATAAAATTGTGTTATCCTTTAATATTTTACATTTTTCTTATATTCATCCATACTTAAATTTGCACGAAGGTCCCGTTCAAAAAGCATTCGCCCAGATCACGAACTTCTCTTGAATTGAGCATCAAAGATGCTCAAAATATGTTTATGCTTGTATGACTTTTTATATTGGCAATGTACAGGGTGTCCCACTTTAATCAACGTATCTTTATATCTCCAAAACTATGCGAGATATTAAAATTTCGTATTTCCCGGTTGTAGTTTTTTAAATGGAACCAAAGTTCTTTACGCACGTAAGTTTGTAGCCCTTCTCACTGTGATTTTAATGTGCTATTATTGAAGGACATCAAAGGCCAAATGCCTAAATGCCGGGTGACGATGTTATGTTACATGTTCAAACAGACGTTCTTGGTTACCAGAGTCCAGTACAGGGTGATGCGTTTCTTTTAGAATCAACGATCTTAGTATCGAAGAACATTTTTCAAATAGTAAAAACGCGGAGATCATTATTAGTCGTCGAACAGTTTGTGCAAACTAATATCCAGCAATAAATAGCATAAAATTGATTTATTTAGGAAAATTAATAGCAGGTGAAAATGCTTACTGATTCTAACATAAATGCATCCCGTGATGATCGATTATGATCGTGATACATCTGATAGTGTAATTTGACATTACATTTAAGTATGTTGGGTAATTATTTAAGTAAAGTGGATTAAAAATAGAACACCCTGAATATGTAATTTATGTTTAGACAGTTTTCAATAGATAGACCGCTTGATAGTATTCCGTCCTCAGTAAGACTACGAATGATGTATTACTATTTAGGTAGTCAAACCGTCTGCCTTTCCGGCACATCACCAAGATTCAAGCGATTCTATCGTCAAACTGTTTTTTCTAAACATGCGCTGTCACGAATCGGCAAATCCACGTCAAGTCATTTAATAGCAATCTCGAGTGACGTGAATCTCCGTGACCTTCAGAGAACTGTGAATTCGGTATCATCGCGCAGTATCGCAATCGGCATAATATGCCACCGCAAGGATCATCTGTACACACTGAATAAATCGGTTTTATCTCATTTATTGCTACTTATTATTTGTGTCATTGCTTGCATAAACTGCTAGGTGGCCATTGATTGTGCAATACCGTCAATCGTCTTTGTAATCAATTGCGTGCATTCTTTTAAGAAGAGTTTTACGATACATTCTGAAGCATTAAATTCCGGGACACATAACGGTGTAAAAAGTAGAAGAAAATACAACTATATTTAAACATTTTTTGCTGTCTCATATAAGTTTAAAGTATGACAACATTGTGTTTACGTTAGTGCACATACAGTAAGAACATAACAATAGATAAGAATAATAGAGGAAGTTTAACTGACATCATTTTTTCCCGTAAATTCTTAATATATTTTTATATAACATATATACTTTCACATTAAATACTCTAATGACGGATCCCCGTTCCTTTTGAAATTTTGGTTGTAATCTTGAAGCACTGTCTGTAGTAATAAATGTGGGGGGAAGGGAAAATAGGACGCCTCCCACACTCATTAACACTAATTTATTAAAGGATTACAATAGGGAATACAGGACAATGTTTACAAGAGGACGATCAGCCACGCGCGACTTCTCCACACCACCATTGTTCACCGATTACCCATTTGTCTCACTCGATTCTTTCTCCATCTCCCATCCTTACCACACGCATTCGCTCATCATTCCTTGTCCTCCTTATCCCAGTCGCGCCACTCGAAATCCAACACCTACCGCATGGCTTGAAGCGGCTTCAAGCCAGATCTTTTACAGTCTGCCATACACTCTACATAAATATTCCAATATTTTATAGCTTATAATTTGAATGGAATACATCTCTGTATGAGACAAAAAACCCCATTAAAATCCGTACAATGGATTATGAAATTATATGGAACACTTTTATTTATAAGATCTTTCAAAATATATTATGCTGTTATCGATAAAGTCATTTTATCCCATATATTGAAATTAAACTTCCAAAAATTAAATTTCACACACACACACAAACTTTTGCTGGTTGTGTAACGACATGGCGGTTTAGTATATATAGATTATAGATTATCAATTGTAAATGGCGGATTATAGATCACAGATTGTGAATTATATATAGATACAGATTAGATATGTGTGAATAAGTATAGATTGGATGTGTAATAATAGATATGATAAATATAGATTGGGTAGTAATAAATATGACCAAGTCGTAATGTGAATCACATCACGTCAAACACATCACCCTGAACACAACTTCGCGCATAATGTAAGTACTTTGATTAGTCTTAGGGAAATAACACGTAGCGAGAAGAATTTTTATTCAGGAAAGTTTACTGGTCGCCTTCTTCGCGAGAAACTGCGATTGCGTTCCAGTGTAACGATAGCGGTGTCAATCGTATCACCGGAAGAAAGTGGAAACTCCACGATTATCATCGTGCCACGATCTTCTGACGTGTATTTCCCGTTGACGTCATTGAGGATTGTCATAAATGTCTTGTAGGTGTAGACAGTGCCGGTTATATTTATTTGTTAGTTGTAAGTTGTTATTATTGCTGTAGTCACGAAATCTTTGTGAATATTACTAAAACATCTCGAGTTATTTATAAATAGTTGATTTTGATTGAAGTTTATAATGTGGAATAATACAATATTCGTAAAACTGTGATCGATATTCAACGGATGCATAGTATTGAATTAGATAATGTTACGTAACAATATGTGTACAATTTACAAACAATAAATAATTGCTGTTAAATTTTGCGAGAGACATATAGTTTATTTATATGCTGACTGCTATATGTATATGATTGCTTGGTGTTTTCTAAATCTATATGAATACAGTAAAAATAGACTGTATTTTTTTCGGATTATGCAAGAACCATTAATCTAATACTTACAATTTTAATTCGAAATGTGGACTTATAAGAATATAAATCTTTTTACATTTTTGACCCGGAATCACGAGTCGATGAAATTCTAAATTTGTTGCTTAAATTGGAACTCCACTTTCATCAACAATTCATTACGAGCCGGGATCAATGATTGAAAAACTGGACTGATTCACATCTGTATCGTTTTTATACTATATGTTCTTGGAGATTCGGATCCGGCTTACAGCACTGACAGTGATGTGCGTAGCCCTTCTGCTCAGAGTAAGGTGTATTCAGGGGTTATTCGTCCCCTGAAATAAAGAAAATTCGATTTTTTAAGGATTCTAAAGTTACCGAGCGAATATAACCAAGTATGTCCGATGCCCTTTCTTTTTAAACAATTTCTACTGTTAAGTAAGACAAACGCAGTTGGAAATAGGAGTATCTTATTAATAATTGAGCTTATTTCTCGTTTTTTATGACCCACTCTCATTTATCTATACATTCTTTGAAACAATAATACACTTAAGAACGCTGTCAATCTTTGTTACCATTCTCGGTACTATGTTTATGACTTTATAGGAACTACTGAGCTGTAAAATATATTCAGTTGATTGTGTTATATCCACGCCTTCAATCGCACTACGTTCTTCCATAATTTAAACGTAAAGACAATAATGTTATTCCACCAGGATTACCACGTAAGATTTTCGTACATACTTTTCGATTCTTAAAGTGAACTCAGAGTAGACTAACATTTGTTATCGCTTTCACCTCTTGACATGTAGTGAGGGAGGCCCTATGCAACTGTGTACACCCACGTGCACAGAAGAATTCCTATACTCACACATAGTCAACCTATATACATCTGACGAAGGACACGCGACTTTTCTTGGCTTTTTGGAGTATATAAATCCCAAAAATTTTAGAGAAGTCGGAATTGAGTTCAGAAGTTTCATCCATGACGAAGTTCTTCTAGTTTGGTTACCGAAGAACCCACATGAACGTATAGTAGATCGAGCATTAATCTCCTTTGAAGCATTTATAAACTGTGTACTGTTCACCGTGACTTTTGACAAATTATTGTTCACCGTAGTATTTTTTTTTGCATTCATAAACGGTAAACGAGCCAATCTTTTCGATTAATCATATTAAGTAATTCATAAGCGATATTAACGAATTGTAACAAAGCTTGAAAACATATAAAATAATCATTTGTTTAATTTAAAGAATGTATCAGACCATTTTAAGTGTGTTTATTTAAAAGCAAATAATAAGTTCAATTTATTTGAAAGGCATACCTAACCAGTCCTAACCAGACGTTTGTCTGATGGTGAAAACATATTTGTAAAAAAATATTTGTAAAAAAAATGTGACCGACTTCGAAAAACTGACAGAGTTCCAAAAAGCTGAAAACTAAAAACTAACAGATTCCCAAAAAGCTGAAAAGTAAAAACTAAGCAGCGCCAAAAATGTGCTGAAAAGTAAAAAATAATTTGTTTTCATGGATACAAAAATTTGCAGTCATAATATATGCGATTTTGGCAACCTTCCTTAGCAACCCCATTAAGCCCAAATATGCTGCAACTTTTCGGAGGCGGCGCAAATATAAGTAAAATATTACAAAAATTACGAAGCCCTGACAGTCGGACACCTCAACACCTCAATTTTTCCCAGAATTTTAAAAAATGTACATCATAGTTAGAAAATTAATAATTTCTAATTTATTCCATTTCTTGAATATCACACGAAATGCATTTGCGAAAATTGTTTTCTATACACTATTCCTAATCCTTGTATACGATTCGCTAGCGAGAAACGGTGCATTCGGTTTGGGCGCTCTACGTGTACCGAAGCGTTTACGACGCTTCCGGGCGTTGTTTTCCACTATTTGCTTTATTTCTCGCTGCAGCGAATCGTATACATCATTATAAGAATTAGGAATAGTATATAGAAAACAATTTGCGCAAATACATTTCGTGTGATATTCAAAAAATGGAATAAACTAGTAATTATTAATTTTCTATCTATGATGTACATTTTTGAAAATTCTAAAGAAACTTGAGGGGATAGGCGACTTTCCAAAGAAAGAGGAAAAAAAGTTTGGTAATTGTATTTAATGTGATATTCAAGAAATTAAATGAGAAAATAAATATTATTTTTTTTAACTATGGAGTCCATTTTTAAAATTTTTAACAATAATTATGGTGATAGGGGACTATCCAAACATAGAGGGAAAAAAAATTGATACTTGTACGAAGCAGCGGTATCGGTGAAAAAAAATAATAAAACAAAAAACATTTTTTTATCATTGATTGCGGCACGGAAAAAAATCATATGAATTTTTCTTTAACTGTGTTTTAAAGTCTCTAATTTTTCGCGTTTTTTCGAAGCGGATTGTATATTTTGATCGCGAGATACGATTTTTGTCGAGTTTTCAATTAACATTTTCTTTCTCGTATACCCTTCGATGAAAAAGGCTGTAAGTTGAGAATAAATTATCTCGTTATCGTCCAAACATCTCTCTAAAGTGCCGTCAAGAAAAGCCCGAGGACAATTTTTGGTTGCTTACCCGGCTACGGCCTTGGCTGAGGAAATATGAATTTTCATTATATTTATCTCGACAACCAAGTCGCATTGGACGAAATGACGACTTTTGGATTTTGTTGTTGGAGTGGAACCCAGCTACCCAAATTTTTTTTTAGCGTTCGGTATTCGTTGACTGACAACATCCCCTTGTGTGTAGAAAAATCATGCAGGCGTGAACTAGCTTAGCTTTCCCATCATTGATCCCGGCTTGTAACAAATTGCTGACGAAGGTGGAGTTGAAATTAAGTAATAATCTAGAGTCTCGCCGACTCTTGATTTTTGGATCGTAACAATCCTGACATATCGATGAGAGAAAAAATGTATTTCTTAAGATATACGGAATATGTATTATAGTTTGCATACATCATCTTTATGGCGTTAGAAACTATATTTTTAAAATTCTCCAATAGGATAATAAAAATTTCTGTCCTGATCCAGTATTTTTATCTGTTTCCAAATAAAAATATGTATTTGCACAAACATCGGCAGTCGAACCATAACAAACCTTACGGCGAAGCACTGTTCCACGCGGTCAGCGATAAACACGTGTACGTAAGAGGTCCACCTAAGCTTGAAATCCCAGTACTCTATCGCAATCTACCGGGGGCATGCTGTGATATGTTCCATAAAGTAATAATTACCAAAAATTCGGTGTTTGTCCTCTTACATATCACCATTATCCATGTTTATATGGGTATACATATTACATCACTCTACTTCAATTCATTCCAAATCTATTTCTGAATGCATCGCTATCTTGAACCTGATCGAGTGCTAGAACGTGGCCATTTTCTGAATGTCAAACATGTCTTTCCAAAGGTATGTTACACCGGCGTCGTGTCATCATCACCTTAGGCGGAATTGGCACTGCGAACACGTTTGCTCTGCCCAGATATAGTTTAACGTTCCAAAAACATTAAAATGTCAAAAATCGCCATGTAGCAGTTTGGCTCATCACAAAAATTCCGTCTTGTATTCGTTGTTTAAAAAAGATATAGATACCCCCCCCCCCCCCCCAAAAAAATGTCTCACATTCATTAAAACTCCTAAAAACATACAAATGCGTCCGTATAAAACGTGAAAGCCACATTTTGAGCAATTATTGTCAAATTTCGTAAATGACTTTTAATCCGCCTTGCCTTTATCACGAGAAAAATAAACAGGAGAAATTCATATGTCTTGAACAATTGAAACCAATCGCTTGATTCTCGGCTCATTGAATTCAGAAAACTAAGCGATGAAATATGAAATTGGGAAATAAATCCTTGGACACTGTAACTTTATAATAAATCAAGGTGAAAGTTTGATATCGATCGAAAACCGCTAGACTTCAGAATAAATATCCTCGGCTATCGCACACCGTAGTATATATACTACTTACTTGAAGGGAGGCTCTACCGTGTCTCCCGATTAAGCATTCAGGAAGGAGCAAAGCACAATCAATGTCAATCAATTGGTATCCTACAACTCTCGTCAGGCTCGCGTGTACCTCGATTTCGTTAAGGTAGTTGGGTTGTGATAATACGAGCCAGAAGTGAGCCGCTGGCCGGCCGTAAGGTCGCTCTTCCTTTGCGAACGGACTATACGATGAACTTTTAGGAGGGCCTGTCCACACACACATACGTCCTGCATACACCGATATACGTCAGACGAACGCACACAAACTTGAAGAAGATCGCGGCAACATCGCATTTGCTCAAATTGCACTTCAGGTGTTTTTAGTGACTGGTGAGGAATATCATAAATCTTTGGGCGACTTTGTGTACTGTGGTATGAGAATTGTTTTAATAAGCAACTAAAATTATGGAGAAAGTACGTCATAAGGGACAATTTGTTAAGAAAAAAGTGATAGAAAGAAAGTTAAAAGCAGTCGCAGCTGTGTCTGAGGTAAAAAAGAAGAGCCAGCAAAGGCTGAATTTTCAAAATTCATTGCGCTAAACAAATTCTTAGCCTGCTTGAATGTGCCTGCATTGTTACCGTATACGTACAAACGCTACGAACGAGAGATTGGTCAAGTAAAAGACTGCCAGGGAAAGCTGCAAACGAGTTGTCCATGAAGAGGACCAATTAGTTATACATAGAGAATATAGAGAAATTATGTAATGAATTTTAAGATTTGATTTGATCTTCTATACACTAAGAATTTTTATATCATTCTGTAGATAAATGTATATTTTTTTTATCATGAATATGTATCATAAATTATTTTTGAATGTACACACACAAGTGAATAGCTGTAGCTAGTTTTCATATCATATTAGTAGTGGTTTGATTTGTATAATAGCCATATATATTTTTGTAAATAAATACAAGAAGAGTCTTATATAAATGGAGTAGTTAATAATTCTGATAGAATGAATTCTATAATTCTGATTATAATAATACAGTAGCATAATTTTTTAAACTTAGCACTGGGTTATATATAATTGGGTTGCACAGTATATTCAACTATTAACAATGCTAAGTATCATGAGAAGCTGTAAATTACTATACTCTAAATCATTAACTGATTCCGATATATCACTGGGTTATTATAATCTGCCATTGATTATAATAATGCAGTAATACAGCTGATTAATTACTTTCTATTCTTCTATCTAGGCCTCCTGAAATAGTTTCCTAAGTTTACCCTCAGCCGTCACCAACCGTCACCAACAATGAGAGCTATGATGCAGCACTGGGCGAAGTCATCAATATTATCCTCTCGTATGACATGAGCTGGTCCAAACGCGGAACTGGACAAAGCTATGATAGTTTGAACGGTTATGGCGTAATCCTAGGATTTCTATCAGAAAAAATATTAGATTATTCAACTCGAAACCGGAAGTACCGCTTATGCGATTGCGGTAGAGAAAAGAATGATTACGACTGCCGAAAGAATTTCGAAGGCAGTGCCAAAGCTACAGAGACAGACGTAGGCGCTCAACTGATAAACAATAACTCTATCTTAAAGGAAGCAGGACTCAGCGTCCGTGTACTGATTGGCATTGGGGATAGCTGTACTATTGCAGCTGTATGACGTACTAATAAGCATAATGTTATAAAACTTGCAGATAGTAACCACATATGCAAACATTTTACCGGCGAGTTGTACGAGCTCAAGAAATATTATAAAGAATTCAACCAAAAGAAAGTCATTCCGCGATTCAAAAAATGTTTTGGACATGGAGTGCTTCAAAACAAAGGCAAACTGGAAAATTTGGCGAAAAAACTTCGCACTATTCCTCATCACATATTCGGCTATCATGAGAATTGCGGAAGTTGGTCCCATAATTCAGATGGAAACCACCAGACGGTTCTGCTGAATGATTCGGAGCTTCGTACAAAATTGACCGAGGTATTTCATAAATATTCAAACAATGCCGAGAAGTTTTCAATTGCAGCGTCAAGCCAAGGGAATGAGAGCATCAACAACATGATCGCCCACAAAAATTCTAAAAAGAATTGCCGTTCACTGAATGGATGAAGCGACTATCGTGCAGTGAGTGCAGTGTACACGAAAAATGATGGAGATAGTCATACTTTAAAAGTTAAAGAAAGACTGAACCTTTCATTCGGCAAACATACCGTAATTTTTACTAAGGAGTACGATAACCATAGAGCCCAGCGAGCATCCAAGGCAAAATTACCGTTATAAAACACAGAAGAACAATATTACAACAAGATAGAGAATTACGGAATTATTACGGAAGAATATCGAAAGATTCAAAGGAATTCAATACTAACGGAATTGTGGGTTCTTATTTGGGATCAATCTGATCCACCAAATAACACCTGGAGCATCAAAAGTTCACGGATTGCAAAATATCGCCGGGCAATTACATCGCCATGGAGCAAAAGTGGACGTCATTCCAATAACAGATGCTTTAAAGGCACTCAACGCGTATTTAAGTAATTTATTTAATCCATACATTCTTATTGCACACAACGCAATGTTTGATGTGAGACGATTACTTCGTGCAATTGACAGGCAAGGAATGTTGACTCAATTTTCTAGTATCACTTATGGTTTTGCCGACACCCTTCATATTTTTAGGACTATGTTCCCTTTTCGGACAGGTAAGGGGCCAGTTGTCTACATTGGCGAAAAACTTTTTCAACCTAATTGGTCTGAACAATGCCACGAGGCCCTACTTAATGTCACGGTACTCCAAAAATTAACATCTTCAATAGTGCCGGAAGACACAATTTTAAAAAATATTAAAACTTCGAAAGACACGCTCATGAATGAGAGACACTTAAATACTGCGTCCATAATATTAAAACCCGTTGCAAAATTTACTATCCAAACACGTGGTAACAAAGTTAGCAAGAGCAGCAGTATATTAGAGCATGCTTCAAGAAATATATAATGAACACGGTAAACACAGAATTGTAGATCTGTTATCAACAAAGAGCAGCGATGGAAAGGTCACCACGAAAGACAGAAAAATATTAAATACCATCATTTTATTCTTTGAAAACAACGCAAAGCAATGCTTAATGTATATAAATCCTGTTTATATTATTATGAATATTAAAGCATTCGTATCATATTAAACATCTTACTTACTTTATTGCCAAATATACAAAATAGTTTCATTATTTTCGATTTTTATCCTTTACTTAGTCCTGCTTCATGAATTCATAAAAGCTCGCGAAGATACAGGGGAACCTACTGACTGAGGGTGGTTTCCAATTAGGAGACACAGACACACACTGTGTTACACAGTTGAGCACTGTGTTTCGTAGAGTTAGGCGTCAAATGGAACACTATAGAGTTCAAAGAAAACAGTTTGTAGCATTGCTCGGTCACTACGAAACAACCGAACATCTGAAAGGTCTGAAATTTAGAATAGAACATCTAATATCAACCATGCGGTTCAAAATTAAGGATAAAATTTAAAATATTGGTAGTTCGGTGTGTCGACTCGCTCGTACACAACTTTTTCTTGTGTCCCGCCGTGTCCCACAGTGCACTGCTGTGTCATAGATGGAACACTGTGTCTCGAACACAGTGTTACACAGTGTTACACAGTGTCTCTCTGAGTCTAATTGGAAAGCACACTGATGAGAATGTATGCGCGTCACATCAATACGCAAATGCGACGTTGCCAGCTTTCTACGCACGAAGCGACTAGCCCCTCCGATTACACGAAAGTTGCAATCTTGTGTTCCTTCTTTTGTGTGTACTAATCATTTATCAGGGGTATTTGAAATTATTTAAGGTCACGTTTGTAAAGTTTCTAAATCCTGCAAAAAGTTTAAAGGAAACTCTATCAATGGACTTGATTTGAAATTTACTATTAAACTCTGAGGGAAAATGAAAAGAAAAATGTTACCTTAGCTTGAATAAAATTAGAATTGGACACGCATATGTATGACTCACTCGTACTTACTAAAGAAACAACCTCAACCAAACTGTTTGATATGCGTGGTACCAATAATTATAAAGTACTAGTCAATTGGGCTCGCTTCGCTCGCCGTCTCGTCTAGCCGGGGGTTTCGCCCCCTGGATCCCCATTCGTTCACGAACTTTTTGGTTTTATCAATACGCCAGGAAAATGGGTTAGATTGACCAATTGCTTGTTGTTTGGGAGGCATAATTGCACAGAAAATGCGTTGAGTATTCGTTTGGATTTATCGAGTGTCGATCGGAATATCGCAATGAATTCAATTTGTTCGGCTCCTCACACACGGCATGAAATGTCACTGTTGACGATGTTCCTAAATTTACATGAGAAAATAACAAAATTACCATTCGAAAGATAGCGAAAACTAAATTCGATTGTACTTACGAAATGAAATGTCACTGTCTTGTTATGTCACCCACGAAATGAAACGTGTATGAAATACACTCATTTGTTTAAAAGACTCGCGCGCCTCGTATTGTAAAAAGGTTGTACTAAGTCAGAAACCTTCGCGGGCGGGCATACAGCAACTCACCAAAGTTTCATCACAATCGGGTGAATGGAATAGGAACGCATAGAGATAAACATTCATTTTTGTATATATACATAGATATCATAATTGATTGAATGATTGTAAGTCCAATAGGTTTGAAGAAAATTACTCAGAACCCAGGATATAATTTAAACACTACGGAATCCTGAAAAACGGGTTAGAGTATCTGACGGATTGTTAACTATTTAGTCAAATGTAAATATAATATAGACGTGGCTAATTATCTAGCTACAGATGTGACAATAAACGACCCAATAAAAAAATGGTTCCATAAACAACTGATACCTTCGTCAAATAATTTCCACTTTCATCAACGTTTTGGTTTATTTTGTCGATCTTTTTGTTAATATTTTGTCCCTTTCGCTCTAATATAAAAGCATAAGAAGCACAAATGCCCCGAAGACCTATTTCATTATACATATCGTTTGAGCCTAGCTGCCTGGATCTAGAGATTATGTTTAACGCCATAACATCCTGGTCTCGTATTTGGTCATTTGACCTTCGACAACCTTGAGTAACAGCACGTTCAACCCGCAATAAGGCAGCCTGCAAGCGCAAGTATTTAAAAAGCTATGTTATCAGTTAAAAGAACGATTGTATTTTTACTCGTTTAACACAAAATCTCTGAACAATTTGAAATTATTCAAAAATATTCAAGATATTACTCGAACATATTTTATCTAACTTTGTAATTATCTTAATGCGTTTGCGCAATTTGTTTCCCATGCCTTTTGCGCTCTGGACCACAGATCATTGTACAATAACAGGAGGCCAAGAAACTGCATTAATTCCATTCACACTGCTTTACATTGCAAATAACGACCACGTTTATGGTAAGTCTGTTTCCTTGTTCTCTATAACGATCCTAATGACTTTGTATGACAGCATGCTGTACTTATTCGTTCCGCTGTTTCCTGTAAAATGAATCTACAATGTTTCCTAGGAGGAATGTTTTCATTCTCCGTGGGTGATGATGTGAAAATGAAGATCAAATTTAATTTTTTAATTTTATACTTCGTTCGCGTTATAGAACTTCTTTACTAGAGATTACGATAGTCAAATTTTCCAGTAATGACTAAATTAACATAAAAACAATAAAATTTGAAATAATAGTGCAATATAGAATAGATGTAGATTCGAATGCAATGCTATACGTGTTAGTAATATGAAAAATGTAAAACAAATCGAACATTAAACATGTTTTTCTGTCTGCAATTGACACTTTGAAAAAATATAATTATGAGAGAATAGAGTGTACCATGTTTTGTGCATTCTTTAAGTGCAGCCAACATTTTCCAGAATTTTCAAGTGCAAAAAACTAATTAAATATCTTTATCCTGTACAAAAATATGGGAGCAGGAGCAATTTCTGTTTCTCTTTCAATTTTTTGTTTTGAACCCAACACAGAATAACAATTGTATGTAAGGCTCCACGAATAAGAAACAACACAAATAAGTCTTCACAAAGGAAGTTCTTCTGTAAGTAAACTTAATTTAATTACGTATAAACGTTTTCACAGGACCTGAAATGTTAAACTACGCGACGGAATGATGCGAATTGAAAGTTGCATAAAAGTCTGCTGCGTAATTATAACAGAATGCAGTTTTACGCATTGCCAGTAGCTCCCTAAGTGCACTCTATTGACTAGGGCTCACCGGTGGAAATTGGAGGAAATGTTTTCAGTCACGGCGCATAGGTTCTTCCTATCAAACGGTGTATAGCCACGCGACAATGCCGATTATTAGACGAGCGAATATTTGGCGTGTTACGCAACCTTGGTTGGGAGTCTGATTGGGTCAAGTGGCGGGAACAATAGGCCGCTACCTATTTATCCATGGCGCGGTAGGACGTAGCCCCATTTTAGATTCTTAATCCGCCACATCCGTGGCAACCTTAGTCGACGCGATACCGCTGCCACTTTACTTACGAGCTTCCTCCTGTCGGAAGTGTCAAGTCTGCCATGATTCCCGCTCTCCTCGTCTGTCGCAATTAATCTAGAAATGCGAGGGAAACCCTGAAGGTCGTACCCGGCTCTCGTGCGGCCTTGCGGATCCATCAATGAGATCGATTTATTGCGATCCTTGTGGTAGTGAGCGATACATGTTGCTTTTTAGGCACGGCTGCTTGAAGTAGCTTAGTAAAACGAGTTTTAGTATGTGCTTGCCTAGAACCATTACGCTGCGCAATTAATCCCTTCTACTCTTGCACCACTTTTAAAAGTGTCAATTTTAGTATAAAGGATATTTTTGCCAACACGTGTGTATTGTTGTGTAAAGCACAACTCTTTGTTTCTTGTTTCTTGTTCATTTACTCATTATTGGGAGATCCAATTATAGTGCAATGCATTCTATAAATTTACTTTCTATGCAAATTGATAGAACTTTTAAGTAAAGTGACGATTATATAACAGTTTTTACAACTTTGAACCCGATATAAATGACATTTTTCAATATTTAATCTTTCTACAGCTTTCATGTTTGAAATATGTACACATTAAAGCACAAAACTCTGCATTACCAATGTTGTATTACTTTTTCTTTGCATTCATTCGTTATTCCACATTCAAAAATTCGACCAGACTTGAGTAGCGGGGTGTAGGTAAACGTCTTTTTTGTCACGAATTCCTCCAATCTTGTATAATGTATAGAGGAGATGATTATCTATGCATTCATAAAAGTTTGAACTCAATTGATAGCCAGCGAAAGTGCACAATTTCAATGAAAACAGTATCCCTTCTGTGAATTCTTTCTATTCGGGAAGTGTAAATAGCACATTCTTAATTTTAGCACTAAAATGCATCTTTCAATTCAGATGAAAAACTTGAGGTTTATACAAGAGTATGACATGAAAATTTGGAAAAATATTCAAAATGATTAACTGTTTTGTTAAAGAGATTAAAATTAACATATTGAATACAGAACAAATTTTACATGTTGTGGTTTGCGGCCCACAATCGGTTTTTTGATTATTATACACACATAGGAATTACGTACTGAGTACTACAATTAAATAAGACCGCCTTCTTATTAATAGTATCTTTATCGCTAATTAGTTTGCAATATCGTGGGATTCTTTATGTTTTCAAAGTTTGTATGTCGACGGCATTCATTCTATTTTGCTCATTCCAAGAAATTTAGTAACGTCAATTGTCATCGGTGCACACCAGGACCTCATTGATAAAAGAAGCGACAGTAAACGTATTAATTTGAATGTAGGTTTTAGACCTATGGTTTGCACTCTTGCCATTCTGTAAAGTATATGTGCCATAAAATCTTTTACGCCAATGCTTTACATGATTTATTTCATATTATGAATTTTCATAGACTGCGCTATTCTTAGCAGCGTTATTGTTCTAACTTCAAAAAATCTCGCAGGACATTGCATATTTTACCACGCCCGTTACTGGTTCTAATTTATTGCCAGTCATTATTTATGCTTCGTTAATTCCTTGCGTTCTTATATTCTGCACTCTAATACATTTCTAGTAAGCCTTTCGTGTTAACCTTGATTTCACCAGTGTTTGACTTCTTACATATTCGCAGTCGGTGACGTAGTTTTATGTGACTTTAAGATGTATCGACCACTCACACGGTTCTTTATCATTTTATATTTGGATCGAGTCATGAGCATTTTATAATTCTTTTGTGGAATTTCCATACTCTCAGGGTTATCAAACGAATAGCGACCTGACTAGTTTACGGAAATTCCTATTTATGCTCTTGAATAAAACCAAAGCACAAACATATTGCTCTGCGCGATCGCTGTTTATGTTTTATAAAGGTCGAGATATTTTTCTAACAAATTGCTTTCGTCTCCGAAACGGGATGTATTTAGTAAGATATTTGGTAAGTGTAAATAAGAAAACAATGACTCACTTTTTTAAAAATACTTCTTGACGCTTTTTAATGTAGGAGCAAATATTGCAAGGGCAGCTACCTTGGGAACATTTTCCATACAAAACCGGACAAACACGCTAAAGTCGATGAACACTAGGTTTTATACGATAATAATGAGTTATGTCAAACAAATTCCAACATTTTTGATAATGGGGCTATTCCAGGCCTTTTCCTTCCCTTTCTTTTCTCTTAAAATACAAAAAGTTTCGTCACGACTATAGATATCCCTGATGAAACACAGGAAAAGAAAAAAATATATACGAGGAATTGATAACATCTTTCTTGAAGTCGGTTAAAAAGAGCACCTATCGTTGAATGCACACACCCAGTAAGTGAGTGGCTAACAACATTGAAAGTCCGGCTTCTTCTGCGATAAGAAGTGGAATTCCATCGAGATATAAATCTGCCGAGCCATTTACCTTGTTCTTGCGCATTTACGTACTCACATGATTTGCCTATGGCATAGTAAGTATAACTGACTATCAATATACCTGTGAATACCATGAGATTGTCAGATATTGTTAAATATGCCATTATAACATTTAAATAAATATACACGGTGAAACAGGCCAAACTATAAAATAATTGAACCATGGATTGTTCAAGTGAGAAGTGATGGCTTTGGTGAAGTGAGAAGTGTGACTATGACACTTAAAATGATTGTTAAAATGATACTCTTGCCGAATTTTGTAAACACGATCTTATCATTTTCGATTTAGTTTGGCACAAACAATCCATGTTTCAATTATTTTACACTTACAAGGAGAGTGTCAGAGTTGTCAGGTCGAAACATGTGCACTTTTTTTTCTTTAAGTTGGTAAACCAATGTAGAATACTTTCCCAAAAATTTGGATGCCACAACCAACGAAAGGTACAATTTTAAAAATCATCGAAAAGCCAGATTTTATCTATTCAGTAGGGTTTACACACTTCGTTCGTCATTTTGGAGTGCCACGTCTCTCAGTTCGAATCCCTCTGATATCTTCCTTCGGTATTTGGTCATAATGTGATGTAAAAACCACCTTCACAATTTCAACTGTGATGATGTATTTCAAGTGCATGAGAATCTAACGGAAAATCTAAATCTGTAGTTGATCGTGATAGCTGATTTTTTGAAGAAGAATTCTTCATTACTTTACGAACTTGTATATATAATGGGTACAAGTTTCAACCTGACAAATCTGGAACTTTGACATTGTAAATATATTTGAAAATAAATTATATTTATCATAGAGTAAATAGGAGGAGATTTGGGAATAGTATGAAATAAAGAATAAATGGTAAACAAATAAATCAGCAGAAAAAGGGTGGTGTTATTTTAATGAACTTTATTGAAGTTCCTCGCACTTCACGAGTGTACATCGATTGCCGTCAACACGCACCACAATTTCGTGACGCACGTAACACTTAAGCGCCCATATTTTCTCACAGTGTACAATAGAAATATCGGTAGCTCACGGAATAGCCGACGAACAGTAAGAACAAGAAATAATTTCCCAGATGCCAAAATTTATCTGTTTATCGCACCACAAACTGCTTTGCGTACTATCAAAATTGAGCAGCGCGAAGTCGCATCCTGATTGCACGATCGGTGAACATCAGGATCACCGAGTGGTTTGCCTGAGTTCCGGATTAAGGATTGGGACGAGTAGTTTCGCCGGCGGTAGGGGGAGAACATTTCAATATACTCTCATCGCTTCCTGGGAGAAGACTTCGGGGTCAATGGGGGAGAGGGGAGGTGAGGCGAGGAGATGGAGAGACAGAGAGGAGGGAAGAAAGAGAAAGAGACTCCCGTCTAGTCCTCTCACTGGAGTCCGAGGCTCACCTATCTAGGGAAGTTTCTAATTCGATGATGATTGCGTGGACGCCGCAGTGTCATCAGCGTTAGACGCTCTTGTCGGATATGGTACTCCTAATGCTCCTGTTGCTGTCTCGCCTCTGCGGTGGCCTGGATGGCCTCGTGCTGCGTGTTGGCAGTTCCCGGTCGCTACCCATTCGCCTCAAGCTCGTGTCTCGCTCGACGCGTCCTTTGCCCTTGGGTGTCACTGGTCCACGAATGTTTGAGTATACTACGTACACTGCGAGGATTCCCACCGTGAACATTGCCAGACCCACACCGCTCACCGTGCAAACCTGAAATGCCAGCAACTGGTTTTTGAAATGCCTGTTTACTTGCCTGACGTGCATGCGCATCCGAGACGCTCGACCGGTTCTCTCGCAGCGTGTAGTATTAAAAGAAGAAAGGTAGTGGTACCAAGTTATGATGGAGGTTTCTTAACAGTCTTAATTCTCGTTTGATTTTCTTCCCAATAACTCATTATTTTAACATTAAACGTACCTACAATTTATATGTATACAGTGGATAAAAAAAGTATTGACGCACTTAGTATTTTTAGAATACATTTTCTTAAGAAAGAAAACTGTCTCCACTAGAGTAATGTATTTTTTCTCAAGAAGGACACTTTCTTGTTCAAGAAAATATATTGCTATTTAGAGGGAAGAGTTTTTTTCTATAAGTAATTACTGAGAGTAATTTTCTATAATTTTCTAAAATTTGTTTCAAGAAGTGTCAGTATTTTTTCATCCGCTGTAGTTACTCTTACTGTAACCAATCAAACGACCGGTTATAAAACAAAGGTCATATTTTTTCGTGTGTCATACTATATTTTCATTTTTACTTTTATCAAGAATAAATAACAAGCACATAGTTGAATCCAATTTTAAAACCGGTTATTTGACCGTGTGTGGTACCTTTTTTTTAGCACTAAACCTACCAATACTTTTTTATACCTGTTCCTATCCATTTGAAAACGGTACCCAATTGACCGGTAGTGGTGAAGTTTTGTGTACAGTGTCTATTTGAAATGGATTTCAAAAGATAGAATTTAATAAAACCTAATTTAAACAAGTTTTTGTATTAAATACGTTGAAAATAGTATTGGAACTTTGATGGACGCGATATAGGAGCGCCTGTGCAAGAAATTAATGTCGGTCCACGCTGGACAAACGATTGTTAAGTGTTAACTGAATAAGCGCAATGTTACCAGGACAAAGTAGTAAGGACTCATTTCAAACAAAGGTTTTAAATAGCACAATACAGCGGTGTTTTAGACGTAAATAGGTTGCTTTCATCCGCGTATTAGTCGTAAAAACACATAAGCAAATTCAATTTTTTAAATGTTGTTAAATTATTCCACAAAGGGGAATGTCTCAATTTATTTTTTCATACTGTTCACTAATTTTGAGCAATATTATTTGAGATGGTAATAGTGTTTCTGCTATTAACTATTAACTTCTCTAATTAAGTGCAAGAAATTGTTAACAAAATAGACTATAAGTATCATCTTATTTTGTGTATTTTGTATGATTTATCGGTATATAGTTTTTTTAGAAGAGCAAATGGAACTGAAATGATTCACGATCCTAATATTTTTCTACTTTTTTATATATTTCATGAAAGTATCGCTTTGTCGGAGCTTCTGCTACCAGATCGCCCTTGGATCTGATCCCACCCATTTTCATAGTTATTTTCAATAATATTACTGTTTCCTCTATGTAAGAAGATTTGCTGATAGAATGCATAATAAATGAGGCTTTTTCTGCCGATTGGAATGTATTAAATGAAACCCTGAAAAATGTAACATGCGATGACTTACAATTAGTACGAGTGTAACTGTATCGCATTTTAAATTATCAGATGTAAAATTCTAATCACCATAGTCCACCATTCACTATCGTCCATTTCGGAGACAAGGACCTGAGCGGCCTCATCGTCTTCTTCGTGTAATAGCTTGATCTCTTTGGTTGTGGTAGCGCATCCTGTTTTCACCTCTCTGTCCTTGGTGATTAATTTCTTGAATGTTTTTGGCATGTCGTCGTCGTCGTCGTCATCGTCCTCGTCTTCGTCTTCGTCTTCCTCGGTCTTGCCTTCCTATGTTATAGTTAGTATGTTAAAATGTTTTTACATGTAAAACATTAATATACACATAGTTTTTTCTTCTTAATTGGTTTATTTATTTATAAAGGTTCCTTCAACTCTAGAATTACTGGCGAAGACAATGTGTATATTTGTTTATACAGTTATTGGGCTTTAACTTTGATAATTAACAAGCCAATATTATTGACAATATTCAATGCGTTCGGTGCTTGAACATTTTGGCTCTGTGTTAATAGCCAGTGTAAACTTAGTACAAAAACTTGGTAAGGCAAACTATCCCGAAAGGCTCATTGGTGTGAGACCAAAGAATCTCTTTATTTCTTGTTTAAATACAGTAGAAGATCGAGTATTCAAATTACTGGAAAGATAATCTTCTGGGATAAGGGATTTTTCGGATAAAAGAAGAGTTAGTTTCGTTGATCTGCATATATTTAAAATAAACATAAATATTAATAACAGCAATCACAACGACTGAAATTAAATATGATTCGATTTAAACTTTATGGGCTCTGAATATTTTTAACTGCTAAAGCCTAAATATTGTTAAAAATATTTATTGCGTTTATACGCTTTTTGCATATCGTCTGGTATGTTGATTTGTTTTGTAGTTACCGGTGGTGTAGACATTCGGATACTATTAGTGTCTTGCAGTAGTTACACTTCTTTAAGAGTTTCTTAGTACTCCTATTTGTTTTCTTTTTGAACTCTTTTGTATTTTCCAGGTAGTAGTTTACAGATAAATTATTTCCTCAACCAGTCAAACTAAGGAATTCTTTGTTCTGTTTCATAGGATAGAATCCGCACATGCATGAGTGGTGTCAACAGCTTTGGAAGGTTATCAAGAATTTATGTATTTTACGTCATTTGGACTAGAAGGTGTAAAGGTAGTTAGTTGTCCTATACCACTTTGTTTACAAATTGCTTGAAAACTTGATTACGTATATAAAAGATACTTATCTAACCATTCCTAACGTTTGAACTCGATTAACGATTTATTTAGTGTTTAACAACCAAAATCAGTTCAAAAATGCAAGGTTCTCGAAGAGTATGATACGTAGATTATGCAAAATATTTAAAAATTTTTGTGCTTTTATTAAAGATATCCAGTTCAATGACGAATAGTATTCCCTTATGAAATTCTAATTGTAGTTTTACGAAACTTAGTGTATATTTTATACCAAATATGTAACGTCTACGTGTAAAGGTTCAAAGTATACAAAATTGGCTAACTGTTTCGGTCAGAAAACATGGGTGTCATTGTCATTTCTTGTCTTTGACTTTTGTCTTGTCAAACACCAATGTATACAACCCTGGATGATTTCACGCCAAGTGAGAAGCTGGGAGATTTTGCTGAAAATTCAGTATGTTGTTTCTGAGGTGGCAAGGGTGGAGGGGATCATCGTTTCCCAAAATCGACGCTATTGCGCATCGGCGAAAATAGACCATTAAATATGATTGACATTTTATTTTAGTTGAGAAAAACCGCCCGATGTAACTATATTTTTTGAATGATTTGCAGATTAATTGTTCAATACAAGAAATTTGCATAAAGTTTTGACTTTTAATTAAAACATCGAAGGTAACACTGGCCCAATCTGAAATGTATTTTAGAATATACCATGGACCTTTGTCTATCGAGTACTGTTTTCTCCGAAGTGGAGAAAACGGTCCATGTGGATGTTATTCCACGCCAAGCGGATCTCCCGTTTTTGGTGATGTTTCAGATTTTCATGAAATTCACACTTGTTGTTCTCTATAATTCGTAACTGTTAAAGAAATACAGACCATTAAAGTAAGGCATTTTAGCCTTTTTGCTAAATGAGACCATTACGGAGGATTTTTTTTCAAAAACCGCTGGTCAAATCAACATTGTTCTTTTTTGTTTTATTCAGGGAGGAAGGCACTTTACAGGTATTATTTTTCCATGGCCCGCAGATTTTCCATCTAGTAGAAATAATGATATTATATTGATAAATATTGCTATGATTTATGGGCTGGTAGGATAAAAATGAAACAAAAATGAAGGTCAGGACTAACACGACAATACAAAAAAGAAAAACATTTAAAATATTTTCTACTAATACAGAGGATAACGTTTGTCTGTCGATCTGCCTACTAAAGATCAATTTGAAACGGCTAAACCGATTTTAATGCAATTTTCCTTCCTGTATAAGTTATGATCATGGTTAACTATAGACTGCAAAATGTTGCAATATTTATTACATAAACTGGATGTTCCAAAAGATATTTCAACATTTCAAAAGGTATGAGAGATCAAGCTATACATTGTTGGAAGATATCCGCAACAAGGATAGATGCTACAAATTATCAACCTATTAATTAGATTAAATTATTGTTAACATGTACATGAAATGTCAAACAAATAGAGCCAGATAGGATGGCTACTTAAGATGGCTACTTAGGATGGCTCCCGTAGTTCACTAGGAATCTACAGTCACTCACAGTCAGAGTATCCGCACCCCTTTTAATTTGTAATCGTTTTATTAAATATCTGAAATAATTTGCGAGAATAGTGTTTAGTGAGTACTTATAAGTCAAATTTTAACGGCCGCTCTAAAAAGATTAATTTTGGAAACAAACAAACAAGAACTTCAACTTGACAACGTTTTACCTATCACATTTTTGACACAATATGAATAAGAATTACATTATTTTGCGTTCCAACTCTACCTTAATGCGTGGTCCGACACGCATTTGACCGATTTTGTGTTTGTTTTACTAATACTGTACTCATGATATGTCACCTCGCTATCGTCATCATCCTCGTCCTGGTCGTCCGGTACTTGGTCCCCCCAGAAGAGTTTGGCCTTGCCCTTGCGAATCACCACGCTGCCCAATTCCTCCAATTCCCGCGAAGCCTTCGTCTTGATAGAGAGGCTGAGAGCGAGCGGGGAGGTCTGGGATTCGGTCGCGTGGCCCGCCAGAATATTCGACACGACGTTGTTCCAGTCAACAGAGTTCACTGGGCTCTTGCACTTTTTTTTCTTACTAAGCAGGCACAAGAAAACAGCGTCATGCAATAACCGCGACGAATGACATAGTCTGCTATTTCCAGCAATCACCGGCGATCAATATTGAATTGTGACAAGCTGACGAAAGCCGGGGATTTTTGTTTTCTAGGAAAGTAGAACAGTCCGAATGGTTACGAGGTTGGAATAAGTAGTTCTTAGTGCTTGGCACTGCTGTAGCGTCGATTAGTACCGGATACGGCTTACTAATCATTGGAACGTGTCTCGTATTTCCCCTTTGCAATTTCTTGTTATTAGATTGTCAAGGCAGCTGTAAGACTCTTTTTTCTTTTACACTACAACTACCGAAGATTAACCTACACCTACTTCTACTGCAAGAGTCAAAAAGACTTGTTTTCGAAAAACCCGCTATTGAAGAAATACATATTGATATATATTTTGAGATTGATCTAATCGACACATGAAATAAAATTATTATTCAACAAATAAATCATGCATAAAATACTCTTTACTACAAAGATATGTAGTATGAAGAAATATTATGTATGTTTTCTTTTTGAGCAACTCATAATTCATTCACTTTTTGAAAACAACTAATATCATTGCAACTTGTATATAGCTTATAATCTAAAATGTTAATCTATTATACTCTGATATTCCACCAGTGCTAGGAAGAATGCAAAAAGGTTATAAACAATGTCTTGTATGTGTATGTCGTTAAAATATCTCTATTTCTTTCGCGTGATCAAAAAGGCCTCTTTTGGTATATTTAGGTATATACAACATAAGAATTTCATATACAACAAATAATTTTATAAATTAAAATATTTTAGAATCAAGCTATAAGTATGAATAAATGTTAAGCAAGTGATTTTGACCCCGTTGATAAGCTTAGTGTTCAAGCGAGGCGTAGCGCACGGCGTTAAAGTAATTCATTATTGATCCCGTATAGAAAAAAACTCTAGGGTTTCCTGTAGTTCTCGAGAGTTACTTCAGAAATCCTATAGTTAACTGCAGAGATTGAATAGAAAGTCTAAGATTTCTGTAGTAACTCCTGTACCGTTCTATAGTTACTCCGGAAAATGAGAAGAGTTCCTAAAGTTAGTTGAGTAGAGTTACTCTTAGCAAGAGTAACTAGATGATTTTAGAGTTTCAGAAGAATTACTCTTTAGGAAGAGTAACTTTAGATGCAAGGTTATTTCGTCATTTATGCAATATGTTTTAGTTGAGGAAGAGTTATTACTTGTGGTGCGGTGCGACTCATCGTGTGTCGTGCATTGTTTATAATTCGGAAAGTATTTTATTGATTTTTAACGTACGTTTATCGTACGATTTAATTGGATTATTATATTCCCAATTACACGTGTATGCATATATGTATGTATATATACGGCGAGGGAAAACCTTTTAGGAACATAAGCGGTTAACCTCTCTGTGCATATAATAGGTATCTCTACATATAATATAATAGTTATCTCTCTGCATATGTAGTTATATTCGTAATCTAAAAAGGATGAGCAAAACACATTGCATATTAACCACGGCAGAAATTCATCTCCACTGCTGTCGTGAGTAAGGATTCCTAGAGTTAACTATTGATTTACATGAGGATTTTCTTTAAGAGTTACTCTAAAAATCCAACCTCTGAGGTCCATAGTAACTCTTAGACAAACTTTTCACTCAGGACTTCACTCAAGACGAGCTTGTAGAGTTATTTCAATTTATCCAGTAATCTGGAGTAAACTGGAGTATCCAGTAAACTTGGAGTTTTTAAGAGGGTTTTCACCTATAGTTTTCTAGAGTTTTTCTCTTTACGGGATGATAGAGATTCAATTTCGTTCGAAGCTGCAGTAGGTAAAAAAGGGTTCACTCTCCGAGTATTTTCAGAATACAGTTTCCTAAGAAAAAAATTGTTTCCTCTAAGGAAACTTATTGTTTCTTAAGAACGATACTTTCTCGTTCAAAACAATGTGTGTCTATTTAGAGGGAAGAGTTTTCTTCTATGATAAACTTTTTCCCAAAAAGACTGTGTGTGCGAACACAATTTTTGCCCACTAAAGGTATTAAGTGTCGCACAAGCATCCTATTGAGTCGAAAGTAGGAGAAATTAAGGTTTATTATTTATTGCGTCGTTAACTGGCGAGAAGTCTGATACGTGTATTGCCGTGACAGTGTATGCTCTTTTATAACTATGTTAAACATTGGCAACTTTGGTTATATCAAACATTGCAACGTTAGACGTTATAAAGATTATTGAGGAACAGTTGAAATAGCAGTATATGTATGTATTTATTATATTAAGAAGTGTCCTACTTGTCAAGTTACAGCTCAGAAACCACGTTTGCTAAATTAAGTAAATGAATGCTGATTACTAGTAGCAGATTGTAAATAATTGAACTTAATATTGTACTAGTTGTAATAGGCAAGCTATATCCTCATACGTAGAAAATTGCCAAGAGCATAGCTAAGGGAACTCTAAATTAAACAGCAATCATTTGTAATTTGGATTATCTATTAACTGGTAATCAGTACTTATGAACTAAGTCGTTCTTCAGACTTGCTTATTTTAAAAAGCATAATATATGCTGTGTTAAGTTTACTATTAGCTCGAATTATTTCTGAATTATTGGCCGTGTATCAGCATTATGTTTTAATTCGCAGCAAAAGAATAATCAGAAATGATAAAAAATTGTCAAGTCATAGCACAAAATCATATTACACTAGAGAGATGAAACTCACTAACCGAGTGTTATAGCATTAGATTTTTAACAATTAATTAGACTCGATAATTGGCTTAAGTCAAAGAGATGAAATTTAGTAAGCCCTAATTATCAGTGACTAGCATCCACCTAATTTGAAATTGAGAAGACTGAATACCATACAAGCTATATTAGATATAGGATAAGCTGCCACTTCCTACGCAGTCAAATTTTGACTATCAAAATTGTCAACTGGGTAACTCAGAAACTACTTAAGCTAAGCTAAAAGAGCTAAAATTTAATTCGCAATTTAGTTAGTAATTACATTACTAGTCACTTTCAATTTAGTGACATGTTAGTCCTTGATAATCAGTATTTGCTTAACAAATATCAGCTCTTAACTTAGGTGGTTTCTGAGTTATAGACATGACCATTTTAATACTCTTTTCAAAATTAACCGATATAGATTGACTTTAGTTTCTTATTCGTTAGCTCAGTTTAATAAAATTTAATATAGTAATTGTGTATTCATTTTCTTAAATAGTAACGAATAAAAGTATTTTTATTTTATTCTTAAACATGTACGACCGTAAAGGCATGATAACCTTAAAAAACCGCGAAGTAGTTTTGATCCACGTCCGAAAAACATCTTGCCCCATATAATAAAAAAACATAAATAAATATCATTGGAAAGCCAAGATTTCATTTGCCAATACCCAGTTACGAGTAATTGCGGTGTTCGACTAGTCGTTAGCGATATTCGTTCTACTTGCGAGTGATGCCGGTGGTCTATGGCGGTAATCACTTATTCATACGTTAGAGACTATGCTCTTATTAAGCCTGCGTGACCCGAACACATATGCAGTTGTGGGGGAAGTGCTGCGCTGTTCCTCACAGTCCTTTTGTTCGAAAAGCATATCAGATTTTCCGAACCTGCATTTTTTTGTAGTTTGCCGCTAAAGACATAAGTGCAGGGTCCTGTGGTCTCGAACTGATCTCCATCATCGCGGCCCCCTGATATGACCCCCCGCAGTTTCAAATATTTCCCCGCCAATCAGTATACGGTACTGTTAACCTATTGTACTACGATGTAAACCATGACAGTGAATACTACAATCAATTACAGTTGTTTATGTTTGGCCCAACGTGCAAACTACAAACCTGACTCGTGGTTTTTATATGTATTTAGCCCAAACTCCTTACGCTAACAGATTTTCTGAAGTAAATTTTCTTAAAGGAGAAAACATTCTGCTTTGAGTATATTTATTTTCTTTTAAAGTTGAAACTTTCTTCTCTATCGAAATTTAATCCAAAAAGGGGTGTGCGCAAGTACTATTTTTTTCCATTGTAAGTACTGCAACAGCCCTGGGGCTGGTGCCTTTCCTTGAATCATCATCCGTGAAGTTCATCCCGTTACTCATTTGGACGTCGCCTGCTTTTGTCAAACGAGTCTATTTCGAGATATCGGACAATACACACGTGTTATCGAGCTCCCAATTAATCCCGTTCCCTTTTTGCATTTGAGTTTTACACTGGAGTTCTTACGTCACTTACGCAATATAACAGTATTATAAAATCAGGGTGCTCACCACAGCGTGTCTAATGCCTTTGCGTAGACTTTGATTGCGTCCTCGAGCCATCGCACCTCTCTCAGCTCTTCGGCATCGAATTTGCCGGCGCCCTCATCCTTCGACCACCACTTCGACTTCTCCACTCTCGCCTCCAGGCCCGTAAATTCGTTCCTGTATTTAAACAATTGCCACTTAAGTACATTCTTTTTTAATATTGTACTATTAATAGCTACGATTCCATGCTATAATAACTGGGGGTTTGGTAATTAAATAATCGAATTATACTTGGTTCACACATGTCCATGCGCTGCAAGTGCAAATGGCAAATAACGTTCTATTATTTCTAAGCACACGTGCTAACACACGAATTTTGAATACATATTATGTATTAACATGCTTGGCATCGAGACGTCACATTCACTCATATGTGTAAATGGACCTTTAACGTGATGGGACTGCAAAGTTCCTTTGAACAAATCATCAAATCGACATGAAATCTTTTGCACTTTGTATATTTATTTGTACATTAACGAATCTGAGAAAATGTTTTGTTAAAATGTGAACCGACTTCGAAAATGGGTAACGCAAAAGGATGCATCAAAATTGAAAATAATTTCCGTCTTATTTATACTTACTAAATATCTCCTTTGCTGAAGATAACGGAAAACGAAATCACTTATTCTAATTGTGATGCGCTGTCTCCAACAAGGGAGATGTTTAATAAGTATAAATAGATTTTGTGTTACTTATTTTCGAAGTCAATTCAGATATAAATAAAAAAATTGTTAATGTATACTTCTCGATTCGTGATTGCTGAATCCACGTGTCTCATTATTACATAAATTAATTTTTCTACTGGTAAATGTTCGTTCCTTCCTCCGCACTTACTTACAGAAGTTTCATTTCGAATTTGGTCAAAAGAAATATGCAATAATCGCAGAGAATGTTCTCACACACGTAATAGTTTAACAGAATCCCATTATTTTTTGGGCTTTGTAATTCATTTCAGCTATGCCTGAATCAGTTCTGAAATTGTCAATTTTAGGGCACAAAAACACTGTTTAATCTTCAACATTTTTCCATGCTTTATGTTATTCGGATATATGTGTACTGTAGCATACAGCTCCGTATTTATCAATATCGTACGATCTTCAATTTTGTTAATTTATTTATTATTGAGAGATTCGATTATAGTTGAATGCAATTGTCGTGTAAATTTACTTTCCTTGCGATTTGATTAAACTTTAAAAGCTGTGTAAATGAGATTAGTATATAACAGCTTCTACCACCTTGAAATCGATTTATTTTTAACACTCGTCTATGTTTAACGACAAAATGAATCTTTCGTTCGAGATAAATAATGCAAAAATACAAAAAAATAAGTTGTGCGGTTTTAGTAGAATGCTCTAAAAAGTAAAAAATAATTTGTTTAATTAGCATAACATTCTTGGTCATACGCGAATAAGAAAATCGTGGAACGCTCATAATTTTATTAGTTGAGTTTCATTTAAGATTCATTTTGTTGCTAAAAATTTAAGCGTACTAAAAATAAATTTAATAAACTTAAAAATAATTTTGTTTATTTGTATACTTTTTTGTTTATTACACTTTTAAAAAAATATCATTCGCATTTTCTCTTACACTCGCCGGGACTCTCTATCCTGATCTTGTTACAGTTATATAACATCTTATGAGCCGCGAGCTTCCTTTATAATGTTTATATTACATTTTTTCATTTCGTATTTTTGCCTACATACCGTAACTTAATTTGACTTCTCCTCATTAAGACCTTTTCATACATACCCATATTGCTAAGGTTGCCTGCCAATAAAGAAAGGGGTTGGGTAAAAATCCGGAATTGAGGACGAGCGATTAACTCAAGTTTGATAAAATATTATATTGTCACTGCAACTACACGTGTATGCAAAATCTTAAGAAAATCGGTTGAGTGGAACTGAATTAAAAATTGGTTACAAGATTCGGTCACGTCAGAAGTATCAAGCTACGTAAAACCGTGTAAACAGTATACGGCACGGTATCGTTTTGTTAGAAAGATCTGACCCGGGGAAGAATGCAATGTTTGGGTTAGATTGAAATTGCCACTGTTAACACTCTACTTGTTAAATTGTTGGGGTCTATCTGTAAATCATGCTATATGTATAACGGTCTAATTCTGTTAAGAATTTCAATCAAAGCGCATGCAAAAGAGAGTCCTTTCTTATATTTGGTAAAATCGAGATTTCTGGGAAATTTGTTACGCAATACTATCTTAAAATAATAAAAATTAGAGAGAAACGGATCGGAAACAGACGAAAGATCATATTCAAGACATGATGCACAAGGCCCTGCACGATCCTAGAAACTGGCTATCGTCACTGGTTCGTTGAGAATAATCAAGCGTTGCCAGGTGAAACTTGTTACGTGTTACTGATTACAGCTTGCAACACACCTTAATCACTACCTTTCCCACGCTCGCTACTTTAAATTGTTTTCCTAGGTTTATGCACTTTGGACCCTCAGGAATTTAAATGAATATTAAAATTAATCGTGTGTTATTTGCACTTACCGGATATAACAAACGCGCACAAAAGTTACTGTTGTTAACTGTAATCATGTTGTTTCGGACTCTGTCAATTCAATTCAAACAGTTTCGAGATAATACCTCCTTTATGCGTCATGAGAATATCAGGCAATTCGTAAAAAATGGATTTGAACAGCAACTACTGTAGTTAAATAATGAAAAGAACATAATAGCCAACAGTTGACTGTAGCGTTGCAAATGTCATTTAAATCATCTCGCTAGCAATGCTTCACGTTTGCAGTGGGAAAGGTTAAGTGCCTTATGTAAATACCCAAGTCTCATCGGCTTTCAATCTAACCTTTTAAAAGGATAACGGAAAGAGGGTTAGAATCTCTCTAACTGGGATTAACGAGCTGTCAGTATTAACTTATTTCGGACTGTCGCGTCTCATTTGAAACAAATTAGTTGCAGAGACGCACATCACTAAGTTATTAATGTCGATACTTCTGGCAGGTGTCCTTTCCGGTTAAAGGAGATAGAGAAAAATGTCGCGCTTTCGTGGTGCAAAACTGTAGCAGGTGCAAGCGGTGTACATTGGTATTCAATTAACATGGTAGGTCGAGCTGATATATGCGGCATGATTTAATAGCCGTGCTCAATAGAGACAAGCTCCTTCATATTTACCGACCTGAATAATTACTTCATAAATATAAGCGCCTGTCCTCTAGGATTGAGTGATGCGAAACGACTGCTTAAACAGCTTACCAACCTTTCTCCGAGTAACAAAAGCCGTAGCCGTCAAAAATTGCCTGCTTACCCGCCTTTCTTGACAGCAATTTAGGGTGAGATTTAATTCATAAAGTGTTAAATTATTCTCAAGTTACAGCCTTCTTCATCAAAGCGTATTCGCGTAAAAAAGTAATTATTGAAAATAGGTAAAAAAGTCATCTCTCTCGATTGTAATATACGAAAATTTAGAGAATTTAAAGCTCAACTAAAGAAAAAACCCTCGGAATTTTGTCGGTCCCGGATTTAATGATAAAAAGAAATCTTTTATGTGTTACTATTTTTTTGCCACCAACACGACCACTTTGTAGAATTACCAAACTTTTTCCCCTGAATCTGTGGACGGTCTCCAATACCATAATTTTTCTCAAAAATACCAAAAATGTTCGCCATGGTTAAAAACATTAATAATCATTTGCTTATTTCATTTTTCAAATATTACTCGAAATTTATTTGCGTGCAAGCAGTTGAAGAACAGTTAGTTGCTTTTCACATGCAAGATATTTGTAAAAAAAACAACCAGACCGGCTGAAATTCTCAGTATAATATTTAGAAAAGATCAGGAAACTGTTATAATTGACGATGACAGTGATGAAGATTGAGCCTTGGTATTCACTATTGAAAATATATGTTTCATTTTCAAATTAATTAAATCAGTGTGTTTTATACCCGACTCTGTTTAACTTTATGTTCTATGTAAATTTATAGGAACAAATTGTTAATAAAGATCATCAATAGTATATAGAAAACATTTTTAGCAAGTGCATTTCGTGAAATATTCAATAAATGGAGTGAGCAAATAATTATTATTTTTTTTAATCAAGACGGAGAATTTTGAAAATACCGACAAAAATTGAGGTCTCAGGAGATTGCCTAAAGGTAGAGACAAAAAGATTTGTAATTGTACTTTCTGTAATGTTCGAAGAAATTATATAAGCAAATAAATACCAATTTTTTAAAACCATGGCGTTCATTTTTCGTATTTGTGACAAAAATCGTGGTATGAGAGTACCGTCCAAAGATCCAGGGAAAAAAGTTTGGTAATTGTACGAAACGGTGGTGTTGGTGCAAAATAGTGAATCAAAAACGTTTTTTTATCATTGATTTCGAGACGAAAAAAGTGTGGACTATTTTTCTTGAATTGCGTTTTAAACTCTCTTAATTTTCGATTTTTTTTCAAAGCCGCTTGCATATTCTAATCGCGAGATATAATTTTTTACATATATTCAATGATCATTTTTTTATTCGTATACCTTTCTAAAAAGCTGTGACTTGAGAATAAATTAACTCTTTAAACGGGTGCATTAACGCGGGGGCAATTTTTACGTGCCTACCTGGCTACAGCCTTTGAGGCTGAAATTTGTTACTCTAGGTGACACGAAGATTTTGTTGATTCTGTGGTCGAGTTGGATGCTGACAATGAGTTATTTAGTGATTCACTAGAGTGAAATTAATACTTTGTATTCATTGAATCGCATTGCAAATCTACGTTCGTTTCCGATATGTGGGAGTTAATTTTTTGGAAAATTCAAGAGGATGTTTACTCTAATAGATATAATTATTGATTCCAATGTATTCCGTTTTGCCTTCTCCATTCTGGATTCAATTTCAATGGAAAACCAGGCGAGGAATGCAATAGAATAACTCATTTTGACACAGGATCAAGAGTTTTCGAAACAAATGCAAGAACTGTCTCGAAAAGAATTTTGCGATTACTTAATTTAAATGCATTATGATGACTGACAGCAGCTATTTCCCGTGTAAAATCATGCGAGGAATGGAATGGAGCAAGACATGTTTTGGTGCAAGACAAACCGTTTTCAAGATAAACCCAAAAACTTCGAGGGAACAATTTACTTTCTGAAAATTTGCAACTGATAGAATTTCTTTAGTTCATATCATTGTTTTTCAATTAATCCTGAATGTTACTCTGATCCTTAGTCATTCTTGTTATTTCTTGATCAAGGTAACTTCACGCGTCTTAGACAAAAGTAGGACGTGCGTATATGAAGTTTCCATTGGTTTATCAGTACGCATGGAACGAGCGGTGAAGTAATAGGAAAAGTGTCGGATGGCAATTAAGACGTCTTGGAATTCTCATTCTGCGTATAAAACTGACATTGGCTGCCCGGTTGTTGCTTAAGGAGAAAATATATATCAGTTGTTTATTTTGAAATTTTTATTATAAAACATATATAATGATAACTAAGTTATAGCCACAGACATGGAAGCGCTTCATGTGAAATATTGTCTCACTGATTCTATATGAAAGAAAGTAAATCATTTCTTACATCGAGTAAGTATACAAAACTAGTCTAGTTATAAATTTTTACTAGTGGTGGCTTGAAAAGTGATTTTCACGTTATTTTTAATGTTTAAGAAATACAAGAAAATCATACAACATCATGTAAATAATTGAATGAAAAAAAAGTAAAAATTTCGTATAGATTGATGGGATATTGCGAAAGTTACAGTGGGTGCAGTTTGAGAAAACACTATTTTAAAAAGAACCGTTGAAATAAAAATTGATTTTAACAGAAATTTTCAGCTAACACAGGCCATAATCATATTAATTTTAAAAAGTTTTCAATTAAATCTTGTGAGATGAGTTAGGTGAGAAGAACTATTGAATAAGAATATTTCTTAAACATTGATTCTTTGAACAGCCTGAAATCGGGAATTTATTATAAATGGGCGATTTTGGCTATAACACCATTATTATAGGTGTTATAGTCATCGTATGCAATCACTACGCAACGAGAACGCGACAATGTATAATTAACTCTTATCTTAATGGCATTGCGTGCACAAAGTTGCAATGGGCAACTTGCGCAAAGTTCGAAAATTTGTATGAACTACTAGTCGATTGGGCTTGCTTATTAATGCACCAGGAAAATGGATTAGATTGACCAATTGTTTGTTGTTTGAGAGGCATAATTGCACAGAAAATTGAAAATCAGTTGCACGTTGAAAATCAGTTTCAATTTATTGAGCGTCGATCGGAATATCGCAATGAATTCAACTTGTTCGACTCCTCACACACGGCATGAAATGTCACTGCTGACGATGTTCCTAAATTTACTTGAGAAAATAACAAAATTAGCATTCGAAATGAAATGTTACTGCCTTGTTATGTCACTCACGAAATTAAAAGTCTATGAAATACACTCATTTGTTTAAAAGACTCGCGCGCCACGTATTGTGAAAAGGTTGTACTAACAAGGAACACTAGGGAACTCGCATATTTCAAAAATTCTGAAAAAATGTCAACAAATAAAGTAAGTTATTCATAATACTAAATTATTTTTTTGTGCCAAATTTTAGTTTAAAGGGCTGAAACTAACCCTTGAAATAAGACAATTTATCTTTTTCGTGCCGTATCTCAATAATATCGACTACCTCCCGGTCTCAAAAACTCTTAAATTTTGTACATAAGGAATGTAAGCTATCTGTAGTACAACAATCCAAACAAACATTGAACTTTTGTTCTTACCCGATTTTACTATAACAAGTCGAAAGCGAAGAAAGGCAATCTTAATGTTCCAAAAATCTTGAATTTTTTTTACACGGGTAAATTAAATCCGTAATACAACATTATTTTTGGCTGGTGACGCAGTTTAATTTAATTTTGCAAGTTTTTGATCGTATACGGTTGCAAATAATTCGTACAATTTTCAGCTACAAGAATCAACAGAAAACCAAAAATCTAAATGTTTAATTTTTAACTGTCCTACATCCGCTGAAAGGATTGAAACCAACCACACAAATATTAAAAATCGTCCAATTTGAGAATTGGAAAACCATAGCATAATGAGATACCGGCGGTTTTGTGTTATTCTTTTAAATAAGTACAGCTATTGTTAATCGAAATTAAAATGTATTTTAGCACTTATTGCAAATGAGATAAATAATATTATTACAGGTTATAATAATTACTTATAAAATAAGTGTAAATTTGGCGACCTGGATGTAGCCGATGTTATTGAGATACGGCACAAAAAAGATAAATTGTCCTATCTAAAGGGTTAGTTTCAACCCTTTAAACTAAAATTTGGCAATAAAAAATTGTTTTGTATTATGGATAACTTACTTTATTTGTTGACATTTCTGCAGAATTTTTGGAATATGCGGGTTCCCTAGTGTTCCTTGTGAGTCAGAAACCTTCGCGGGCATGTACACAACAACTCACCAAAGTTTCATCACAAGCGGATGAATGGTATAGGAACGCATAGAGGACATACATACAGCCAAACATTCATTTTTATATATATAGAAGAGGAGATTGTTACCTAACCAGTCACCCTACCTTGTCACAACACGACCTAATATTTATGTAAGCGCGCTATATGTTGATTAAAGTAGTACCCTTCCGGCCAGTTCAAATAGCACACTTCTAATTTCAATATCAAAGTAGATCTTACGATTCAGATAATTAGTATAGGGTTATAAAAAAGTTTTATATAAATTGTCAAAACAGGTTGAATGCGATTGATTATCTAGGAAGCATATAATTTCGATTGAATAATTGGAAACAAGTAAATGTAGCACATTTCAAGTTTTACCATCAACATAAATCTTGCAATTTGGATAAAGTGCTACAGAGTTATACAAAAGTATGACATGAATATTAGAAAAAAACATCCAAAATTATTGATTGTTTTGTTAAAGTGCTATGGTTCTGGAAGGACTGTTACTTTCTGATGAAACTGAAACTGCAGCATTGCAGCAAGTGCTATAGTACTGTTATGGGCCTGGCTCCCCTGCTACTCCATTCGTACCAAACAACCGACATCCCTGGCCTGAAGTTGTGAAGAGTGTCCTTAACGACTCGCTCTTCGTCTGATTAACAGCGGAATATATCAGTCAGTCTAATCCCGGATTCCGTCCTTTGTGCACGCATCTTATATCGCTTCCCAAATATTCATCCCGTTTCTATAATCTAGTCTCCGAGTTTCAATGCCACTTACGCGGTCTACGACCTTCGCGCGTAACAGTACAGGGTGAGTCACTTGCCTTTTAATCACCCCCTTCACACTCGAGTTCCAATTATTTCTATTATTGGTACAATTTGATATTATAAATAGATGTCAGTGCGTGGAGAAGACTCGGTAAATACTCCTTTATATTAAAATTACTCGACCCCATATAATTATACTATTTTCAACGGCCTATATCCATCATTGGAGATTCAAAGGCAAGTGAATCACCCTGTACATAGTCTATTGCCACTTCCCTTCACACTTGTGTCCGTCGCGGTCCTAGCTATATGCATCTACGGCCTCGCTATTGCTTACCCGATGCGATACAGTCAGCCTAACTTAGATAGAGACAAGCTGCGTCTGCCTCCGTTTGGCATATTGGGCTACTCGCAAGTCAGGGTCAGGTGCCATTTTTACCGATCTCGAAAAGGAGGAGGTACTCAATTCAACCGCTACACACATATATATGTATGTATATATTTTTTTTCTAGATGTTCGTCCGGCGAGAACACTGAGATGGATGCACCAATCTTGATGAAATCTTGCTTATCGTATAGAGGATGCTGACAGCTTTGTCCCACACTAAATTTTTCCGACATTTACTAGACTTATTCTTCCCCAGCAAGTTTTCTCCATGTATTTCTCCAAGTCGGCCGTGAATAGACTGAAGAGCAGTGGGCTCATTAGGCAGTCTTGTCTTAGCCCCTGTACTGTCCAAAATCCCTCTCCTTCTTCACTATACCTTCACTATGCTCTTCGTCTCCTTTAGTATTTCCTGCATCCTGCCTCTTAGGTTTCTACTTACTCCTCTTTTCCTCGTCGCTTCTCACAGTTTTTTCCTATTCGCGGCATTAAATGCTGCCTTCTTTCCTTCTTCCCCTTGCTATTTGTTTATTGACTATGAAGTCTAGAGAGTAAATGTAGCCGATCGTGCACATGCCTGTCCCGAATCCCATTTGATTTTGTGGGATCATTCCTAACTGCTCTATTTTTCACTCTCTTCAGTTTGGATGTTAGTATTGCTGCGTATATCTTATACATTCCTGGCATTAATGTCACCCCTTTGTATACCTCAACCTTGCTTCCTTCCCCTTTCTTTACTATTGGTGCCATCACTCCTATTTTCCAGCTTTCAGGGCACCCCCCCCCCCCCGCCCCTCCCGCTCATCTCTATACCCTGCTGCATATATATCCCAGAGGAAGTATTGGGTGTTTTCTCATCCGCATTTCCAAACTTTTTCGGTATACTATCATGTTCCGTTCCTTTTCTCCTTTTCAACACTCTACTTCCTTCTTTATGATTCCGTTTCCACCCCATGGATCTCTCTGTTCACCCCCTCACGCTCATGACCTTGTGTTCTACTCCCTTCAATAGCTCCACAAAATGCTCCCTCCAATCTTCCATTTTATATTCTTGTTTATGCACTTCCTGCTCCTCTGTCCGCTTCTAATTACCTTCTTTTCCTTCCGAGTTCACTGTACCCATCTCGTTGATGAACTCTTCTTCATGAACTCTTTCCTTCTCTCTGCATAGCTTATTATGTGCCGTTCTTTCCTTCTTGTAATCCCCCACTTTTTCTAACCCTTTCTTCCATTTTTTTAATTTCCTTCTGACCTCTTCTTTCCTTCCTTTACATTCGGTGTCCCACCAGCTTTACTTTCCCTTTCGCTGTTTTGGTTTCCCGCCTTCTTTCTTTTTTATTTTTTTAACCTTTTGCACATACTCACTTAATCTTTTCTCTATAGTCACTCTTCCTATTTCTATTCTTTCCATCGCGTTCTTAAACTCCTTCCTTTCCTTCCCGGCCCAGCCCCATGTATTTATTTTGATCCCTCCTCCGGTTCTCCATTAATTGTTACGATTCAAGGCTGGTGGTCCGATTCAGTTTTCGTTGCCTATCGCGTAGTCTATCATAGTCGCTCCTCTCGGCCCAATATAATTGAATTCTCCTGCTTCATCTTCCGCTACTCCTCCATTCATTATCATCCATCCTGCTTCTTCCAAAACAGTTTGTAGTTCCTACCATCTACGTTCAGTTTCTTGTCTTTCGACTTTGTTTCTCCCTCCTTCGCCTCTTGTGCATCCCATACACTTCATCCCTCTTCGCCAGTTCTCACGTTAAAATCCTCACCGATAAGTATGGTTCCCTCGTGCTCTCCTGTTTCCCACCATATCCTCAGCCCCTCCAATTTCCTGACCTCCTCCTCTCCTCTCCTAGGTTTCTTTCCCATCGCCGTTTTATTTCCACTATCATGCCCCCACAGCCCTTCCCTTTTTGTTACTTTTCTTCCCGTGTTGCGTCTTCCAGTCATATTCCCTTGGTAATCTGTCCCTCCACCTTTCCCAGCCTTTCTCATCCAGCCATGTCTTGCTCAGTACTATTATTGTGTAGTATGGGATGTTATCCCATTGCTTTATCCCCTGACAGTCCTTGCTTGTATTCCCTATTCCCGCAATTTCCAGAATTCAACTTTCCATCCGGCCTTACGCTCTGTTCCGCCTTCGTGCTTTCCTTGTTCCTTTCCTTGGGCCTCTTGTTGCCTTACTTTTTTCCTTCTGTTGTTCCCTCCCCGAAGTTTCGGTCCGTTAGTCCGTTCCCTTCCTTCTGTCCTCTTTTCCTGCCCTTCCTGTTGTCTTACTTTCCTTCCTCTCTTGCCTCGTTCCTTCCCAAAAAATTCTCTTCCCATCTCTTGGTTCTTCCCTTTCCTTGTTCCGGATCCACCATAACCTCACAATTCTAATCCTCCCTTTTAATACCTGTAGATCTATACCTTCTCTTGTTTTTCCTTCGGCGATCGATGTCATGCCCTCTTCTATCCTCTCAGAGGGAGCAGCCCTCTGAGTCTATGTTTCTTGCGCATCGCCTCACTCTTCAGCTCCTCTGTTTTGAGGGTTACTACAACCGCCTCCTCCTTCTCTCCCTGTCCCCTAAGTTCTTAATTTGTTCCCCTTTTACTTTGGCCTCGATATCTTTCAGTACATTGATTACCCTTTCGTTTGCGACTCCTGCCCTGTCCAATGCTCAAATTATTACATTCCTGTTCCTCTCTCTTCTTTCTCATTTCTCGTTCTGCCATTCTATCTGTATCAACCTCTTTTCCACTTTTGCCGTTTATATCTGCTCTGCTTCCGTGTTTCCGTTGCTTTTCTTTAACTTATCAATTCTTGCTTCCATTTCCACTATCCTGCGCTCCCTTTTTTCTGCTTCTTTCATCTTCATTGTCAGCTTCTCTATCATTTTCAGCAGTGACTCCCTCTCTTCTCTCCAGTTCTCCACTCTGACTTTGCACTCTTCTCTCATTGCTTTCACTTTCTCTGGTACCTTCTTTATTTCACACATCATATTATCTCGTGGTTTAGTGGCGACTTTGTCGTCTTTTTGCTTATCTAGAACGCTATTTACTGTATCTCCCCCCCCCCCTCCCTTATCTCTTCGTCCTTCCCTCTATCACTCTTTTCGTTCCTTGTTGTCATTCGATGCATTATTTCTTTAATGTTTCCCATGCTTTTGCTTCTCTCTCTTTCCATGGTTCCCAGCTCTTCCGCTTTTGTCGGTCTTCCTCTTTTTTTCTCCTCTCGCTTCCCTACCCACTGTTCTCTCCTTCATTGTTCCTCTTACTCTCATCTTTCCCTTCCATTTCGTCCGATCCTTTTTTATTTGATCTTTACTGTTCTGGTTTCCAGAGTTCAAACGTTTGAACGTCCCGTTCCCTAGTCGTTCTTCTCGTCTAGTTCCTCTATGGCTCCCTCTCTGTCGCTGCTCGTCGCTGAATGCTCTCTATGTCGTACGTTCGAAGCCCCTTCTCACCCTCCTGCTGGGCCTAACCACAGCTTGATAGCCCTTACCTTACTCGGTTCCCCGTCTTCATCCTCCTACTTCACTGCTCTGTCCCTTTCTACCCCAAGCATTCCCTCGCATCCAATAATTAATTATAATTATAATTATTCTTGAACATCTGAAAATATTGTGTTATTGCGAAAAGTATTGTTTCAGCGCGAAATGTCTTGTTTTCAAAGTTCCGGTTCCCGCTGATTCAACCTAAAGTGCGCGGTTTACAGAATTATGGAATTCCCTTCCTTGTCGCCTTGTTTGTAAATCGTTAGCAAAGAATTAACACACATCGATTTTTCAATTTACAGTGTTTGTTAACGCGACGATAGCTTGGTATTGCGTCACCGTGTTTGGATTGCGCGAGTACATTGTAAGATGTTTTTTCCTCGAGGAAACGTTGACACTTTCGCAATTTGTTGCGAGATGATTCACACGCAATTCTTTTCTTAACAACGTCGCCGGTAATTCCGAGGATAATCAATGGAAAACGATTCTGAAGACCGACTGAGAAAGAAAGCAAAGTTACAAGCAATTCTATTATCGTGAGAAGCGCCTTGACGATGTCATTACTTAATTGTGAGATTAAGGATAATTAGTAATTCACATTCAGGCGGTGACTACACCAGGTGAGAAATATTGAAGTTCGCACATTTACATACAGAGTATATGTACAGTTGGTAAAACAAGTATTCGCACACCCAGATTTTCTGGAGTTAATTTTCTTAAAAACGAAAACTGCCTTGTTTAATGAAATTTGGTTTTCTTAAGAAGGACAGTTTCTTCTTCAAGAAAATATATTTTTACTTAAAGAGCAGGGTTTGCTCCTATAAGAACATACTTCGCGAAAAAATATTGGGCATGCGAGTACTTGTTTTATCCACTGTATATCTTTGTAGAAGTAAAGATTTACTGTATCGATAATTCTATCTTACCTATAATGAAAATGTGATGGATGTATGTGTATGTACGGATTTGTAAGTATCAATATCATATCAACCTGATCGCCATGACGAAGCAAAGTAACACTCAGTTTATCTTTGAATCAGTGTAAAGACGCCAGTTAAGGGGAGACGCCTGCATAGAAGCCTCAAAAACAGATGCATTTTTTATTTTTTTTAAAGATCTAAGGTATGAGATTGATCAACATTTTTTATTGCAAGAAGTTCCTTTTGCCTAACCTTTAGAAATTTTGTGATTCCTGTATAATTAAAATTGTAAGTACTATTAATTAATTTATTGTAGCATGTTCTATTGACCGTGACCACTGTTGCTCGGACCTAGATCACGGAAAATAAAAAAATGATACGGGTTTGGATAGCATATTAGATCCTCTACGACCCTATTGAGTTAGAGTTTTAATAGAAATAAAATGGAAAAATCGCAATGTGTTAAATATGAACTATCGATTCTTTGCAAATTAATTGCTACTTTTTCATTTAAAAACAGAAACTCTGGCGTACCAAAAACAATCTAATTCTATAGGGTTCTAAAGGATCTAATGCGCTATTCAAACACATATGAGTTTTTTGTTTTCGATGATCCTGGTCCGAGCAACAGTGGTCACAGTCAATAGAACATGTTAATAAATTAAATAATAGTATTTACGATTTTAATTATATGGGAATTACAAAATTACTAAAAGTTAGGGAAACAGTGCTTTTTGCAATAAAAACTGTTGATCAGTCTCGTACCTAAGATTTTTGAAACAAAAATCTCAAAAATGAATCTGTTTTTAAGGCTTCTAGATAGGTGCCCCCTGAAAAGATAATTATTTGCGTGTCTTAATAAAGTTATATTTTGTTGCACCAGTCATAAAGGTCTACCTAAATAATCCCATCTAGTAATCTCTACATTTTGGTTTGTCATTAACTTAAATTAGGGACAGTTGAAGCTGACAATACGATAAGCAAGAATACCAAAGCATTTGTAATAAAAAATCTATACAAACTGGGACGGCCCTGCATGTCTGTTCTTTTGTTCATCGCAAGAGCTACATCCCTGATACCATCTGAAGTGTGCTCGTCTGAACTGTCTTTCACTACCCCCATCAAATTGGTAGCATTTTCTCAAACGAGTTTATCCCGAGATGTCGAGCTATACGGACACGTCCTTACATCCGCTATTAATAAATCCGTGTTGTCCTCTTTTCTATATCGAGTTCCTATTTCTATGATTACGCCTTCTGCGGGTGTCACCCGCAACAGTATATTTGTTACTTATACTCTCAAGGAGAGGTTTAGACCTATCAGATCGAAATCAGTGCTTATTATTTTGTAAACCATTATAGAATACTTTTCCAATAAACCAGCTGCCATAACCACCTTAGGTATTTTTGAAAAATCATCGTAATGTCAAATTTTACCTATTGTTACCGCAAAATAACGGTCGTAGTCCTTAAGATTTTTAAAAAACATCTATAGTTCTTCATGGTAGTTGAATTTTTTAGAAGTATTCTAGATTGGTATACGACCTTATACAAAAAAATAAGCACAGTTTTCGACCTGACAGGTCTGACACTCCCCTCGTCAATTAATTCTAGTTAAGTGTAACTGTAGTCGAGCAATTATCGATTTGTGTATAGCGTGGGGTATTTCCTTGGAACCAGCAATGCTAGTATTATCGAGTGTATGGAATACTCGTAGAAGATAGACTATTAATAATCATCTACTAGTTCATGCAATAACACCAAATTCAATAACAAATGTGATCCAGTTGTTTAATTTCCCTAAATTTGGTGTATCAGGAGACTCGGTAGAGTTTCGCGTAAAGTAGTAGTAAGTATAATATGGCGTGCGACAGCTGACAATACTTATCCCGAAGAGGTGGGTGAAGATTCATTATGGGCTTCAAGAATTCTTAAAAATATGGCTTCCACTTATGTCACACGAGTGGATGCCACTCCGAAATGCTGGGGGCTGTGGTGAGAATATGGATGTGTCGTGTTTACGTTACCGACACATTCGTTAAACCGATTATGCCATGGCTGGCTAAGTGTCATAGCGGACACGGCAGCCCGATTTTATTATTTTATTTCAAATTCAATGCTTTATTTAGTTAATAAAAGACCATACTGTCCTTGCCCCTGTCCCTGTTATTTTGTGATTAATCAAAATTATTATGAAATGTCAAAAGTGTTAAGTGCTTAACTCATAAATCAATCTATTCGGTAAACTAGTGGTGATTACCAATTGTTAAAATTGTCAAATGTGTAGCATATGAATCTTTTAAGCAATAATTAGCAATTATTTACAATTTGGTGAAATTCTAGGTATTAGTAATCAGTACCTGCTCAAACTAATTTCAGTACTTTAGGTTTGAGCTTCGTTAGGTAGGCATTTGACACTCAGGAATAACTTTTAAAGTGTTAAGTCAAATCATTTACAGTTTCAATACATTCTAGCTATTGGTAATGTCTCGTTTGGGTCATTCCAAGTCAACTCGACAAGGTTTTGTACCTACGGTTGACGATTTTTATGAAAATGTTAGGATGTATTGTTCCCAAAGCATCATTTAAAATGCAATATTCCGTTGTTCGGTAACTTAATTTTTTTTAGTTACAAGCAAGCAATGTTTTAGGTCAAATTTTTTTCCAAAATTTATATCTCAGTAACTATTGTACATAAGTACGTTATTCAAACGCCAAAATGATGCGAATAAATTGAAGATTACTACAAAAATATGTGATGCCAAAATATTTATTGCAAACAAATTTTAACCATTGACGCGGAATTGACCCTTTGCTGATATGCTGATACGCATTCTAATTTAGTTGTATCTTGACTGTTAAGTTCGTTGCATAAGGAACGCTTTAGCTAATGAGCTAAATTGGCGTAAGCAAGCAATAATTACCAATCATATGTCATTTAGGGATATACTAGCTATTGGTAATCAGTACTTGTTTATCAAATTTCATTACTTTAGATTGTTTAGTTTTTTTAGCAATATCACGAGAGCAAATGTCTTAAATAAAGCGTACACACGGGAAGTTTTTTTCATCGTTAATCGCTAATTCATTGTTAATTGCTAATGCGAGTTCAATCGAGGTATCTTTGAATGAAAACTTGGCTTTCTTGTATGATATTTATATTTTTTTAGGAGTTTTAATAAATATGTATAAAACATTTGTGGAGGAAATTTATCTATATCGTGTTTAGACAACGAAATCAAGAAGCAATTTTGTGAGGGAATCAAACTGCTACTTGGCACATTTCTTTACGTTTAAAAGGTTTTGGAAGCATATGATAATACTGGTGATTTCAAACCAAACACATTGCCCAGTAAGTATGGACTGGCTCCTTTCGGTCAAGCCAAGTAATCAAAATAAAAGTTCAAATACACCATCTCCATCTTCTACAAACGGATCTTGTAGGTATATACAGCATATGTGCAGGGCATATGCACAAATTTCTCTGCAGAGTATATGTACGGCATATACAGGGCGCGTGCAAGGTTTGTGCAGGGTATCCGCAGTTATATACAGGTTATATGTGGGTTATGTTCAGGTTTCAATAAATGAAAAGTGGAAAAGTATTCAAATTAAGGCAAACATTGATCTGCATACCTTGGATGATAATAGCCCTTTCGTATGCCTTGCTTATGTTTCAAGCTCAGTCGTAGGCACCAAAGTATTTAAAGGGTTAACGTTCTACGAACGAATTGAGGCAGCAATTGCGATTTTGTTTTGCCCGAATTGACCAGTTTACCACGCATAGAAGAATGTTGAGGAATTTCTCGGCGTGGTAAACTTAGCAGTGTGAGTATAATTTAAACGGGCTGCAAATATTAGTGTTAGGAAATTTAAGATATGAAAATGTGTGTTCGAGCTAAGTTAACTTGCAGGCTAAGTGCCGGCCGCTTTGCAAATGATCTGCACGTGCAGACTATATGCAGAGATTTCCTGCGAAGAAAACTTATTTGCAGGCTCTCTGCAGGTTGTCCTGTAAATGACCGGAACGGATGGGCGGGCCGTGCGTACCTGAGCCGTGTTGCGCCCTACACTCTTCCAGGTCTCATAATGAGCTGCGATTCTAAACCGACACACTTGTCCCATACCTGTTTAACATATCTTTTTTCATCTTTTTAAATTCTTGATCAAACCTTCAAGGGCCCTAGCCAGACAAGGGGGGTCAAAACTGTCCTCGGCAATTCATTTATTTTCTAATTCTCCAGAGTTTACTTTTTGAATGAAACAGTTTTTCTTCAAATTTTGGCTGCTACCCTTTCTGTTTAAAAGTTATAGAGGAGAGCCTAATTTCAAGTTTTACTTTTGTTTTCTTCCACAATATCGTACAAATAATGTTCAAGAATTTTTTTATGTTTTTTTAATATGTTTTTTCAGATTTTATCCTTAAAGCATAAAATGTGGGAATCAGAACAAGAAAAAAAGTTGACCGTTTAATATGATGCGTTTGGGAAGCAATGTCGGAAAAATCGTGGAAGAAGTATCTTTCCTCCTTCACTATTCTCAAATTAATTCAGATTTTGAATTGGGAGCAAAATATTTAAAAAAAAACCTTTTTAGCTGTACTGACATAGATTTGTTAGAGACCAGATATATAGAATTTTGTGTACGGGCTTCTAGTAATTGCATATTGCAATGCAGTGGACAAAGGCGTAGTGGAAACGGCTAGAAGCCCGTAATTAAACCTCTAAACCTAAATTTCGCAGAATGGCATTTTGTATCGAGTGGTCGAGCAGAGTACTACTCTGTTTAAAAAAGTGAATTTGCATGGTTGGAATTTCAGCGGAAGAGTGGATGGCGAGAGTGGGTTTTCGGCGAGTTGATGGTCCAGACCAAAACTTCCCGTTGTGCATTTAACATTTGACAATTTGATTGATTTTCCCGAGGTGACGGAGAATGATTCAAAGATTTTTTTGGGGGGCACGTACCAATTGTCTTCGGCCGTATCCTACTTTAGAAAACATTAAAATGTAAAAAATACACAAGTAGCAATTTGCCCCCCCCCCCCTCTCACAAAAATGGCTACTTGATTTCGTTTTTTAAAAAAGATATAGATTGCCCCAAAAAATGTTTTCCATTCATTAAAACTCATATACGAAAATTGGGATACTATTTCTATTTGATCTATTCGCAAAATCAGACAAACATAATACACAATCATGTACATTCATGAGTAACAGTATAGAAACTGAACGTAGCATACATTACAAGTTTCAGAATTATCAACCGCCTAATCTAGCATACCCTAAAATTACAAATGAATTTAGTTAAAATTTCTAAACTATTCGCTTGACAATTTTGTCACTTCATACTTCATAATGTATGCTCTGTAGTATTATAAGTTGATTGCGGTCTGAACTAGTCTCAACCAGACCCAGATAATTATAAGCAAAAGACTTACAAATTCATAAGTAAATGTTTATTATAAATAGTAATTATCGGCTTTAATTCCTTCTGCAGAGAAACGCAAAACGCTGTTAGTCTTCCTTCAAATAAGTTTCCTGTGTGATATTTTACAATAATTAAGTGACGGGAAGTATTAATACACGGTATTTGTAAGAAATAATCTAAGAAATATTAAGGGAAAGAGCTCATTTAGTTGGGACGGGGATTCTGTTAAGTCCAAACTTTGAAGCATTTAACTCGGTTACTTTATAGGATGTTTTTATTTCTAGAGATATTTAACTGTGGTTTTTAGTCTGGGATATTTAACTTCTTATTGTCATGTTCAAGAGAACATACTAAGATCACTGAGATTGCGTGCAGCAGGAAAACTGTGTTCACATAACTCATTAAATTTTATAATAATATTTCATCACAATTTGTTCCCTTAATATTTGTTTCGCTCACTATCACCGCACAATGACAGCCGGATTGAGATTAATACAAGCAACTTTAAACACAATTAACACAAACACCGCACATCAATGCTTTCCGCCACGTAATTATTGTGAAATATCACATTACCAAACCCATTTAAAGCAAAAATGGCAAAGTCTTACCTTTTCCTACTGAAGGAGCTAAAGTGGTTATTTACCTTGTTAATGATTAGAATTTTAAAAAACACATAATGCTGCCTTATAACAATAGTTAAAAGTGATTATATGTAGAGACCACGAGTATTTCCAGATTTCAGTGTCAGGGCTTCGTAATTTTTGTAAAATTTTACTTGCTTTTGCGCCGCCTCCGAAAAGTTGCAGTATATTTAGGTTTAATGGGGGAAGATTGCCAAAATCGCATATTATGACTGCAAATTTCTGTATCCATGAAACAACAAATTATTTTTTACTTTTCAGCTTTTTGGAACTCTGTCAGTTTTTCGAAGTCGGTCACATTTTTTTTATTTCATGCTTTTTAGTATTGGAAATGAATAGAACTATAAGACTAAGCGGAGCCTTAACTTGGTGGATGGTTGATCGGAATGAATGCAACACGTCAAGATTTCAATTGAGAGATGCCACGTACAAATATATTGTGATCTCAGGTTAATACAGGAATGTCGTCGTTGCAAGTCAGTCCAAGAGTGATGCTCTCGGACATCACTCGCCGTCAGGTTACCTGCGTCAGCGTGGCCAGGTTTGGGGGTTTATGACCCCTGGGTTTTCCCTGAAGGGGAGAGGTGCCCTGCAGAACCTCCACGAGGGGCACGAGGTCTGCTCTACACACGCATACTCATGCCGATTTCTAATTTTCTAACAGAACCATGGTTCGAGGTTGATTTCATCTCGAATTTCATCGATGTACTGGTGTACCATCGTGGTAGAAATGAAACCCGGTATTCCCGGTGTGTGATCGGGCCCCGACCGGGGATTGATGTGGTGAATCTGGCCTGATTTACCTGGGTGGGGCCCAGAAGGCCTCTGGGTAGCTTAACCCGACTATATGGTCCGAACCAGGCGGCGAACTGGCGCTAGAAAGGCTAGCCCGACTAGGCGATTCGATCCGGGTGGCGAACTGGCACTAGAATGGCTAGCCCGATGGGTCTCACCTAGTCTACTAGCCCTCCTAGACAAATCAAATCAGGGCGATATCCGCCGCTGCCTATATAAATTTAATTAAAGTTAACATGTAACTTTTACTTTATTTATGCGCCGGGAATGTTCATAGGTTTGAATTCAAAAGGAATGGCATCAGCCGTGGTAATTCGCCAGCCAATCAGCTGAGCGATCGGTGAAGATCGGTCGCTCAGCTGATCGAGGTAGATCGGTTAAACTGCCATTGGCTAAGTTTAGCTCACGGCATAGCAGCTGTGTTTTCTGCCTATGGCACACCCTGCGAGACATAGACTCGCGCTGTTACGAATGCGAGTGAGCGAGAACATTTGTGTTAGCAGCGAAAGTAATAAAGAAAAATAGAAACGGCAGCCGAGATATACGTGGACTGTATACGCGAGCATTTGGACTACATGCTTATTCTATGGCTTTTTCACCGACCAAGTTGAAATTCTATTGTATCAGCGGGGCCGACGAAAGTATAGCAAACGATGTGAGTCGCACGTCGGTTGTGTACGCGAGGCCTACAATGTAACGTTGACGCGCACATGAAGTCGAATTTCTTGACGATTACTGGCTCTATGCTGTCTCCAGATACCCAGTTTAATTCAGTATTTCAATGAGATCAGGTGTTTGAGAAAGCGTCTAAAGAAAAAATCTTTGACTGAACACACAACGATTGAACAGAGTCGCTGGAGGCAGCTGCATATTTATAGTATATATAGCTCTCTGAAACAATCTGACGATCAACCTGATCGGCTCGCCAACGGAATCGTAAATGGAAACAGTTCCGCGTCCAGCTTCAAGGCGAAGACAACGTGTTGTGACAGTTTCTGTGCCCCTTGACACAACTAATTTATTCTGGATCCTGATTTAACACTTACGGCTTTAACATGAGTAGTTCTTCTGATTAAACAGTAAGTACCTTTGTACCTGTGTAAGTTCATTCGTATCGTGTGAGAGTTACAATGACTCTGCCTCATTACATAGACTGAAGCATAGGTTTTCGGCAGAGAGCACTGGCGGAATTGGAAAAACGGCGACCCACATGCTCTAATTATGGTTAAAAAGACAAGTGGCATTATTATTAATGGCGCAGAAGCAAATGCCTAATAAAACTGTGCTGAAATCGATGGCATTATACGCCGTTCTATTAGGTAAGGGTAATCAATTAAAATCGCTAGTTTAGTATTATTATACAAATCTTTTACTTTAAATAGTAGAATATTTAATATTTTATACTTATGTTATGCAACGTCTAACATTTTTAATGACTCACATTTTAGATATTTTAAAAAGTACTTACGCCACAGCATGCGAAAAGACTATTTTGTCGACAATTGGAGATGCACTTTCAAATGCCATGATTGGGGTGAACATTGAAGCAAGGGAGTTAAAAAGGATGACGCAGAAGAATGTTAAATTAACAGCAAATAATAATTTTATAAAGTGTGTCAATATTTTTAAATAAATACGTTATATGGGTATCCGTGCAAGTTTTATTAAAATAAAATTTATCTAGGGGCCTCAGGGTATCCCGATCCTAGGGGGATGTCATAGTTAGAACCCTCTTGATTTGCCCGGTTAGAGCCGGTTCGGTTTGCCCAGTTAGAACCCGCTCCGGCTGCCCGATTAGGAACCACTCGGGCTGCCCAGCTAGAGACTGGCTAGTTTAGTGTCTAGCAGTCTGCCCGGTGCCACGCTTGGCTTCCTGGACAGACCCCGGTTGGAAAACGTGCAATTTGAATCGCAGCCCAGTCGGGACCCGGATTAAATTTCTACCAGGGCAGTTATAGACCAACAAATGTAGCCGATTTTGTTGTAGAAAGTGCATTGCGAAATTTATGCAAGAGGGAGTTCCTCGAGAACTTCCTCCATAAGCTAGTCAAAGTTTCATCCCGATCGAACAATTCGTCTCAAAGCTATCGTCGGACAGACGAAAGTTCGGTTTTATGCGATAACAGTTGTTAATGTTACAGAATTTGGAAAAATTTAGAACGAAACCATTCTGACAACATCCACGATGAGATAGAAAAGGTTTCATTCCGATTAGTCCATCCGTCGCAGAGATATCGCCAGACAAACGAAATTTTAGTAGATATTTAAAATCCACGAAATTTCGGTTTTTATGCAATAACTATGGTTAGCGTTAAACAATTTCCAGAAAATATATAATTGGACCAAGCTGTGGGTATCCTGTATAAGATAGGCAAGGTTGCATCAATATCGGTCCGTCCATCTCGGAGATATCGCCGGACAAACATTAAAAAAAAAATATATATATATATATAGCGGTCGAATTGAGTACCTTCTCCTTTTCGAAGTCGGTAAAAATACGTACTTCCTACTTTGAGTTGAAATTTATATGTATGAAATTTCATCGGAAACCACTCTCATTTTAAGCTTCAAATTAACAAAAGTTACAAACGTGGCACCGCCACGTCAAGTGTGTTTTTTTTCAGACATTATTTATATGCTCTATAGTCCACAGTATCAGGCAGAACTGTGGAATTGATAGCTTTTTTCTATCTCTACGTGTTTAAAAGTTATTTCATATTGCCCCCGCAGAGACGCATTTTTGGTAAAATTTAGGATTTTTTTCAATCCTTTAGTTACAACGTTGCCTGATATAAAAAAATATTTGTCGTCTATTTTTGGATGAATAATATGTGTACAAAGTTTCATCAAGATCCGTTTGTACCAGTTCGGGGTGTTCTCTTATTAAAGTGGTCAATTTACCCCAACATTATTTTATATACAATTTAAAAGTTTACTTAAATATCTTGTACTAAATGGAAAATTTGCGGGCCATGAAAAAATAATAGCAACGAAGTACGTTCCTCAACGAGTAAAACAAAATAAGAACGATGTCGATTCGACCAACGGTTTTCACAACAAAAATTTCTCCGTAATTGTCTAATTTAGCGAAAAAGCTAATATGCCCTGCTTTAACCGTCTGTATTTCTTAAACAATTACGAATTGTGAAAAATGGGAACACGACTTTTATCTATTTTAATATAGAGAACAATGTTGCGTGAATTTCATGATAATCTGAAACGTCACCAAAACGGGGAAATCCTCTTGGCCCAGTATAACGCGGCGCGGACACCCACGTGAACCATTTTCTCAACACCGGAGAAAAAAATTTTCGATTGGTAAGGAACCAAGGTATATTCTGAAATAGGTTTCAGATTGGGCGAGTGTTACCTTCGATATTTTATTTAAAAGTCAAATGGTTATGTAAATTTCTTGCTTTCCCCACTAAAACAAAATGTCAATCATATCCATACGACCAATAGGTTTTTCAGAAAAATTCTCCGGTAATGGTCTATTTTCGTCGATTCGCGAAAACGTTGACTTTCGTAGTCTGTATTTCCCAAACAAAGACGAATTTTTGGAAATGATGAGACGGACCTCCCCTTTTGCTATCTTAGGACCAACATACTGAATTCTCAGCAAAATCTCTCATATCACCAAAATCCAGCTTCTCATTTGGCGTGAAATGACCCGGCCCTTTTAATGACATAAGAAGACATGCTGCCTGTATGTATGATAGTAAACATCAAGCAGTAGTGTCAGGAAATTCATGTCAGTTTCAACAAATTATTCCAGTAATCTATAGTATGAATAAATAAACGGAGAATAGTGATATGGAATTTAATTGCAACGGTTGAAGCTGTTTTACGAAACCTCCTGTGAGGTTATACCTCTGAATAAACGTCCCAGATTTCAAACAACAATCTTTTCCCCTCCGTAATCACACTCATTAATTAATTACTTTTAATTAATTCCTATATGTCGCAGGCGATACGGATCTTTCCGCTAAAGGATGAGAAAGATATCAACGTGAAGTCACAATATTTTATGGTATGTTGAGCTACAAACTATCTAAAAGTCTAATATAAATATAATGTAAGAAATGACACACATATCGATGTTTATTATAATATAAGCGTCATGTACATGCATATACCCATACTACAATATTGATTAAATGGTACGCTAAGTAACATTCACATCATACTCTTCTAAAACCATGTAGTTTTTTATCTGAATTGTATAATCTGTTCTCATACTAAAATGAAAAATTTGCACTTGCCAGGTGTAACGAAGGTATACAAAAGCTTCTGTTTAAATTGATACTAATTTAGTGATTTTGCATGACAGCTGCTTTAATGCATTCAGATTTATGGCATTCTTGATCACTTTTCCTGTTTTTTATGGTGCAGAATTCGGAATAGAAGAGGAAATTTATTAAATAGGACTAATATTTTGATGTAATCCGTTTGAAATTAAAATAGCAAAGCTGAAGGTATAAGTACCAACTATCGGTGTGGGTATAAACAATTTCTTTCATATTTTCTATTACCCTGAGCCGTGCCTACTTATTTATGAGACCCCATTCGCCAACTATTTTCCGATCGAGTGCGCCCGCAGACCAGTTTCAAAAGACTAGGAATCCATGTCCCTTTAATATGCTAATATTACTTGTGGTGCAGAGCAATTAATCGTTACGTTATGCGTAAATAAAAAAAAGAAGTTGTTAGTGAACGCCAGTCACGTCTGCTGTAACTAGAAACGCTATTGAGATACCCATTTTGAAAGTGCCATGACAGCCTATAGAAATCAAGTGAATGGACATAGTATACCGTCCATTTTCCAGGATGCGATACAAGAAGAGATTTTTTTGTTCAAAACTAAATCTCCTAGCATGTGTTTCTGTGTAACTTAACCGTTATTAGTCATAATGAAAGTAATCTATGTATATATATACATATAAAAGAAGAAGTCTTGTCTTGACCTAAGGGGGAAATTATTTTGTGACGATGCCTATATTTTAAAAAATTGAAGATGTTGCAGACGCCGAAATCAGTATTTTGATTTTTCATTAAAAGTCAAGAAACACAAATTTTGCCATTTTCTGAAAATCCAGTTAAGGGAGGTGAAAAAGGAAGGTGAATTTTGTATAACGATACTGATATCACAAAAACTGGAGACATCAGACAAGTAAAAATTAGCGTTATATCTTAATTATGAAGTAAAATTACGTAGTAAATTTCTTACTCCTAACACCAAATATGGATATCATTCGAAAAATTAATACTCTTTTTGTCCAATCTGACAGTGGAGTGTAGTATAATAACACACAAAAAACTGGTGTTCTCATTTCTTCATATTCACGGTGCTACAAGTTTCGTCGGTTTATTCTACATTTTCGAGCGAACGTCCTCAAACCCGCGAACTGGTCGGGTGACAATCCTGATAGTAATGTGAATGTTTGAGTAAAGTAACATAATGCGCAATCAAATATTTATATAATGTTTATCAAATATTTGACTGAACGTAGTTCAGCGAGGAATCATCATAAGTCTTTTGACCGACTTCGAAAAGCAGAAGGTACTCAATTCGACCGTTATATTTATTTTTTTTAATGTTTTCCGGCGAAAACTCTCAGATAGATGGGCCGACCGGGATGAAATCATTTCTATCTCACAGTGGATGTTGCCAGAAGGGTTTCGTTCTAAATTTTTCCAAATTCTGTAACATTAACAACTGTTATCGCATAAAACCGAACTTTCGTCTGTCCGGCGATAGCTTTGGCACGGCTTGTTCGATCGGGATGAAACTTTTACTAGCTTATGGAGGAAGTTCTCGAGGAACTCCCTCTTGCATAAATTTCGCAATATAACTGGTACACCAGTGCATTGATGAACTTCGAGATGAAATCAACCTCGAACCATGGTTCTATTCATTTCCTATACTAAAAACCATGAGATAAAAAAATATCTTTTTTAACAAAATGTAACCGACTTCGAAAAACTGACAGAGTTTCAAAAAGCTGAAAACTAAAAATTAATAGAGTCCCAAAAAGCTGGAAAGTAAAGCTGGAAAGTAAAAACTAAGCAGCACCAAAAATGCGATGAAAAGTAAAAAATAATTTGTTGTTTGCATGGATACAGAAATTTGCAGTCATAATATGCGATTTTGGCAACCTTCCTTGGCAACCCCATTAAGCCTAAATATGCTGCAACTTTTCGGAGGCGGCGCAAATGTAAGTAAAATATTAAAAAAATTACGAAGCCTTCACACTGAAATCTAGAAATACTCGTGGTCTCTGTACAAGTTGAACGGCCGAAGTACACCCTATCTAATATGCTAATATTGTTAACATTAACTAGCCTGGTATACGACAATTCCGCACAATTCCGACATCTCATAGATGTAGGCTAATCTAATAAATACGCATATACGTGAACGGACTGCAGGTAATAGAACTATCGTTACTCCCGCGTGTATCATTTTGTCTTCGTCTATCATTAAAGTCAACCTGTGGTTGAACAGATGGATATATAGGGATAGAGAAAGATCGAGAGAGAGAGAGAGAGAGAGAGAGAGAGAGAGAGAGAGAGAGGCGGGAGAGAGAGAGTACGAAAGCAAGAGCGGAAAAACACGGGTAAGCAAGAGAATACGGATAAGCGCGGCTCAGACACGTGGTAAGCAGTAATATTTTACTTATATTTGCGCCGTCTCCCAAAAGTTGCAGCATATTTAGGCTTAATGGGGTTGCCAAGGAAGGCTGCCAAAATCACATATTATGACTGCAAATATTTGTATTCATGAAAACAACAAACAATTTTTTTCTTTCAAGCGCATATTTGGTGCTGCTTAATTTTTACTTTTCAGCTTTTTGGGACTCTGTCAGTTTTCATTTTTCAGCGTTTTGGAACTTTGTCAGTTTTTAGTTTTCAGCTTTTTGTAACTCTGTCAGTTTTTCGAAGTCGGTCACATTTTTTTCTGAATCTAATGAGCTAAAAGCACGGAAATTGGTCCATGCGTCCAAGAGATATGAATTTTCTTCTGTTATTTTCTCGAGCAAAGACGGGTTCAAAAGAACATTCAGATTGAGACCAAAAATGTCCATCACATATTTTTCACGCTATATGTCAGAGCGTTCACATACTTTCCACGCTAGATGGCAGAACGTGATGAAGCCTGGCGATTCCGCGCAAAGTGAAGCGCACCTTTTGACACTTAGTCTTCGATTTTGATGCAATTTGGTGAACATGTGGTCCTTAATATAAAACGACATTATCTGCATTTCGTTGGTAAAAATGTTAATTATTATGCAAGTTATGTGCATTGCAAAAATGGGGCAACTTTTTTTTTTAAACATCACAACTCTGAAACGTTATGAGATATCGAGAAGCGCAAGATGGAGTTTTACGCAGAATAGATTGAATTTTCATTTTAAAAAAATATTTGAGGAACGTAGCGACTTTCTTAATTTATTTAAAAATTGTTCAAAAGTTTTAATTCTTTATGTTTTCGAAAATGCACTTTTGTCTGTTTTAAAAAACACATGGAGGTGCATTGAAGTCTCCTCTAAAAGCCCTATAAGTTTCAAGATGGTCAATTTAAAACTCTTTGAGATAAAATTCTTCTTGCATCATCGGAACACGCGTTCGGCGGTCGGACACTATAAAGGGCTAATCCTCGGACACCCGATTAAATTATTCAATCTTTGCCTGAGTGGATGACTCCCAGTTAATACTTAATCATGAAGTACTGAGCATTGTTTCCTCTCTATGTTATTCGCGGTTGCGACCGACCTGAGGCATTAGTGGAATAGCTAAACGAAACATTAGGAAAGTGGATTTTTTCCCAATCATACAATTGTAAGGGTGTTCTTATTTGACCTTCTGTTACTCTTTGCAAGCTAGCTCGTGCTGCTGCTTTTTTTAACGATCCACCTGATCCATCGCATGGACCTTTTCTATGAGATGTCGCGAAAAAGTGTCATTCTGCTGGACAGTTGCAGTCCTCGGAATGCAAACATAAATTCAGAAAGTTCTTTTTATTTTTGTATTGAGCAGCAGCGCCATCAGAAAAATAATATACTTTATTAATCGCAGGATTGATATTTCTGAAACGATCATAAAATTTACCTTGATACAAATGGACCGCGGTATTGTTGTGGTTTATTATGTTCGAAATTGTAATGTGATTAAAATGTTTTAACGATATTCCTACTTTATAGTATGTAACGAACGGCGAATAGTCGCTTGGTTATTATCCCAATGGAACATAAGAACGGCATCTTGAATGAACGAATGCGTAATTTTCGGAAAAATCGCAAATAACTAATACTTTGCCTTCCATTAGGCTGTTTTTCAATATTTAATAATAAGCGCTTTGTTGTTTTGCTATGAAATCGTGTAGTAGCAACTCTTTTAATCGGCGGAGAAAATTTTCAATAAATCAATCGGGAGAGCACATCCTATCGATAAGTTTTCATCACCTATCATTGCGCCAATATTTATATGCGATGGAAATGTACATCGAGTATCTGGCGTAACTTAGAAGCTTACTTGGAATTCATACAATTAAAGAATGTAAAGAGAAAGCCCCAAGCTAATAATGAAGACTAATATAGAGTGGCACGCTGGTCGGGACCGGGAGCTTGATTTAACCCAGACATTTACTTAGAATTTGAACAGTTGGGTGCGGCAACTGGTAAAACCTTTACTTCATTGCAGTCACCAAATGGGTGGCCGCGATGAGTTCAAACTAGGAAAGGGCGTTTGTCCTACAGTCACGGGTAATAATATTTTATAATCTTGGAAACTCAGGAGTGGAAAACTAGGAAAAATTTCAAAAACAGTCTCACGATCCTTCCTTGCTGTTACATATTCATCCTCTCGGACTACTTTTCTTAACATTATTTCACACGTAGATTCAATAGTTTTAATCCACTAGCTTCCTACATAGAATATTCCTGCGTATTTTTCGAGCCTTGAAACTGTGACTTCGACTCCTTTCGTTCCGTCTTATCTCTAGTGTTTATAGCTTTCTAGTAGGGGAACAACGCAGCCTGCCCTTGGTGCATCTGTGTAGTTCCTTAGAACTCAAGCATGGTTAGACTCTTGGCGCCCTACACTTCCACCATACACCCTTTTCACTGGGTTTTCGGGTATTTAAGCCCTAAATTCTAGTGGAAAGCGGGGGAATCAGTTCCGAACTCTCATCGACAGCGAAGCTCTATCACTCGGACCAGCGAAGAACATCGTAGTAGATCGAGCATTAGTCTCCTTCGAAACCAGTCAATATTATGGTAAGTACATCGTGTCATATCGCGATCGTTAGGCAAGTCACAGTTCTTACGTTTAGTTTCTCCCCCGTTCAATATCGTAACGTAATACGATTTCATTTTAAGCTTAATCCAAATTGTAACAACATTTCACTTCCGCTGAAACTCTCATTATTATATTTTTGTATTGTATTTTCATTCAGAATATATTGATCATTGTTTTAGTTTTTATTAAGAAAATCACTGCTTCTTTATTGGAAATTCCTGTTCAGTCATCCTTGATTTAAATAAACACATATAAGGAAAAGAATAATAAAAGATCCCACGAGGATACACTTTTACCGCTCAAGGTGTATCCGGCGGGCAAGAGTAAGGTTTAACTTTAGCCTAGGGCATCCGTTCATGATCAATGAGCAGGATTGAGTCTGGTTAAGGTGAAATAGCCCTTAGCACGATCCCAAGACCTGTTCTGAGCTATTGAAAGTAACTAGCCATTCTTTTAATTAACAAGGTCCAGTCTTGAGTCTGGTTAAGGTGAAATAGCCCTTAGCACGATCCCAAGTTCTGTTCTGAGTTGTTTGGAAGTAACTAGTATAAAGGGTTTAACAGGAGAATAGGGATCTGAGTCTGGTTAAGGTGAAATAGCCCTTAGCACGATCCCAGGATTGATATAGGGCCGATTGGGAACTAGAAGACTCGAGTCTGGCAAAGGTGAAATAGCTCTTTGCACGATCTCAGAGCATATTTAGGACTCGCGAAGCCTGGCTCGTAACACACCTACAAAATTAATCTGAGTTCGATATACGATAGGGTACGTCAGATAATTGTAATCTACCGATACTTCCTTCTGCAATTTAGACCGTAAACACAGAGAAGAAACAGCGTTCAGTACTTTATGGTTAAGTATTAGCTTGGAGTCATCCACTCAAATGAAAATTGAATAATTCAACCGGGTGTCCGAGGATTAGCCCTTTATAGTGTCCGACCGCCGAACGCGTGTTCCGATGATGCATGAAGAATTTTATCTCAAAGAGTTTTAAATTGACCATCTTGAAATTTATAGGGCTTTTAGAGGAGACTTTAATGCACCTCCACGATTTTTTTCAAAACAGACGAAAGTGAATTTTCGGAAATATAAACAATTTTTAAATAAATTAAGAAGGTCGCTACGTTCATCAAATATTTTTTTAACGAAAATTCAATATTTTCTTCGTAAAACTGCGTTGTACGCTTCTCGATATCTCATAGCGTTTCAGAGTAGTGACTATTAAAAAAAAAAGTTGCACCAATTTTGCAATGCATATAACTTGCATAATAATTGACATTTTTACCAACAAAATGCAGATAATGTGGTTTTATATTAAGGACCACATGTTCACCAAATTTGATCAAAATCGAAACGAAAGTGTTAAAAGGTGTAATCACTTTGCGTGGAATCGCCCTGTGAGATGATGCTAGAGAGAGAAGGCAGATGTGAGATCATGTTATAGAGACACAAGATAATATATAGAAAGAGACTAACTAATACAAGATGGATAGATCTGTCTCTGATTTCTTTGACGTCGAGTGGTTGCTTATGTAGGCTATTTTATGACAGTATCATGCGAGGATATCTGACAAATGAAACAGTTTTATTCTCTTATTGGTACAGCTTTATGAAAATAATTAAACTCATTCTCACTCAAATTTTAAGACTGATAAGCAATATCCTCTGATTCTATACAATTATCGACTTCCAAAGTTGTCAAGTGCATGGCCAACACCCACTCAAACAAAAAAGCTAGAATTTGTTAAGTAAGGCTACTTCAGGTCTTTCATGTAAATGATTTCTGAATTTCGAATCTTACAAGTAATCAGTGTTTGCTCAGAAAACTATGGATCTTTCACTTTTGTAGTATTTGAATTATGTATCTGTTCAGGAAGTTTGTAATCTATCGCCGAAGTGGTTCTTGGGTACGACCTTGTCAAATTTGACACTACAAACATGTCGAATACAAGAATTAATAGAACTTATTAAGTGTTGAGCCTAATCATAATATTATTAATTTTGGGGCATACTAATCGTGGAAAATCAGTATCTGCTCATCAAATTTCAAGCCTGTCGCTTAAGGGGTTCTTAGCCTATACATGAGACAAATTCCACACTTTTCACACGTGTCGAATCAGTAGAGGATGTATAACTTAATAAGGAGCCAAAAATTGCCCCCGGGCTTTACTTGACGGCAATTTAGGTGGATGTTTGCACGATAACGAAATAATTTATACTCAAGTTACAGCCTTTTTCATCGAAGGGTATTAGAGAAAAAAAATGATAATTGAAACCTCGCAAAAAAATCATATCTCGCGATCAAAATATGCAATCGGCTTCGAAACAATGCCAAAATTTAGAGAAGTTAAAGCACCCTCCCTCACCGTATAGATCTCCTCTCCTAAAACTTCTACTCAACCAGTCATCTGGTTCATCTGACGCAGCATCAATTCATGGAAACAGTCCCCATGGGACGCCAAACTAAAATCGATCACCCCCAAAGACCACTCTATCTAGAACTTAACCAAAAACTTTAACAACTGCACACCTCGTTGCCTGTCCCCTCTCAAACTCCCTGATCATCATGCATCCCCTCTGCTCTCTGCTCATCTGCTACACATGTCTGCAAAATTCACCACGATGCCTCCATTAGAGGAAATCCATCGAAAACTCAACACATCTCAGTCTTCGTGAGAGGAACTCGAATACATTTTTTCTCCCCAGTAACCCTAACACTCCCCTCTGCCCTCACTAGTCCTTCCGAAATCACAGCAATCTTAAAAAAACTAAAATCTCGCTCAGCTCCCGATTACGATGAAATTCCAAACCTCGCGCTCAAAAACCTCCATAGAAAAGACGTCGCCTACCTCTCCAAAATCTATAATAGCGAACAAGTAGCTTCACTACTTCCCACTCTCCTGGTGCAACGCCATCACTGTCCCCATCCTCAAACGAAACAAACCTCCCTCCCAACGATCCAGCTATAGGCCCATCATCCTCCTGCCCTGCCTGTCCAAAATGTACGAGAAAATCGTCCTTGCCCGCCTGAAAAACTAGCGGACTCTCTAAACTTAATCCCTCAAGCTCAGCTTAGTTTCAGAAATAAACACCCCACGTACCACCAACTTACTCGCATAGTACGCCACATCGCCGATGCGAAAAGAGCCAAAGAGGGCACGCTGATGCTTTTCATCGACAGTAAAAAAACCCTTCGAATTGGTCTGGATAGACGGCTCAATTACAAACTAATCAAACAAGGCGTTGCACCTATGTAAGACGATATACCTATGTACGACGATTCTCTCTTTCCTTCAACACAGAACCATCAGGGTTAGAGTCTCTTCCGAACTCTCCGAAGACCAAAAAATCCCAGCTGAAATCCCCCAAGGATCCACTCTATCGCCGATACTATTGAACATGTACATCGGTTCTTTAACATCCTAAGCTCTTAAGCTCTCAACATTTAGCTAAAAATCGTACTGTGCAAAGTAGCAATCAGACCTGTGATGACGTATGGATGTCCAGTCTGGAGCAGTGCTGCTAAATCTAATCTACACTCAGTACAAATAATGCAGAACAAAGTTCTAGGAATTATAGGAAATTTCCCTCGTTATTCTCCCATAAGGCACATTCGCAGCACACTGAATATTGTCCCCTTAGATTCATTCATTTGCAAATCAACAGACAACTTCGTCCTCTCCACACGCTCTCAAGAAAACCCCCTCATCAAGGAAATACACCAATAATCCGCCCCCATCCTTTCCCCCCTCATACCATCTACCCACCACCCACCCCTTTCGCGCTCCAGGGTTCTTTAGAAGTCCATTTTTCTGTGGCCCACACCTCCAATCATCTAATTCTTCGCAGTCATCTCCCAGTGTTCAGTTCTGCAAATTCTTCGCTTTCGGAGTATAAAGCCTACGGCTGATGACTCGCATTCATACCCTTCCTACCATACTGAATATAAGTCTGTATATATAAACGAATTGAAGATCAACAGGGAAAGTATAACACGTAGAAATATTCGTTGCAAACAACTCTAGTAGAGATCGGGGTGAGCTTGCTCGTCTTCCGACCGGTCCCCGACATTGGAAGCTAGAGCAACCGGACCGGGCGAACCTGGGCAAACCCGGTCGGTACCGAGGCTGCATAAAACGGAGCAATCCGACCAGAAAAGTTTTATCGGGCTACGTACATCATAATCCGAGCTATCCTAAATGAGCCAATTCAGCCGATAATTTTCATAAAAGTTGTCATAGCTAGAGATAAGCCAGAGCTGCAATTAATTGAAACTCATTATAATCAACTTATTTTAAAGATTCCTAAGACAGTAGATGTATATTTCTTTCAGTTAACGTAACACCACTTCAATTTGAATTCCCTCTTTAAATATAATTTATTAATAACATGTAAAGTTTGTAACAGTCATAATGAATGAACCATAGAGGTACAGAAATAAAGGGTGAACTCCCCTTAACCAGGCTATCAATTTGCCGTGGCGCCCGAGATGACGGTATCGTCTCCATGACGAGTCCGACACGTCTTTGTTTGTGAGTGACTTCCTGACGCTCGGCTCGCCGTGGGTCAGTAGTTGAGACCACGCATCGAGAAGCAACTGGACAGGATCGAAGTAAAAGCAGCTGCTTCTCCGAAACGATTCGCTCCGCACGGGTGCTGTCATACGGGCGCCGTTGCACTATATTGCGAGTGCCTCCGCGAAATTCTTGGCGGCCTTACAATGCTTTTGCGAGGACGTGAAGTATGATTGTCAGTATTGGATTTCAAATTTGTTGCCGAGAGCCGTTAGGAAAACGGGCTAACCCCGCCCGATCTCTACCACAGCGGATTCAATCGAAATGATTTTATTATTATATATCGCTTTATTATTAAATACTAGTTAGGCTTGTATGAGATTAAATAATAAGACACCTTTAGCCTTTATCTAAAGCCTTTATTTTGTAAATTTCCCAAAGTGGCAACCAAATTTGAACACTAGGAACAAAATCCCACAATATTTTCTATGATAGAGGGATTATCCGATTATACTTAGGGTCATTTCGATTTCCGAACTTGTTTCCGTTTCAGTTTCAATACATGGAGTTGCCCATTTCACGTACTGCCAGATGGAATTTCACCAATTGTTTGATTTAGCGTGTAATTATTTAAATATGAAATTCTGATTAAGCCCTTTCAAAAAAATAATCTAGCAAATATAGTTTGAAACATTTAATTGCTTCCTGAATTGATGACTGATGATCCTTCAAATGGATGTATGATTAATTGCTTCAATTGATTGGTTTCTATAAATCTACAATCGGTCAGTCATTTTAGTAGTAATTCGCAGGAGTTTATCCCGCTTAAATAGCAGTACGTAGTATCACTCGCCCGCACCGCGGGCCCAACGTGATGTCTTACAATCTTGCCACCCTCGCCAGCTATGGCGGTATGTGAGATTTTTGCAAAACAAATTTTGAGCTACGTTTTCCCTTCCTTAGAGATAGAATTTCGAAAAATCCGTTCTTATCGAACATCACAAAAGGAATATACTACTAAAATCTCACAATTCTAGGTATCTCGGTGGTTTAAACTCGGTGTTGACATATTAATCATATAAAAGAGTAACTTTTATGTATGAAGATTAGTTGTCTTACCTAGCTTCGTCCGTGTGATTTTTCGTGTACAGGTTGGTAATAACTTAACTTAAAGAATACTAGGTTTTGGCAACTATTTTTGTCGCATTCTATATTCAGAATCAATAATGTAAAAGTCTTCGAAGGACGTCAAGCTCGACCCTCCTTGCAATATTTAATAGGCTATAATTTACCTGCATCATAATTCTATGAAGAAGACTAAACCGTATTGAAATCCATTCAGTGGTTTTGGCGGTTATATCAAGTTTTCTGTGTGTAACAAGTTATTTAAATCCATCTCATGGCCCACTTATGCTCCCCATAAGCTTAATAAAATATGCCCATCTAGAGGAAATATACTTTCCGACGGTGAAAAGGTTATCCAAATCCGTTGAGTAGTTTCTGGGATTACCTCTGATACATACACATCCAAACTTTCTCTGTCTGTATTGTTAGTATAGTTTAGTATTAATTTATTAAAATTAGTGGAGATTAACTGTATTTAATAAAATGTAGATTGTGAATAAGAAGGAATATTGCACCCTAAAATAGGAATTGTCGTCATATAGCTTACACAAATTTCAGGATACCAAACGTGTGGTTACCAATCGAAGGACGCGTAATTTATAGTAGAACTAGCATGAGTTTCACTCGCCCGCTTCGCGGGCTTGTGGAGAATGCTTCCCGATGCCCTCCGACAAGTGGAACAACAACAAAAATTTCATCATTTTATGTGTTCCCAATTCAGTAGTGTTCTGAACTCAATAGTGTTAAAAAGAGTGAGCGCCCTTCCTTTCGACTGAAACATTACTGAAAATATATCTGGCCTCACGCCAGTCGCATCACAGTTCAACTTTTGTTTTTACCGACTTCGAAAAGGAGGAGGTACTCAATTCGACCGCTATATATATATATATTTTTGTAATGTTTTTGGCTTTCTTCATCTACGTGTTTCCTTCTCTCGTTGTCGTACGTTTCCGAACGTCCCGATAACGCCCGATGAGTGTACTCGTGTAGTTTCATACAGGACAAATTTCATCGTTTCACATGTAGATCATTTCCGACTTCCTGACGTCACAGCGTTATAATACACACACCAGTTACTCCCAAGGCCTTTTGCTTTCGAACAGTGCAAACCTCGTCAAAATCAGTTCAGTAGTTTTTGCGGCAAATCAGAACAAAGAAACATACAGAAAACGCCTACAGATTTATATATGTTGAGAAGAAGAAGAGAAGAAATTTGTATATGTAGACATTACTGCGTCGCAGCTGCAACGGTTATGAAGGAAAGGTAACTTTTTTCCGCTTTGGATATAAGTAATTAGTAAGTTATTACGAAAACTATAATAATAACATAGTTTATAATAATAACAAATAATAACAAAATAAGTATTTCCATTTTTACTTTTAAAAAGATCGAAAAAATGTTCGTAGTTGCATCGAATTTCAAAACCGGTCCTTTAACCCAGCCTGGTAGCCTCAGTGGTAAGTGTTTCACGCGATAAGACACGTTTAGTGTTAATTACGTCTCGCAATAAAACAGGTTTGCCAATTCGGAATTTCCAAATGGACATGACATTGCAACTAGCAAATTAAGAGCAGCATTGCGGAAAGAATACCAACAATTAGCAGATGCATTAGTGAGTGTTTTGCTGAAATTAGTGCCGGCAAAACAGCCAGACCGGTTGAGGCATCGATGTTATTATCGTGATGAAAACCATCGTGATTTTCTTCATTGGGAAACAAGCAGCGCAATTCTTCTACTGCGAGTCTATTGAAGATTTTCTTAAGCGTCGTGATTGGTCGAGTTTTCCAGGAGGCTCACATGTTAACTTCAAGCAATTTTGTCTACGACTTCCTGGTACTTCTTTGAATCAACAAGAACTGGCTTGCATTAACCACAAGAATGTGTCGCGTGCACGTATTTCCAATGAGTTCCGTCAACTAGTCTCTAGCGTAATTGGCAAATGGTGAAGTTACGGCGCTTGATTGCATATTTATGATATGTCCGTTGAAGTCCAAACATTTAATCATCACGGATATCAGTGACTCATTGAAGTCTGCATTTTGACCTTGCAGTGGAATTGATTGAATTGCAAACTGCATATGCTATTGATGTAGACGGAAAAGGAATACTTATTCGAAAAATCACTCTTTCATCTTAAGCTGTGTGCTCCCTGCAGCAACAAGGAGGAACTTCTGGAACCCACGAATTTTTTCCTCATGTTTTCTGATTCTTGAAAAACGTATCGATTCTTAATGATAATTTCTTAAAGCTTCCAATTGTTTATATTGCTAGCGACAAGAAAACATACAGTAACTATGAGAATAATAAGTTCGAACTTGCTGTTCCAATGGTGACACAGTTTTATGTGTTTTTTAAAAAAGTTCTCAGTTCTTACAAAAATAACTTCAATTTCCTTAATGTTTCTTTGCCAGTGATGCAAGTGCTGTGTTCCTCATATATCAATATTACTTTAGACGAAATACCAATAAGAATAATACCAAAACATTCAGTACCAATGAGTAAGAAAAAGTTCTTCGTTATTGCTCCAATAGGGAAATATCTTTAAGTATTTCTCGAAATCATTTTTTAAACATGTCGCTCGGGTTTCCTCCAGCGAGGATACAACTTTTTGCTTGCGACGTAGTGTTGACGCCGCTTTCGTTGAATGAATTGCACCTGATTTAGTAGAACCGGCATCACCTGACTTGAATACTATGAATGTGAATAATACCACTGCGCTGAGACTGCCTGCTCAGTGTAAACCGAGGAAAATGTTAATTTCATCCAAGCATGATGCATTCATTTTTAAATAGGTAGCATGCTACGAAAGTCACTTAGAAAAACTGACTATTTCCGCCTTGCTCTCTGATTGAGACTTTTAGCTAGGTTCGTACATTTTGGACCCACAGACTTTGTACACACGGAAATGTTACGTAAATGGTAATACCTGTACAATATAAAGCAAGTACCACCGTAATTGTGCCAATGCTGTAACTACATTCCCATAAGAAAATAACATTCTTCCAATAATAACTTCTTTAACAAAAAAGCAATAATTTTAAATATTTTGTCTGATATGCAAATCTTGGATATTTTTTATCGATCTTTCATAACTACTGCGTATTTTGTACATCTTGTTGTAGTACAAAGTTTATTTCTGTTCAATCAGAACACTATCAAAACGGCTATTCAAAAATCATTAGGTTAAATATATATCTATATATTGAATCTCGCTTGCATTTTAGTTACATTTTTTACCTAGGTTTATATATCTTCCATTCTTACGTCCATATGGAAACATCACATATGGATACACCCGTATAATACATTCAGACCAAATGCCACGTTAATTTTGGTTTCATAAAAGAATGACATTAATTCATTGAAAATGTTCAATAATTTTGAATGTTTTTTTTAATATTCAAATTATACTTTTCTTTAGTCCCACAAATTTATACGTGAATGATTAAAACCATGTTGATGTTAAAATTAAAAATGCATAATTTGTATTTAAGGTCAACGATTCGAGTGTATCATTTAAATTATTTTGTTATTAATCAAAATTATACATTTTGTAGGCGGTCAATTAAGTTTAAACTGATGTGAATTTATTAGATACTAAACAACTCTTAATTATTATACGCCGTAATCAATCAGTTAGTATCGTCGTTTGTGCGAGTGTCGTGAAACTTCGTTTCCTGTTTCAGTATAGTATCTTAAACTGAACTGATGTTTTGTTATTTCGTCTCAGCATAGATGTGATGTTTAATATTTCATATAAGCAGATGTAAGACTGAAAACTAGAGAATATAATAAAACGTAAAATGTGGAAAATCTGAGGAATGAAATTGCGAAGGAATGACGAGAAAATGTACAGTGGGTAAAAAAAGGATTCACACTCCCAGATTTGTTAAACTAAACTTTCTTAAAGGACAAAACATTCTGCTTTGATAACATTTATTTTCTCTTAGAAGGGAAAATTTCTTCTTTAAGAAAATTGTTTTTTTTCAACAAAAAATTTCTTCTATGTTAAAATTTATTCAATGAAAAGGAGTCTGAGCAAATTATTTTCTTTATTCACTTTCAATAAAATGGGACGCGTAAAAAACTAGCGACTGGGAAAAATGCGTGGTGTATATTTTGAATGACCTTAGAAAAGTTTCGGGAATGCAGGTATGGCGTATGTTGCATGCATGTGTGTTTGTGAGAATAAGCGAGTGAGAACATGTGAGTACACATAATGTATGTACATGGGAAGTGAGAAGGCAACGGCACTGAAGAAACAGTCAAGATCAGAGTCAGAGCAGAAAAAAACGTGATTGATCAGCGAACAGAACAGTGTGTTCGAAATGAGTCAGAGCCAGAGCAGATAAGCAGAGTTAAAGCAGAGTATACAAGTAATAAAGAGTTCCTTCTTAACTTTGAAATAATACAGAGTACGCGTATTTTTCTTAACCCGGCATCTGAGCTTGAATCATCAAAATAAAATCCGATTTACATATATTGCGATTTGCATTCATACTTATATCAAATGGGGCCCTTAACAAACTTGTTGAAATGTATATTGTCATGGATGTGGAAAGAAGGAATGGTATGACTATGTATATGGTGACACACAATACAATAAGGTCTTAGGCTATGATTGGTTGCGATGTAATGAAGGAGTTTGGGATTAAGTTGGTGGAACCAAAAGGTATGTGTATGAAAATTGACGAAGTAGGGGAAATAATGAATATTGATATAGATCCCTCGGAAGAAGAAGGAATTGCGTACGATATGAGTATAAATAACGATATCCCGCATGAGGAGCAACTTGATTTTGAAGAAATCTTTTATGAGAAGTATTTGGCGCCAGAACTACCTCGAGAACCAGACGTAAAAATAAGTATGAAATTGACATTGAAGCAGCATGAACCCTTTCACTTCGACCTGTGAAGACTGGCATATGCTGAGAAGGAAAAACTACAAAAGATTCTTGAGGGGCTGTTTGAAAAACTTATAATTAGTCCCAGTGGATCAGAATATGCATTACCTATTATATTGGTATCTAAGAAAAATTGCGAAATTAGGCTTTGTGTAGATAATCGCGTTTTGAATAAGTACATACTTGCGACAACTTTTCATTACCGGGTATTAAGGACCAAATCAGTGCTTTGTACGGTAAAAAGTATTACTCCAATTTAGACCTGAAAGACAATAAAATATACTGCATTTGTTTAGGACAGTATGAATATTTAGGAATGCCATTTTGGCTAAAAATTACAACTGCTCCTTTTAACCGATTCATGAACGCAGTATTAGATGAACTGATAAAAATTGGCGATGTCTTAGTTAGACATTGATGATTTCTTAGTTGCAACGGATACGATTGAAAAGCATTTAAACGTATTAAACCATGTGTTCGAGCTACTCGTAAGAAATTATTTGGGTTTGCGAATTAATAAAAGTAAATTACTGTCTATTAAGGTCAACCATTTAGGGTACACGATTGAGGCAAATATTATTATAGACCTATGGAACCCAGAGTAGCTGCAGTCAAGAGGTATCCAGTTCCAGAAAGTAAAGAAGATGATCATAGTTTTGTAGGACTGGCATCATATTTTCGTACATTTATTAAAAAGTTTGCAATAATAGCAGCACTTTTATACAGATTACTGATGGCTGATGTAGTATCCGATTACGGTGAATCAGAATTGTTAGTATTTGAAACGTATAAATCCAAATTACTCGAAACACCAGTCTTAACAATATATAACCCACATGCTGATACTGAATTGCATACAGACGCGAGCGCGTTAAGGTCTGGGGCGGTATTGCTACAAAAAGAGGCAGATAAGAAATTCTATCCGATTTTCTATTATTCTAAAAGCACGGCGTAAGCTGAAAGCAAGTATCATAGTTTTTAGTTGGAGACCCTAACAATTATCTACTCATATACGAGATTCAGGATATATGTGTATGGTATTAAATTCAAAATTATAACTAATTGTAGCGCGTTAAGGCAGACGCTGGAAAAAAGAAGCCTAATTTCACGTATTGAATGGTGGGTCATTGAGCTTATGAGTACACACTATGACATAGACAAGGTCTTCCAGTGAAACATGTTAATGTATTCAGCAGGGTGCAAAGCATGTTGGTTGGGTAGAATCGAATTCATTAGATATTAATTTAGCAGTAAATCACAATATGAATGTAAATATTTTAGAATTGCGTAAGGAATTGCAAGACTCCGAAGACAAAATGTATGAGTTGCGTGGACGAGTTGTGTATCGTAAAGCTGGCGATAAACTTCTGCTTTATGTATCCAAAAGAATAGAGAGTGCAATTATGCACAAATATCATAACGAAATGGGGCATGTAGGTACAGAGAAAGCATGTAATGCGATACGCTATGAAAACGAGAATGTGTTAGTGAATGAACGTAAATGGATGGCATAGGGCGCGAGTAATAGAGAGTATACGGGCAAGCGCGAGTCACACAAATGATTGCCAGATCGGTGAACCAACAGATATATGTATAGAAGCCAAAACCGCAAGTAGAGAGATTTTGCAGAAATATTTGTATCCCTGTTACATATTCATTCTCTCGGACTACTTTTCTTAACATTATTTCATACGTAGATTCAATAATTATAACTCGTTAGCTTCCTACATAGAATATTCCTGCGTATTTTTCGAGCCTTAAAACTGTGACTTCGACTCCTTTCGTTCCGTCTTATCTCTAGTGTTTATAGCTTTCTAGTAGGGGAGCAACGCAGCGTGCCCTTGGTGCATCTGTGTAGTTCCTTAGAACTCAAGCATGGTCAGACTCTTGGCGCCCTATACTCCCACCATACCCCCTTTTCACTGGGTTTTCGGGTATTTAAGCCCTAAATTCTAGTGGAAAGCGGGGGAATCAGTTCCGAACTCTCATCGACAGCGAAGCTCTGTCACTCGGACCAGCGAAGAACATCGTAGTAGATCGAGGATTAGTCTCCTTCGAAACCAGTCAATATTACCGTACGTACATCGTGTCATATCGCGATCGTTAGGCAAGTCACAGTTCTTATGTTTAGTTTCTCCCCCGTTCAATATCGTAACGTAATACGATTTCATTTTAAGCTTAATCCAAATTGTAACAACATTTCACTTCCGCTGAAACTCTCATTATTATATTTTTGTATAGTATTTTCATTGAGAATATATTGAACAGTGTTTTAGTTTTTATTAAGAAAATCACTGCTTCTTTATTGGAAATTCCTGTTCAGTCATCCTCGATTTAAATAAGCACGTATAAGGAAAAGAATAATCCGCCCAAAAACATTAAAATGTAAAAAAAGCGTCAAGTAGTCTTGTCCCTCACCCCAAAAACGATCTTGCCTCACAAAAAATGGGCCACATTCCACAAAAATAACAGTGTGGTGAAACCAGCTCTATCAAGTTGACCAAAAACGTAAATCGATATCATTGGAAAGCCAAGTCTTGATTCAAACACTCTAATCCCACAAGAGAATTTAATGGTAGTGCAGGAAATACAAATATTGTGCTTAATTGAATGAATATTTAAAAAAAAATAATGTCATACACAACTAAATATTCTACGAACAAGCAAGATCAGGAACAGGATTTGAATGTGAAAACCAAGCCTTCAGTTAGGAATATGAAACAAAACATATGTTAAACAATCGTGAAAATAAAATTAAAATATATATCTCTTCTGTTCGTTCAATTTTTCAAAGAAAACGTAATACTTGGCCCTTTACATTTTAATGTTTTTGGACGGATTTCATGTCTTTTTGGTCGTTCATTTAGTAATTGAGATGCGACACAAGACTACTTGACGCTTTTTTACATCTTAATGTTTATGGGGGAGTGAGAGGATTGTTATTGCATAGGATTTCTTTTAAATATGGATTACTTTTTTGGGTTGTTGGATATTTTTTGGGATGTGGAACTAAACTACCTGACGCTTTTTCTTACATTTTCATGCTTTTTGATAGTGAGAGGATTGCTTTTGTGTAGGCTTTTTTTTAAATTCTGAATGCATTTTTTGGGTTGCTGGATGTTTTTCGGGACGTGGAACAAAACTACTTGACGCTTTTTTTACATTTTAATATTTTTGGGGAAGTGGGATTGATTTTGTGTAGGATTTCGTTTAAATGCGGAATGCTTTTTTAAGTTGCTAGATGTTTTTCGGGATGTGGAACAAAACTACTTTAAGCTTTATTTAAAACTTTAATGTTTTTTGGGAAGTGGGAGGATTCTTTTTGTGTAGGATTTTGTTGAGATCAGGAATATTTTTTTATGTAGTTAGTTCTGTTTATGATTTTGCAAAGGAGACGCTATAAATACAGACGGGATCTTATTAATAAAATACAAAAAATATGCTTTCCTTTTCATTTGTTACCCTCCTCATCCCATTATTAGTAATTTCAACTTTACAGACAGAGAAAACTTGGCTTTCTTGTATGCTATCTATATCTTTTTTGTTATTTCTCAATTTTGTGGGGAAATCAAACTGCTTCTTGAATCACTATTTTACACTTTTTTAATGTTTTTGGATGGATTTCATGTGTTAGTGTTAGTTAGTTAATGCTTAATAATAAAGACAATAGGATTTTTAATTATTTATGAATGGTTTAACGAAATTTAAAAGTATAATTTTATTAAAATGTCAAGTGTTATTTATGTTAAGATATGCACCATCTCCTGTGTGTATGTTTATGTTACAATGTAACTTTAATGTTACAACGTATTTATAACTTAATCATGCACATAAGAGGAGATCTTAGAAATTGAGCAGAGTCTGGGAATATAGATTCCCTACATAATATAGCTTGCACTTCACAAATTCAATATTCCAAATTCAAACAGTATGAGGTTTACAGCTTGCCTAATATAATTTAAAATTTTAACTTTAGTCTGTTGGAAGTTAGGAGCATTATAGCTATTGGTAACAATCAGTGCCTATTTACTCATTACCAATAGCCAGGATGCATTTAAATTAAAGATTACACAAGCTATACCCTGATACGCACTCTAACATTGGTATACCTTGACTAACAAATGTGTAGCTCAAGAAGCGCACAATCTAAAGAAATGAAATTTACTAAGCAAGTACTGACTACCAATAGCTAGTATATTGCTAAATGACATATGCTTGGTAATTATTGCTTGCCTACGTTATTTTAGTTCTTTAGCTAAAGCATTCCTTGAGCGACAAACTTGACAGTCAAGATACAACTAAATTAAACTGTATATGAGGATTTTGCTTGGTTTATATATTATAATTCTAAAGCGTTAAGTCAATCAACGACAATAGCTAGGATACATTTAAATTGCAGATTAGATAGCTATATACCCTCATACGCACTTTAAATTTGTTAAATCTTGACTGTCAAAAGCGTAGGTTAAGGAGTGCAGAATCTAAAGTAATAAAATGTGCTAAACAAGAACTGATTACCAACAGCTAGCATTTCTTTAAATTGTAAATAATTGCTAATATTGCTTAAAAGATTAATATACTACACACTTGACAATTTTAACTATTGGTAATCAGCATTCGTTCTCCGAAACAGGGACTTCTGAGTTACGCACTTAACACTTTTAACATTTCATAATTCTTAATAATGAGAAGATCACAAGGACTGGGGCATGGACAGTATACTCTTTTATTAACTAAGTAAAGCATGGAATCTGGAATAAAATAATAAAATCGGACTGTGTCATATGACCATTATGGCACATAACCAGCCATGGCATGACCGGCTTAACCAATGTCGGTCTGACGTAGATTACAGATTATAGATCGGTAACGTGAACGCGACATTTCAGCGTGGTGCCAACTGGTGTGAGAAAAGTGAAAGTCAGGTTTTTAGGAATTACTGAATCCTATGACTCTTAATTTGCCGTGCCTTTTCCACGAGTAAAAATAAGCAGTGTAACAAAGCGCTCCAGGAATAGTCAGAAGACTCGGTTTAAAAAAAAAAAACCAAAAGAGCCTCGCGGTGCATCCCGCACCACGAGAGCCCCGCGAGCTCCATATGCAACTCCGCGCTCCGATCCGAGCGGCCAGCTGCATGGAAACCGCGTTGTTGATTGCGGCCGCGGCGGCTCAATTAGCATAGCAACGACTCCCTATAAGAATCGCGATCGCGTACGCACTCGCCCCTATTCCGCCGCATTCTCGAAGGAGAGGACGAGGTAAGAAGCCACGGCCGCCTGAGAGAATTAGGCAAAACAGGAGAGTACGGGGGCTAGCTTTGCTGGACCTCTCGTGGAACGGAGAGAACGGCTGAAAAGGCCGGTCGCCTCCCAGAGAGGAGAGTTCGGAGAGTCACCCGGTCACCCAGGGCACATAGAGTATTTCGCGATACCCTACGATGGGGAGAGTACGGCTGAAAAGGCCGGACGCCCGATACGTCAATTAGAAAATGGAGTCGTTGTTAAGGACCATAATCGAGTCACGGATAAATATCCAAATCCAGTCATGCTCCTTACATTGTATTCCAATTATGTAATCCTGAACCTGTTTCCTCGTAATAAAACCTCGACTCTGTTGATCTAGCCAAACAATTTCCTGTTTTCCTGAGTGCATATCCCAAACATTACACGATATGATTACGAGAGGGAGACCCGCAAAGGGGAAGCATTCGACCACGGCTATAGCAGGAGAATTCATATCTCCTGAATGACTGAACCGATTTGCTTGATTCTTGGCTCGTTGGATTCAGAAAAATCAGCGAAAAAATACAAAATTCAGAAATAAATCCGCGGAGCTGTAACTTTCCTATAATTCGAGGTGAAAGTTTTATAGCGTACGACATCCGCTACACTTCGGGATAAGTATACTCAGTAGTCGCGTGCCATACTATATATACTACTACTTGGCGCGAGACTCTACCGAGTCTCCTGATAAAAGATCCCACGAGGATACACTTTCACGCCTCAAGGTGTATCCGGCGAGCAATAGTAAGGTTTAACTTTAGCCTAGGGCATCCTTTCATGATCAATGAGCAGGATTGAGTCTGGCAAAGGTGAAATAGCCCTTTGCACGATCTCAGAGCATATTTAGGACTCGCGAAGCCTGACTCGTAACAACATCAATTCTATTATTTGTAAGTACAAATTTCTGTAAGCATGAAAACAGCAAATAATTTTCTACTTTTCCGAGCGTTTTTTGTGCTTCTTATTTTTTATTTTTTAGGGCTCTGTTATGCTGTCAGGTTTTCGAGGTTGGTTGCAGTTTTAACATTTTGGTTTATACTTGATGATACTTAGATATAACTTGCAGATCTGGCATTACGAAAAACTTGGCGTGTGCGTACTTCATTACGAGGTGAAAAACGAACGGGAAATTACTGTGTTACTTACCACGTAACTAACAACGAGACCACTGTTTAATATTACCATAGCGAGTGCCTTGAATAAAGTGCGCACACGTCGAGTTGTTTGTAATGTTAAATCTGCAAGTTAAATCGAAGTATCATTGAATGAAATTTGGGTTTCTTATGAGATATCTACTTCTTTCTGAAGCTTAAATATTTTTGAATGAAAGCTTGGCTTTTGAATGATATCCATTTACATTTTTGGTACATTAGGTATATTTTTGTGTAGGTGAAATATTTTGGAAGGGAAATACTTTTTATCGGATAATGTACTTTTTGAGACATGAAAGAAAACTACTTGGCGATTTTTTTACAGTTTAATTTTTTGGGGTAGTTGCTACATCTACTACTTATAAAGGATGTTTCTGGAATAACTCCAAAGTTGCAAAAGGAATGCGAAGACGATCTATGTATCGTTACAAGATTTTTTCAATAAAAATAGATGCAGCCACCTATTATTCTTTAAATGAAGCTATTGCTAACTTGTACACAAATTGCCACCTATTTAAAACAGATAAAAAATACTTTATATGTCGTCCTAGTAAAGAATAAAAGGAAATGTTCATATATTGGCCGTATGTCGATCTGTATGAACGTGTTGATCTTGACAACTACTAAAAGAATTGTAAAATCTCCTACACTATCGTTGTGGAAAAAATGTTTAAATGTTTCTTGTGGAAGGCTTTGATGTTTGAAGCGCGTACACGCCAAGTTTTTTTAAATGTTAGAACTCCAAGTTAAATCCAAGTATCATTCAATATAAACTTAGCCTTATTGTATGTTAATTATGTTGCAAGCATGACTTGGCTTTCGTTTCCAATGATATCCATTTCCATTTTTGGTAAATTTCCAATGAAGAAACCATTCTGAGAGGGTTGGTAGTTAGAGGTAGGAAGAGAGGGTGGGGGGCATATTATTCAGAATGCTCGAGATTCTCGTTGCAAGGTTGCTTTCATCTTTCATCACCTTCCACCATATATGATCGGATTGCGTTCTTTCAGCCTTCCAATCATAATTCCCAGTGTTTACGCGCTGACTTTAATAAATACTTCATAGCACTTTTCAATACCGTGCCGCCGTTCTGACGCAATCGACGATTATCGAGCAGCAGTACATCATTCATGGAGTAAGAGCAAAAGTGCTATAATAGTAGCAGAGATCTAGCTAACAGCGAACAGGAAATTATTATTTATAGTTAAGCCGTCATCCTACAACTTGAATACGGACGATTCCACTCGTCCTGTCAAAACTTTTCGGTCGCCAATTGTATCAAATATTGACAAGCAACAAATGGCATATTATTCAGAAAGAATTAAGCTTTCAAAAAAATATTTGAAGGTTCTACAACTCGTGATTCTACAACTCGAATATGGGCAATTCAACTTTATCTTTAAAAACGTTTTGCCCGCCAATTATGAGATATGTAGAAAAGTTCGTGAAATTTCTGAACAATGCAACAATTGGTCGCATAATAATAATATGTAATAAAATTATCCAATAACCATATTTGAATTTTTCTTAAATTAATCTTGCAGATGCACTAAGGAATCGTGGCCACTTGACATTATTTTAGACTCGATTGATTTGCTTGTAGAAGACTTATTTAATATTTATAAGAATCCCTCATTTCGTACAATGTGTGTTGCAAATTTCATTAAAATATATGTAATAATAACGAAATCACAGGCACGATTGAAATGGTATTTTTTCTAAATCATGAGTTGTGGTACGTGTTGTTAGTAAGTGAACATACAAAATTACTCAATTACGTATCGGATTTTTAATTTTAACGAAACTATTACTAAGTTATGCTCACCAAATAGTTTCGACACTGAATTTGGGGTATACGAGCGCATTAGTTGTATTGGTTAAAGAAATAAAATCGTCTATTAAGATAATCCCACAATGTCATCTAGTGCACGACTACTTATTGGTATTTATAATCTTCAGTTATGCCCTGAATGCAGAAAATACCATTGACATACGAACAACACACTACAACTTTTATTGCTGACAGCACAAACATTAAACTGTGCCCTCACTAGAAGACGAACTAAAGACATTCTGTGTTTCTTAAAAATGCAGTCGGTTCGTACCGAAATTTTCTTCAAAAGCTTCTTAATGTTTTTTTTCCAGCGAAGACGAGTACCGAAGTTATGTATGTTTTTGTTTTCAAGTATCGGTGTGCACGATTACGCGACACTACGGCTGATCTTTACTAAATTTTGCAAACACCTAAAGTAAGTTTATAGATACGGCATGAACCAAAAGAATCTAAAAATTCAAAAATTTATTATGTTTAGGCACAAAAAATATCAAAATTCTAATGCAAAATCGTTTTTCACTTTCACGTGAGATCATTCTCTTATTTTTCCGTATTTTTTAATTTTCTTAGTTCATGCACTTCTTCAATGCTGTCTTAATATGTTCCTTGCCTAATTTTTTTGGTCGCATGTTTGGCAAAGTATGAATAATAACTGTGGCAAATTTCAATTGGTCAACGTTATTCGTGATTTTGCTAAAAATTCGTGCAAACTACTTGTTTTTCGAGGGTTTACCCCGTAAATGTCACTTAAATACCATAAGAACTTGACAATCCTCACTGCTATATAGTATTCTAAAGAAATAATATACTAAATGAAAGACTAGTTTCATTTTGTTTTGCCTGTACGGTGCTACCTTGATAAAAAAATTATTTAGCAATCTCGTATACGATTAATTACTTAGTAATAGTCGAATTTTTTCCGACACTAGTTTGTTATAACCTGTAAATGAATTTCAAATGAACCTAGGTCGAACCAATCAAGGGTTGCGGTGGGTCGGCTCGCCCATTCGCGAAAAAAATAACCAACAGATCAACTCCGATTAGCATAGTAGTATAGTACAGATTTAACCCATTCATTTTTGTGAAATGAAACATGCTGACATTTTTTAAAGATTTGTTTCGGAATCCTCGCAACCTTTATTTTCACACCTTAATGCTTGGAAGTGTCGATGATCCATACCGGTCGTGCACCACCAATTTTATCATTTGTGAAGAAACTCACCTGGAATCTTCTAAAAGCAGAACAGTATTGCTGGTGTTGATGTGATTAATGTGATCTTCCAAGTGACCCTCGCTGATTACAAGGATCGTCGAGTTAATCGGTTCGTTGAAGAAGCCGGCCTCCGGTTTGCCAACGTGTACGATGTGTGATGTGTAATCTGCAAAAAAGGTTGACCGCGGGAATTGGAAGTGGATTCCTCTAGGAAAAATATGGGTAAATATATGCAAGTGTTATTCACGCGAAAATAAAGGATCTTACCATCAAAGAGATGCATTCACAGTGGGGGAACACCATATTGGAACACCATAACAAAATCGTAAAAATACCATGAAACCAGGGACTTTCCTTCCTCTCGGTAGAGTTTACGTAATACGTATATAATCTGTATTTTAGACCTAACCAAACCAGAGTTCCGGTGGGCTGGATCGCTCTCTGCGCTCGCTCGCGAAAAAGCTACCGCCTACCAACACCGACTATGTTAAGTACTTCAAGAAGAATTCACCTAGTCTCCAGTCCCAATCCATTCGAAATCGTTAGGCTTGTTTTAAGAAAACTAACATTAAATTAACCAAATCAAAGTTCATCAATAATATCGATAAAAACACATTTTCGCCAAAAACAACTATAATGTGCGTATTCAGCATGTAAGACGAAGAACATGACATATCATATGCCCAAAGAGCTTGGTGAGGCACTGGTAAAGTTGAGAACAACGCCGATTAACTTATCCATAATTTTATCGGTGCGTTTAGACTAGATAAAAAATGGTTTGGTGTTTTAATGGTGTTCATATGCGGTTTTGTGGTGCTCCCCCATCTTTAATACTCTTCTTTCATGCCGATTAATGCAATTCCCTAAAAAAGAATGTCTTCATGTTCGCGTGAGTAGTATTTACAAATATTTACCAAAATATGCGTCATCATTAACCAACCAGAAGTTAACATATTGTTCATTGCTAGAATTATGCAGGAATATATCACGCGATCATTCCTGTCGTAAACAGTCAAAAGACCGTTTATGAAATAAATGTTATATTTTTCCGTTTTGGATATAGTTAACTGTCAATTTAATATGAAAACTAATGCACGAAATAAGGTTTAGATAATAATACAATAGTTATTTATTTAAATTTTAATTTTTAGCAACATCAAAAAGACAAGTGCATAATTGAATCGAATTTCAAAGCCGGTGATTTGACCGGAAGTGGTGTGTTTAGAGTTAAGATATCTCATATAAACTTCTTCGGGAAATTAACGCATCACTTTATTTGCCTCAAAAATTGTCAATATTTGAAGCGGTATAACTTGAAGCGGTATATACTTTTTAAGTATAACTTAAAAAAATCGTACAGCAATCTCCTTGTGCTCATTTTACAGCCTGGAGCTTCCTCTTTCAGATCTTTTGAATCATTGTTGCCTAGAATTATTATTTTTGTTATAAAACAGGCGAAAACTGAAGCTACTTTTTTTTGTTCAAATTACACAAGCTTCAGAGAGTCTACGGAGTTAAACTTTTTTTCGGGAAAAGTGAACCGCCGACATTGGAATCACCCAAGGTACACCAAGAGGACGTTGCTCAGTCGGACTTGTACCTCGTGTGTGCTTCCGTTACTGAGGCACACACTATATAATTTTTTAAGATTTATAAATTGGAAATCCAAGCTGTAAATAATAAAATAACCCAAAACGTGCAGGAAAAGAATACCATTTTATATTGAAGAAGTCGCGGATCCACGTTTATAGTTTTTGAGTAAGTATATATTATTGATACTTTTACTCTGATTTTCTTACAGATTTTTTGGTTTGGTGCGTCGTCGTTAAAAAAATTAAAAACCGATTTTTTCTTGCTTTTTGTGTATTAGAGTAACTTATACGGCGAACTATTGTATATTCTTGATCAAATAAGTGTTTTATGTAATGCTCAATGTTTTTACAAACAGCAACCCAGCGTAGGAAGTAAGAAAACTAAATAAACCGAACCAACTGAATTTATAACATGTGTGTATTACGTTCTAAAGTTACCTATTTGTAGGTTCGAGTTCTCTTTAGGTTCAATTTTTACATTAATTCGATTTTTGAACTTCCTTCCATTTTTAAAGTCGAGATACAAACTTGAAACTTGACACAAACTGTTTTTCCTTAATATGCTATCGAATGAGCCATCTCAAATCGACTTTGGTTTGGGGGCACTTTTCGCTCCCTTATCCGGCTATACCTTTTGCCAATGTTTTCTTACATAGGTATTGCTTTTATCAAATCCCATTATGTACTTATTGAAGGATATAATTTGGACCAAGTATTCTGTTCATTTCATTTCGTCATTTAGAATAACTAACACACTACAGAAATGTCTACGATGCCATCGTCATTAAACATCATTGGCGTTGGCCACGCTAACTTTGCCAGTTTTTTATGAAATGAACTAGAGATTTTTTTGATTGAAGCGTCATTGGTTCACAAGTTATTCTAGGTACCGTTACAACGATAATGATTTCATGGATATTGCGATAGCGTGCTTGTTGTTGGAAATATCGAAAAGAAATTTGCAGGACACTTAGCTATTCTTCAATGAGTCTACGCGGTGAATAAACAAATTTTTATTTAAGTCATAAATTGCCATATTAATTACGGATGTTCATGTGTGATACTTTAAATATAGCAACAGGGTACTGAGTAATCAAAATGTTCTTTAAAAATATCAACAAAGTAGTGAATAATCAGAGTTTATAAGCAAAACTTAGAAATCTTTAAATTCTAGTCGATTTTGTAAGTTCTGATTTGCCGGTTATATTTTAAACGGGTTTTTCTTAAATCGAAATGAAATGAAAAGAAGTTTTTTCACGACTCAATTACCTTCAAAACAATATTGATCTAATATCTTACAAATGTTAAGTTTTTTTCAATCATATTTTTCGGAGTTTGAGAAATTACGGTAACAACAAAACGGATTTTTCGCCACTTTTATTTCGCGTTAATACTGATGTTTTATATTCTTCAGACTGAATTTTGTACTTTTGCAATATATAATTATAGACGTTGCAAAACAATTACTTCTAATGTATTTATTAATGGCCACTATTATTTACTGTGGCATGGAACAGTTTCAAAAAATAAGATTGTAAATCTGCAGGAAAGACAGAAAAACGGCACATCACCCATGCAAGGATATTAAAAAGTCTCGTTACCATCATCATCGTCATCGTGAACCACAACGCACAGGCCCTTAGCGATTGCATCCATCGTCACCTTCTTGGCGATGTTTTGCACGTCGTCTTCGCCATCGTCGTCGACGTTCGCCACGAGCGTGAAGGACCTCCATTTGAGGGCATTGATAATTTTTAGTGCTGCCTGTAAAAGCCAAACATAAGTTGTGCTCCTTGTCATGCTAAAAACTATTCAAAACTCAACCATAAGAAATTATTATTGTTAATGACTTCCGCACTTTTTATATCAAAAACCTTACATATATGATCCCTAGGGTGACACTTTTTTAGGTAACCTTCGAATTTTTATGAATGCACCCCTTAGATTGGTTCCCAATAATTAAAAAAAAATATTTCCAAAGTTTCAATGCTCCATCTCAACAAGCCACTTATTTTTCCCCATGATGACCATGGGGTTTTTATCGACTTTAGTTCATAATTCTGTAACACAAATAATACCCCCGCGAATAATATGATTTTTGTACAGTTTCCTTATGAAATCTATATACTTTTTTAGCATATTTGTATTTTTCAAAAATTCTAAAATTACGGACCCAATATGGATCAATTTTACACAATTTACTTATAAGGGATATTAATTATATGAGACTTAAAAAATTAGTAAAATTGGCGCAAAGATGCCTCTTGAAATAAAAAAAAACTATTGTTTAATCACGTATGTATTTTTTTTTTAAATAAAGTATTCCGAAAGTGTATCTATTTTTAAACCTTATAGGTAGGCATCCCCCTTTCACTGAAGCAACAACGAAGAACTTTTTACTCCTCATTGTGGCTGAATGTTTTCGTATTATCCTTATTGATGTTGTAAGTACTCTAATACATCGACATGTGAGCAAAATGCAGCAACTACTGTCGCCGACAACAGAAAGATTAGGGAGGAACGTGAAATTTTCAGTCAGAAGCGACGGCTTTTTCAAGTAACACGAAACATCAGCAAAAAATGCTTTGTTCCTGGGCCAATGACAACTCTCCTTCAGGCTCGTTTCGGATAGCCAACTCCATTCCACTCCACTCTACATTACGTGCATCATTGTAAATGATGGCTTTTGCAAGCGCGGCTCACAGTTATGTCGTCGTTTTCTATTACGTGGAACAAAGTTGACCGTCTGAAACAACACTTACACATAAAACCATCTCACGGGATACACTCATACAAGATAGGCTAAGTGGTGCGGTAATCATGACAATACTCTGCAATTTCAGTTTCATATGAAAATGACTTTCTTTTTAAGGCTGGATCTTTTCAACAAAATGGGGAATAATTTGAATATTATTTCTAATATTGATATGATATTCTTTTGTACCATTGTTGTTTTTTATATGAATGAATTGAATTTATATGAACGCAAAAATGTGCCATTTGCACATGCTGAGTATAAGAAACGGGTAGAAAAATATCTACGTTTAATCGAATTTATATGCTTTTGTGGTCAACCGAATATTTTATTACCAATGTTTAGTAATTAATATTATTAATTATTACATGACAATAAAAAATGTATATTGTTATGAAACTTAAATTAAAGTTCAAACTAGCACAAAAGGTCAGGTAATTATTTGATTTGTACAACAACCACATTAATCTACTTCTCCGTTTTTTCTTTTCTTAGATCTCTTTTTGCCCCACTGCAAGTGAGTTGATATAATCAGAGTGCTGTGTGTAAAAACCTATAGTATGATTATTGCTCAGCATGCCACGAACCGCTATTATACTGCTTAGAATACCTGTTACCGATTATAGACGCGGTAATCAATAAATGGGAGTTTGCACCTTTAAAGATTGCTACTGTTTCCGCCATCACACCGCTTGTCCATTTTATACAAACAGACTTGTCCATTTCTCTTATTTTATAATTATATTTCGGTCGCCTCATTGTCAAAATTACATATTGTAGTACTTCCGTCGCCAGCGCCAGATGGCACAATATTTAAAGTTTTATAATAAAAAAAGCGGCGTGCCACGAGCCTGCCCACACTATGCCGTTAACCTACATTCTTTTGTTGTGCCCTAGAAGGAACACGTTCGTAATAGTATACCCCCCAAACCACGGGGACTCACCAACCCACCAATCTCGACAAAGTCATTTAAAAATGATTAAAAATCGAAATGGATATCATTGATAAACAAAAGCCAAGTTATAATTCAGATATAATTAACACCATACAAGAAAGCCAAGTTTTCATTCAAAGATACCTCGATTTAACTCGCATCAGGAATTAAGAATAAATTCACAATAAATTAGCGATTAACAATAATAAAAAAAAATTGGTGTGTGCACGCTTCATTGCGAGGTAAGAAACCAATGAGAAATAATTTAAATCTAACATTGATTTTACTACAATATGAAATCCTAATAAATCTGCATTTACATTTCAATCATATATACTATACAAATATTAAATCGAAAAGAAGGTTCTCAATTCGTTGTGTATATATTTCTTTCAAAGTTTTCTAGCCATATTACCAGAGGAAATTCCTCGAATGAAGCGCGCACACGCCATTGTGCCCTGGAAGGAACACGTTCGTAATAGTAGATTGTGATACAAGTGCGGAAAGCGGCCAATTTCCAGACGCGTGAAGTTGGTGCATGAGTCGAAGGTGTAGCGTTGACAGGAAGACAAGTATGGAAGTTGTCGCACAAGCCGAAGGCGAATGCGATAGTCACACGAGTCGTCCTGTCAACCCAAATTCGCGTTTCTGCCCGCCAGCCATTATCCGGAACATGACACCTTTTTAGTCGGATGCTGTACGCTAAGGCGAAAGATGTAAATTCACGCATCTGGAGGTTGGCTGCTTTACGCACTAGTAGGACACTATATTTTATGAAATGAATGTTGCGAAAGTTCACTTTGAGTAAATCGACCAAAAAGGAAGTATGATTTCTATTGCTCATTGAATCGACAGATTGACATACGTCTCTGAATTTGGCAGAAAATGTAACAGTTTCCCATTACCGCACTGATGCGACAATAATTTACTTTCCGCACTATTGACGTAATAATTTACTTTCGACACTAATGTGGTACTAATTTACTTTGCGCATTAGTGCCGTAATAATCTACTTTCCGAACTAGTGCAGTAAAGCGATCGATAAAATGAAATAAAATGCTACTTTCACCACGCGAGCAGTAATAAAGTGAATATATGTAGATTAGAGAGTGGGAGTCAGCTACTTTCTGCATAATAAGCAGGTCAGGAAAAGTGAACTTTCGCACTATGGGTTGCATAAAATGATTTATGTCCAAAAGATATTCTGCCATAGCTTAAAGGGCAGAAGAAAAGTAAAATTTTGAAGTATTGCCGAAAAAACAAATATTTAAAAAAAATGTGACCGACTTCGAAAAACTGACAGAGTTCCAAAAAGCTGAAAGCTAAAAACTGACACAGTTCCAAAAAACTGAAAACTAAAAACTGACAGAGTTCCAAAAAGCTGAAAATTAAAAACTAACAGAGTCCCAAAAAGCTGAAAAGTAAAAACTAAGCAGCACCAAAAATGCGCTGAAAAGAAAAAAATAATTTGTTGTTTCCATGGATACCGAACTTTGCAGTCATAATATGCGATTTTGGTAACCTTCCTTGGCAACCCCATTAAGCCTAAATATGCTGCAACTTTTCGGAGGCGGCGCAATGCACTCCTATTAGGAATTCGGAGAAATACTAAAGAGATAACGTGAACCGAAAGAATCGAAGTCACAGTTTTAAGGCTCGAAAAATACGCAAGGAAATTCTATGTGGGAGACTAGCGAGTTAAAATTATTGAATCAACACGTGAAATAAAGCTAAGAAAAGTAGTCCTATAAGGATGAGTATGTAACAGTAAAACAATTACAAAAATTCCTTGTTTGATATTTTAAGAGAAAAAAAATATAACTGCAAATCACATTTCCTTCGTAACTTTTAAACGAAAATGGTTAGGGATATAACATTTTGAGGGAAAATGTTTTATTTGATGTACAGGCAAGCGATAATTTTTTTGCCGCAAGGTCCATCTCACTCCTCTTACCCTACTATGCCCTTTCATATCAATTACAAGAAACTTCTAGCAGTTATCTTGCACTAGAATTGTTAGCAAATCACTTAGAGAATTGTCCGATTCTTCTTAGAATACTTAAATACGACGGCAATCTTCTATATAAATAAGATGGGACGTGTTTGTTTTTCCACATACAATAAACTGACACAAAAGATTTTGCAATGGGCAAAGTGTAGAAAAATATTTCTATTTGCGGCCTATACTATAGCTTCCAAAGATAGAAAAAACGTATGATCTTATAATTAGGCATTTGGAATTCCAACTGTTGAATTTTTTGGAATCATTATAAATTGATACTTTTACAGTTAAATGGCCAGGGCTAAGATTGTATGCGTTTCCTTCTTTTGGAATAATCCTAAAAACGTTGGTGAAAATTAAACGCGATAAAGCAACAGAAATAATTGTAGTTCCAGATTGGCCAAACCAACCATCGTATCCTCTTTTTTTGGCTATTCTTGTAGAAGGATAAAGAATGTTCTACAAAGGAGTGACATAAATGTTTCTATATTCTCAGCTTATTCAACGTGAAATACGACTACATCAGGTTGTAGCATCGAAGATTCCAAAATCACCAGGAATCTTCCAAAACGCGTCTGGGCGACAATGTCGAGGCCGCTTGTTGGCGGTAGCGGGCAAAGGAGACGTGAGACGCGGAACGCGAGTGTTGACCGCGCGCTTACCGACGGATCTGTTGATTTGGCTAGCAATGGCTCCTATAAAGCCGCTGATCTCAGCTACGCGCGAAACTCTATCTGTTTTGTAAAATGGAATTACCTTACGTCTGTAATCATCCTTATATCCTAATGTGTAGTCTGTTCCTCAATAAGCCCTGTTACAGCATATTCCTGACTCCAAAACCTTATCCTATGGCTACAAGCTGCGTTATTTAAGGGAGTACCATGCACCGGAAGTGCAAAAATTGAAGATTAACTTTAACATTTAAAAAAAATAACATTTTTGTTCTATGAAAAATAATAATAATTGATAAAATTAATTGGTAATAATACTAAAATAATTGTCGTAAATCTATGGACGTTTTTTTACAAATCACGATTTACGGTACCCATTGTAGGTCAGACAATTTTTACCTGAAATACATGAAACATTTTTTCCAGAAAGTAGACGCTTAAAGCTAGTGCACAACATTGGTGATTTTCAAAAGTTTAGTTGTTAACGAAATGGTAGCCTTTTAAACTCCAAACTAGCGTTTCTTTAGCCTGTACATCACTATACTTTTATAGCTTTTTCGGAGTTTCAAAAATCGCCCTTGTCGCGCACCAGCTTTAAATACTTGCTTTCTAAAAGAATTGTTTATTTGTGTCAGATCAAAATTGACTATCCTATAATGGGTACCGTTAATCGTGATTTGTAAAAAAACATTCATACAGCCTGGCAAAAATTTTGTATGTATGATCAATCGATTAATCAAAATAATTTATAATATATCTTAAATCTCGTACTTGTACGTATATTTTATAAGCTCAAATGAAAAAATGCTTTTTATATTTTTTACAAATGTTAATTTAACCCTAAATTTTTGCGATCGAGGTGTATGTACCCCCAAAAGAAATCAATTTAAGTAATACAAGACAAACTGTGGGTTGCTCTGAAAATGCGCAGATTTTGGCCAAATTCTACAATGGACACAGAACTTTGGATAATTCCAACTTTGCATTAGCTATTATGTAATGTTACTCTTAAGTGCAGCCAATATATTCATCCATACATGTGTAGTCTCTGATGGTAAAAAGTAGATGCTTGTGTTATATCCAGCATCATTATATGCTGTTTTTCATTATGTTTAATATTTTGTTTAATTTTCACGTTTAAAATAATAAACCTTTGTAGATAGATGAAGGAATTATTTATTTAAAATTGCAATTACTCTAAACGACTACAATTTGTAATTTCGAGAACGAGGCGACCGAAATAATAATTATGCGATCGAACGAACTTACTTCAACGATCGAACGATCCTACTTTAAAAAAACCAAACCCATTGCAGATTCTCAGCAATATTAACAATTTTAAACATATTCTAAAAATATGAGTCAACGGCATAGTGCGGGCAAGCCCTTGGCACGCCACGTTGGTTTTTTGTTGCTAAAACTTTAAACGTTGTAACATCTTGCTCTGACAAAGGAACTACTACAGTTAGTAATCTCTTTGAATGAGGGTTATTCATATAATTGCGATTGAACTTTACATACAGGGTGTAACAGATAGAATGGAACCAGCTTTTTACCATCGAAGTATCGGGAATATCGATATTGCGTAATTGTTTTGGTAGCCGTGTAATGTCACTTGTGTCGCGTGTCGCGTGAGCTTATACGAAATAAATTCTGACAGATACCGGCCGCCTATGGATTAATTGAGAAATGCAAAATCTCGAGAAAACGTTACTTATGTACTCCAATGAAACTCTTTTATTTTAAATTCTTATGGTAACTATATTAAATCTTGTGTCACATACAATTTCTGTGAATTTCTGTGAATCTCCGGAAAGAGGGATATGATTATTAGGATGAATGCTTCTCCAATAACAATAGTAGTCGTCGTAGGAAGACGCTGAATTTGCAATCATCATGTTCCAGTTCTATTCCAAATATCTGATATTTTGTTTAATTCCTCACTATTCCGATTGCGAAGAATACCCTGGCCACACTATAGTATCCGCCCATGACACATAATTAAATGTTTATAAATGCATTTTAAACGTTTATTTGTCGATACTCGCAGAGTAATTGTGAGATGAGTTTATTGCTAATATCAAAATATATCATTTCTCCATCTGCTGGAATAGCGAGGAATTAAACAAAATATCAGATATTTTGAATAGAATCTGAACCTTATAAGATAGCAAATTCAGCGTCTTACCATGACGACTACTATTATTATTGGACAAACATTCATCCTAATAATCATAGCCCGCTCTCCGAAGATTCAGGTCAGAGAAATGTTGCATGACACAAGACTTAATACGGATACCATATAATTCAGAATTTAAAATAAAACAATGAAATCATTGAAATGCATAAGTAACATTTCCTCGAGATTTTGCATTTCTCAATTAATCAATAAGCCGCCGGTATCTATCGTGATTCACTCCGTGTAGTGCTCAGCGACACACGACACAAGTGACATTACACGGCTACCAAAACAGTTACGCAATGTCGGTATTACCGATAATTCGATGGTAAAAAGCTGGCTCTATTCTATCTGTTAGACCCTGTACAGGTAACTTCGTCTGATTGTATAATTATTCCTGATTGATTTAATAGTTTAACAAGTAGTATGTTAATTATTCAGGTGTGATTGCACGTAGGAAAGGTGGCAATATTAAAGATATTGCAGGAGGTGGTAATTTGTGAACCGTAACGTTGCAACAAATTTGCATGTGCATTTGTTTTATATGCGTATTACAATTGATTTTTGTACGAGTTGTCAATAAAATAAAAATTGTATTCAATACTATATAGTATATACTTATATCGAATCAATTTAATGCAAAAACCTAATAGTGTTTAAAATACTTTAATTATTTCTTAAGTTGCATAAATCTATGTATTTTCCTATACGCATAAGATCAAATTTAAAGAACCGGTGAAATAGCATTTAAGAGTAACTATTCTTTAAGTAGCTCGCAAGAAATAATTGGTTGGTGTAATTGTGGGCGTGTGATTATTTCATTTGGAACCATCGATAACTTTTGATGTTACTTCATCTCTACTATGAATTATGTGCGTTTCCTACTTACTAGGACTTTATATTTACTTTGCAATTAATTGTACAGGGTGATTCACTTGCCGTTGAATATTAACTCAATATTAACACGTGCCACAAGCAACCTATTGTTTTCCATTTGATGAACATGGGGCTTTTATCGACTTTTGTTCATAATTCTGTAACACAAGTAATACCCCCGCGAGAAATATGATTTTTGTACAGTTTCCTTATGAAATCTATATACTTTTTTAGTAAATTTGTATTTTTCAAAAATCCAAAATTGCGGACTCAATATTTGATGCAATCTTATCCAAATTAGATAAATTTCGATGTTTTAAGCGATTCAAATTTTAATTTTTTGAAAAATACAAATTTGTTAAAAAAAGTGTATGGTTTTCATTTGATGAAAATTAAATATTTTTCTTAGTAAGTGGGCATACAAAACTAATCGACTACGTAGCCGATTTTTAATTTTTGGAAAAAGATATAACTTATTTAGTTGAGCTCACCAAATGGTTTCGATGCGGTATTTAAAGTAAGAAAACACATTCATTTTATTGAATAAAGAAACTAATTCGCTTATCACAAAAATCCCACAATGTCAGCTAGATAATTGTATTCAGAAGATTTTGTAAAAATTTCAGTTCAATCAATGCGATATTGCACAATTACACCTATAGGATTTGAGAAAACGTCATTATGACGACTTCCTCTATGTAGAGAACAGCGTCCACAGACAATGTATTACTATATTACACAAATTATACACATAATTTAATATTTTATATAATATATAAGTTGCTGAGAATAGTTGAGAAAAATTTGTTTCTAATTAGAAATAGTTGGCATTATATAATATTCCTGTTATGTATTATGTGGAGTATATTTGCCATATATTCAAAGGCAAGTGAATCATTCAGATGATGCTAAACTAAAAACTTATCAGTCATGAAAATCCAGTTCTTACGACAAATACCTGTACCAAGTAGGTATCGGTTTCCTTCGCCAGATGATGAAGGTACGGTGAGTTGGAGACGCGTCTCACAATATGTGGCACTTTTAAGACCGACGTCACCTTATGCACAGCTTCCGCGTTGGTCGCAGTGTCAGGGCCAATGATACCTGCATCATTCATTATTTTTAGAATACCTTGATTATTTACGTGGTTCAAAGTGTTGCGCCTTGAAAGCGCGATGTATTTCAAGGTTATAAAGGAAGCGTTATGAAAGCATTTGATCGCCAAGGTCGTCTATACGAAGATAATGGTCAATGAATTACTTATTTTTTACATTGCCCGTCTAAGTGCAGACGATTATTCATCTCGTAGGCTAACGGTTGAATCTGCTGAGCAATCACAACTAACGGCATTGTGCTTAGGTTATGTAAAAGTGTTGCTACTACGTTTTATGTCACAATTATTCTGTTCTGTAAGTGGTTTTCTTAAATCAATGTGTAAACCGAAACCTATTATATTATTGCGCTAAAGAACTATTCTATTATTGTAAATACTGTTCCCTATAATTGTTGGAAGCACGATAAAACTACCAAATTTCGTGAGTTGAATTCGTACACTTTTATTTGATATCAACGGCGATGATTCTACGACTATATTTGAACAACTTCGGAACTTCCTCTAACTGTACAATAGAAAATAAAATTATCTCAATTTGACTAGCGAGTAAAATCTGCAACTGAAATGATAAAAGAAAATTTATTTGGTTAGAACATAAATTCTACGACTTGATTCGCAAAACATATATACATATAGTTAGAGGGAGTTTTGGAGTGTTTCAGAAATAGTCATAGGACCGAACTTGACACGAAATAAAACTCTACAAGTTTGCCACGTCAAATAGTTGTGAATTAGTAGTTTTTTCATTACTATATGTGTGGATAACAATTAATAGTGAACAATGTTTACCATAATGTAAGAATACTTTAGAGTAGTAATGTAATAGATTTTTTGGCATACATTTCAATTTACAAAAATCAGTGGAAGAAAAGAATTAGTGTAGTGACAACGCATTTACATAACTTAAAAGTGAAGCCTTGTTTTCCTTGTTCAGAAGATTAAAAACGTAATATTGTTTTATTTTATACGAAAAGGGTAATCTCTGAATCTACGGAGCCGATATTCATGAAATATTCACTGTATTCTGCAACTGATATCAAAATAGCTGAGAATCCCAATTCATAGCCTGTATTTTTTTACTGTTTGTTCAGCGATATCTCTGCGACAGATTAGACCGATCGTGATGAAACTTTTCCTTGTAAAGGAAGCTTTGAGAATAGTCCCGTTGCCGACAATTTTCCTTAACATAGCCCATAATTTTTGCAAAATACCATGTTTTTGTTTGCCCTAACATAATTTTTGCACGAATAATCGGATTGACAAGAAATCTTCTGTTCTTTGTGGAAGACGTTCGCGCAGTATAACATAATTTGAGGTTTCGACATAAACTACGTGTTATCGCGCAGAATCAAGTAGAGGGTCGTTAATTATCGAAAACATAACAAAGTATACACATCTATGAGAGTATAGATTAGTATAGATTAAATGTCCCACTTTAAACTCCCAAGCTGTTTCCAAGGTTACGTTACGTTATCTTCCACTCAAATGACGATATCAGCGATCAAATTTAACAAAAGTTGCTAGTAACGGTGCAGTGAGCTGTAACCATTTAAATTAAATCATTGCTGGTGTGTGCAAAACGTGCCACCCAGGCGAAGCAAGACAGGCAATAATAGGTAAACGTAAACCGTAATTATATTAGATACGAATCAATGTACATTCACTTCTGTGTTGCTTTTCATTTGCCGTCATCGCACTTGAGAATGCGCTACAATCCATTTGGAGTTCGTTCAAACGGTACGTGAACAGTGTTGGGCGCCAACGATAATTGTTACGTTCACCTGACTGCGTTATCGCAATCGGCAATAATTAGAACGATCACCTTGACTTAAGCAGTTGCATGCGTAATGCGAGTGATGTCGGTGAGTGTAATAGTCAGCGGTTGCAGCTAGCGAGCGGTGCGCATGAATGAATATTTACCCAGGTAGTGTGGCGGTTGGAGGCAGTTCGTGTCTGCCCATACGAGAGCCTTCATCGCCGCCTTCAACGCTCCGGTTATGCTGCCACATGTATCGTGCACTGTCAGTTCTGGAAAGCATCAATGTTCCATTATTTTTCATGCATATATTTTGATTTCCTAACTTTAACTACTTCATCCCCATGGTTTTAACTCGCGTATGTAATACTACTCGAACTTGAAGAGTTTATTTAAATGTTTATTGAAATGGTAATAAATGTTATGCAACCCATGGTGCGAAAGTTCACTTTTCCAGGCCTGCGTATTGTGCAGAAAGTGGATGATTCCCGCACTTTAATCTATATTCACTCTGTTACTCCTCGCGTGCTGAAAGTAAATTATTACCGCACTAGTGCGGTAATCAGAAACAAACGATTAACGGTATTATGTTACATTTTTTCCCAAATTCAAAGACATATATCAATCTGTCACCCTAACCAGCAATAAGAATTAATGCTTACTATAGATTTCTGCCTTAATAATCTGTTAGAAACTTCGTTCTTTGTCGATTCACTCAAAGTAAACTTTTGCATTATTTATTGCATAAAATATAGTGTCCTACTAGTGCGTAAGGCAGCCAACTTCCACACACGTGAATTTATATCATTTGCCTTAGCGTACGCAGCATCGGCAGCAGGACTCGTGTGATTATCGCACGAACCGACTGTCAGTGCCGCTACGCCTTCGGCTCATGCAGTAACTTCCTGCGTCTGAACATTGGTCACTTTCCGCACTTGTATCACAATCTTCCATATATACCTATATATATAAAAATGAATGTTTGTCTGTATGTATGTACTCTATGCATTCCTATACCATTCATCCAATTATAATGAAACTTTGGTGAGGTGATTTATGCACGTCCGCGAATGTTTCTGACTGATAAAACCAAAAAGTTCATGGACGAATGGGGGTCCAGGGGGCGAAGCCCCCGACTAGACGAGAGGACGAACGATGCGAGCCCAATCGGCTAGTATACTATTGTTACATATTCATCCTCTCGGACTACTTTTCTTAACATTATTTCATACGTAGATTCAATAATTATAACTCGCTAGCTTCCTACATAGAATATTCCTGCGTATTTTTCGAGCCTTAAAACTGTGACTTCGACTCCTTCGTTCCGTCTTATCTCTAGTTTTGATGGGTTCCTAGTAGGGGAGCAACGCAGCGTGCCCTTGGTGCATCTGTGTAGTTCCTTAGAACTCAAGCATGGTCAGACTCTTGGCGCCCTATACTCCCACCATACCCCCTTTTCACTGGGTTTTCGGGTATTTAAGCCCTAAATTCTAGTGGAAAGCGGGGGAATCAGTTCCGAACTCTCATCGACAGCGAAGCTCTGTCACTCGGACCAGCGAAGAACATCGTAGTAGATCGAGCATTAGTCTCCTTCGAAACCAGTCAATATTACCGTACGTACATCGTGTCATATCGCGATCGTTAGGCAAGTCACAGTTCTTTCGTCAGTTTCTCCCCCGTTCAATATCGTAACGTAATACGAACTCAGTTTAAGTATATTGTAACAACATTTCACTTTCGCTGAAACTCTCATTATTATTTTTTGTATTGTATTTTCATTCAGAATATATTGATCATTGTTTTAGTTTTTATTAACAAAATCATTGCTTCTTTAATGGAAATTCCTGTTCAGTCATCCTTGATTTAAATAAGCACATATAAGGAAAGGAATAATAAAAGACCCCACGAGGATACACTTTTACCGCTCAAGGTGTATCCGGCGAGCAATAGTAAGGTTTAACTTTAGCCTAGGGCATTCTTTCATGATCAATGAGCAGGATTGAGTCTGGTTAAGGTGAAATAGCCCTTAGCACGATCCCAAGTTCTGTTCTGAGTTATTTGGAAGTAACTAGTATAAAGGGGTAAACAGGAGAATAGGGACCTGAGTCTGGTTAAGGTGAAATAGCCCTTAGCACGATCCCAGGATTGATATAGGGCCGATTGGGAACTAGAAGACTCGAGTCTGGCAAAGGTGAAATAGCCCTTTGCACGATCTCAGAGCATATTTAGGACTCGCGAAGCCTGGCTCGTAACACTATAAACGAAACCTCAAGTGCTTTTATGAATTACAATTATATACGAACTATTTTACACCGGACAGTAATGTCTTATTTTCAACATTTTAGTGCGCTGTTAGCTTTAGACACACACTTGATGTAAACGCATATTTTCAAAAAAGTATAATTTAATTATTATTTATATTAACCGTGATGCAACATAATTAGTTTCATTAATTCATTTTAAAGAAGGTTAGTTTAAGATCGATAATTAACTAAAGTAAAGAATTGAAGTCGAATCCGGAATCGTAGAGTTTAGACCACACTTTGCAACGCAATATTTTGTTTAACTATAATGCGGACGTGTCTGTTGTTATAAAATCGAATGGACTTCCGGCCATCAACATAAACATTCATGCGCAATGATCCAATGCGACAAGACCTTGCGACACAGAATGTCGCGCCCGGCAAGTGGTCGACCTAACTTTTACTCTGCGATATTCGATTAGTAGTTAACTGTAGTCGAATATAATCTTTGGGGCAAACATCATTGCACACCGCCTCGTTCGAATTTGACTTTAATTAAATTAGTGGCCCAAAATTGACGTTCACCAAGAATAGTTGGAGGAACTAATTACCCTTGAAAGTTAGTGTTGTTACTTGATTAGCCACTGATTGTGGCATATTACTTGAATCTTAGCCTGCAGCTAATATCTTATAGTAAAAAAATCTTGGAATAGAAATGTTACTCGTGCTGTATCTTAAGAAACGATTGTGGTTTAGATAAAACCATGGTGTCATTTTTGGTTTCTTGCAGTTTCAGACACCTAAAACCTTTGAAAATGTCCTATTGAAACAGTTTTGTGAAGCTCGAAAAATTGCCGATGTTATATATCTTTCATTGTACGCAAATCATACCCCTGTGTAGTTGTATAGCAAACATTAAACATTTTTTACAAATCTGGGTGGATGATTACTTAAAAACTATATGAATAATTTTTACCAAATTTTGAACATATGTTGAGTAAGTTTGTAGGTATAGCACGAATCAAAAGAATCTAGAAATTCCAAAAATTGTTAATTTATTATGCACCTAGAATAACAAAATGCTAGTGTAAAAACCATTCTTTCAATTTTACGTCCCATGATTTGGTTATTTTCGGTATTTTTCAATTTGTTTAGTTCATGCCCTACCTCCAAGTTTACAGAAATAATAACTTTTAGACTATGTTACAAATTACGTTATAAAAACTCGGGAACATTATAGTATACTAAGTATGAACAATAACTGTGGCAAATTTCATTTGAATAGTGTTCGACTGTCTTGATCGCAAATATTTCTTAATGAACAAAGATTAATAATACTTGTAGTATTTTGGAATTTTGGTGTATCTATATTCCGGATATGAAAATAGAAAAGATATATATTCTGATATAATATATTTTATTACAAAATATAATTTTTTAGTGACAGGATCCCTGCACCAAAATAAAATAAAACAGAAACAATGAAATAACAAATGTTAGAAATTGTTGTGTGAAATCATAATTGGAAACCTGACATTTTTCTCGACTATTGTCTGAATCAAGTTTGACACTGTCTATCCATGTAAATGCACACCATTAAATCGCTATTCAATCAATTGAATCCCTATGCAGTAAAAGTTTTATAAGCAATGCAGTTTAATGAAGGCCATAATAAAATTTGCAAGAGAATTCATGGGACTAGAAATTGAGAAGTAGATTTTAAAATACTTTGAAACGATGAGTAATAACATCCAAGAGTGACATACAATTCCAAACTAATCACTTAAATAATATTGAACTAAAAGAACTAAATAATAGAAGCATAGCAAAGCTAGGAAAGCAGCAGTTTACCAATATCGTAGCCGCTAGTCTTGTTATTATGTATCTCGGTCAGCAGCTTGGCAGCTTCGTACAGCAGAACTCCCTTGGTCGATAGTTTCCGGCAGGATGGATCGTCATGGACGCTGGTAAGTAATGAGATTTGCGCCTGCTTTCCGCATTCCGTGCGTCCGCCACACGTACAAGCACATAGGACCGCTAAGACGAACCAGCAGTGATACAATCTCGCCATTATTTCAGCGATTTTCGCTTCTTAAATCTAGAAAATCGGTCTCCTTCTTCAAAGAACCGTTCAAGATGCGTCTCCTCTTCAAATAGGATTCCCTCCAGACGATGTCAATCAAACCCTTTATAAATATCTGCTCTGCTTCTATTCTTTCGTACGCAGAAAGGAGACAAAGAAACACCAACCACGCACAGTACGTATTACGATTCCTCGAGTGTCAAAAGATTCGCCGCACTAAACAATCACTAGTGGAAAGTCTCTGCGTCGACACAAGCTGCAGATAGATGCAGAATTGATCGGGCCAATCAAAGGGACACGAACTTTCGAAAATTCGAGCCTACTCTCTTCTGTTGCCACGCGAAAATCCGTCAGGCGCACCCTCTCAAGGGGACATTGTATTGTCGACTCTGGTATCAGAAGAGAACTCCTCGAAGCTTCTCTTCACACTGCGGACCTTGGTCGTGAAAATCGCAAGCTTTATAAAGAAGCCACTGCGGCATGTATTATGCGAATTTCTAGGGTTTTACTTCGTTCTTCCTCCCCTTTCTCCTTCGCCCTCCTCTTCCGAGTGTCAGTCAGGTGTTCTCATCGCTGATGCTTCACTGGATCTCGCACGCCAACTCACCTTCTATGGATTCCTCGACATTTGTTTATTTATTTGTTTACCCGCCAGCTGCATTGTTGGCTGGTTGATCCTTCGAGTGGATAGTTTGCTCATTTAGGATTGCATTGCACTATGCGGACTTCGTGAGAGCGCAAATTAATTAATTCAGCGGCCGAGCGTTGAAGCCGCAAGGCCAACTGCTAAGGGGATGAATCAGAGTAGATTAGAGCATTTATAGGATGATGGATATTATTAATAAAATCGTGCACCGCGGTGATTTCACCGTGGCGGTTCTTCAATGGCCCATGAGAACCTCTTGTAATCAAGCGTAAGCTCGTTAACATAGCATATTGGTTTCGACCCTGTGAATCCTATGGCCAATCCTTGTTGCACAACCCACCCCTTGCATAACCCCTCGAAGATAGATTAAATAGGTACGTCGCGCATGCAAAATTTTGCTTTCCTAATTTATTTATTTCTATAGCAAATATATGGTTATTAGTAACACGCAATAGATGTGATATATTTGCTGTCATATCCGGCTTCACTTGGGTAACATTGCGTGTGTAGGTTAACAATAACTTAATTTAAAGAATAATAGGTTGATGCTTTCTATTGTCTTATTCTATTAGGCTATTCCTTTTGAAATTTGAGAGTTACTCTTGAAGCACCCTGTATAAGTAATAAATATTCCAATATTTTATAGCCTATAACTTATCTACAATTTCCCTCAAATGCAGCAGCCTCAAAGGAATATTTTCGAATATATTGGTCGACATTCCTCTCTTCCTCTCCCAGGGTGCACTTTCGCACCTTCGCGCGATACACGGATACACCCCAACTTCCTCGACGATGTCAATGAGATCATAATGCGCTCGGTGAGCTATTATGGTCCAGACTTAACTGTTGTAATACTCATTGACCCTTGCGCACCCACAATAAATGTGCTACAAGTTCAACAATATTAATACTCCTTTAATTTGTCTATCGGCCTTATCTAATTTGGAGTCTGCAATTAATAGAATGATAGATAGGACGATATGATTTGGTTATCCGTAGCATAAATAATCTTTATAGCTTAATAAATAATGTGAAATGTAAAAAAACAACCGCCCATACCGAGTATTGAACTCGAAACCTCATGATTGCAGGCTCGGTCGCTTTACTAAACCGCAACCTCGATACTTGTTTGAAAAAGTATCGCAAGCACCTGCTAAATTTCTTTCACTGGATTTGGATGGGTTTAATCGGGCATAGCGAACAAACTAATAAGAGATACTAGTTATCTCAAGCGTATATTAAGAAAGTGGCAAAGCAGGAGGAAATGCAAAGAAGCCACCCAATTATATAATGGCGACGTTCATATTATATGATCTCGCTGTTTGCCATTCTCACCTAATAAATAATTTATTTCGCTCAAATACTTTGGCCCATATCCTTTATTTACAATCCATCGCTATCCGTACCCGTAACTAATCTCGGCTGTTGTATCTATCCGCGGTTTCATATCCCCACGCACACCCGGTATGCGTGCCTTTTTTCAGCCGGCTGTTAGTCGGCCATCTTTTCGGACTACGTGACCGCCATTAACCACACGATAGCTTAGATGCACCTACCCAACTTTGCGTTTCTGCCCGCTAGCCATTTTCCGGAAAATGACACCTTTTTAGTCAAAATAGTTAATTACGCAAAATGGTTAGAAACTGACCATCTTAGCCCCTCGAGCTAGAACTGTAACTAAAGAAATTATATAACCTGAATTTTGCTGGGTAGCTCGAAATGTATCGGGTAGCCTGATTTTTGTTGAGTTACCTAAATTTCTCGTGGACCTGAATAAACCAAGCACTCGGCTGAGTTTGAATATTTGAGTTGGGTTCAATCCAGCTTGTTAATTCCGGATAAACGCACACCTCTAGTATTTACGCTATATTTAATTCATAGAAACGCATTATTCTTATTCTATAAAAAAAGCGAAGCGGCCTATTAAACAAATTCTACGATGCCAATTAGATATCCATATTAAGATTTGGTGAAAATTTCCGGCATTTCAATTTTACATTGTTACAGTTGCAGTGGGCACCACATATAAAAACATTATTTCCAAAAAAATGCGTCCAAATTAACAAATAAAAGTTAACTTCCGCCAGAATTTCCAGCTGTCGCATAGTGTAACATTGCAGATTTTTAATTTCTTTTAATTAAACTTTGTAAGAATACATTTAAAGCATAGAATTACCAGATCAAAATATTATTAAAAATCGATCTTTTTTGCGCGGTTAAGTGCACTTGTTACGAGCCAGGCTTCGCGAGTCCTAAATATCCTCTGAGATCGTGCTAAGGGCTATTTCACCTTAACCAGACTCAGGTCCCTATTCTCCTGTTTACCCCTTTATACTAGTTACTTCCAAATAACTCAGAACAGAACTTGGGATCGTGCTAAGGGCTATTTCACCTTAACCAGACTCAAGACTGGACCTTGTTAATTAAAAGAATGGCCAGTTATTTTCAGTAGCTCAGAACAGGTCTTGGGATCGTGCTAAGGGCTAATTCACCTTAACCAGACTCAATCCTGCTCATTGATCATGAAAGAATGCCCTAGGCTAAAGTTAAACCTTACTATTGCTCGCCGGATACACCTTGAGCGGTAAAAGTGTATCCTCGTGGGATCTTTTATTATTCTTTTCCTTATATGTGCTTATTTAAATCAAGGATGACTGAACAGGAATTTCCAATAAAGAAGCAATGATTTTGTTAATAAAAACTAAAACAATGATCAATATATTCTGAATGAAAATACAATACAAAAATATAATAATGAGAGTTTCAGCGGAAGTGAAATGTTGTTACAATATACTTAAACTGAGTTCGTATTACGTTACGATATTGAACGGGGGAGAAACTGACGAGAGAACTGTGACTTGCCTAACGATCGCGATATGACACGATGTACGTACGGTAATATTGACTGGTTTCGAAGGAGACTAATGTTCGATCTACTACGATGTTCTTCGCTGGTCCGAGTGACAGAGCTTCGCTGTCGATGAGAGTTCGGAACTGATTCCCCCTTAGGTCCAGAAATTAGGGGTTTATATACCCGAAAAATCCAGTGAAAAGGGGTATAGTGGGAGTATAAGGCGCCAAGGGAGTCTGAGTAAGTCTGAGTTCTAGGAACTAAAGATAAGACGGAACGAAAGGAGTCGAAGTCACAGTTTTAAAGCTCGAAAAATACGCAGGAATATTCTATGTAGGAAGCTAGTGGATTAAAACTATTGAATCTACGTGTGAAATAATGTTAAGAAAAGTAGTCCGAGAGGATGAATATGTAACGCACTTGAATATAAATTAAACCCATTTTCCCCATTTATTGTACTATTATTCCTCAGACGAATTTAAAAAAACGGCAATGAAATACACCGTTAGCTCGAATAATCTAATATACCCTTCCTTACAGGATATGCAATCAGTGCCGGTAGTTTCATCATATTATTTACGCTAGCATAGATTTTCATATTCTCAAGGCGATGCGTTTGATATTGCTCCCACAATTGCGCGCCTCTTCCAAGCTACATTTTGCCGTGAATTGAATAAATATGCAAAACAAACTGCGGAAATCAATATTGAAATGATGCAAACAGCGTGCAAGGCAGCGGCATATTTTTTTCGGCACATAGGATGGTGTGCAAGTGTGACTGGAGAAGTAAAATCTGAAGGAGCAATTGGAATTTCTATAATGCAAGCTTACGGACTTATGTTTACGCTTGTAAATTGACAGTTTTGAGGCAAGTGTTCATGTTACAAGCTCTCCGGCAATGACTTTCTTATGTATTCCTTAGACAAAAGCTCCGTCGAAGACCGGATTTGTTTATTTACGTAGGTCTTCCTGCTTCCGTACGTTTGGTTTCTTCCGATAATAAGAATCGGTATTTTAAAACATTTGTTAGCCTTTGTGGCCCGACCTAGAACTATTGACGAACTTTTTCAGTCATGATGAAGTGAACAAAAATTACAATAAACCGATATAATATTTGGATGTATGCTACGATATACACTGGTTAAAAAACGCATTCGCATATCCAGATTTTCTCAAGTAAATTTTCTTAAAATGTGACCGACTTCGAAAAACTGACAGAGTTCCAAAAAGCTAAAAACTAAAGACTGAGAATCCCAAAATGCTGAAAAGTAAAAACTAAGCAGCACAAAAATTCGCTGAAAAATAAAAAATAATTTGTTGTTTTCATGAATACAGAAATTTGCAGTCATAATATGCGATTTTGGCAGCATTCCTTGGCAACCTCATTACGCCTAAATATGCTGCAACTTTTCGGAGGCGGCGCAAATATAAGTAAAACATTACTGGCAATCATGTGTCTTACCCGCGCTTATCCGTATTCTCTTTCTTACCCGTGCTTTTTCAATCTCTGTCTCTCTCTGGATCTTCCTCTATCCCTATATATCCATCTGTCCAACCACAGGTTGACTTTAATGATAGACGAAGACAAAATGATACGCACGAGAGTAAGGATAGTTCTATTGCCTGCAGTCTGTTCACGTATACCAGATTTGTCAATGTCGGAATTGTACGGAATTATTGTATACCAGACCAGTTAATGTTAACAATATTAGTATATTAGATAGGGTATACTTCGGCTGTTCAACTTGTAGAGATTATGTACATAGCGATCACGAGTATTCCCAGATTTCAGTGTGAGGGCTTCGTGATTTTTGTAATATTTTACTTATCTTTGCGCCGCCTCCGAAAAGTTGCAGCATATTTAGGCTTAATGGGGTTGCCAAGGAAGGTTGCCAAAATCGCATATTATAACTGCAAATTTCTGTATCCATGAAACAACAAATTATTTTTTACTTTTCAGCGCATTTTTGTGCTCCTTAGTTTTTACTTTTCAGCTCTTTGGAACTCTGTCAGTTTTTAGTATTCAGCTTTTTGGAACTCTGTCAGTTTTTCGAAGTCGGTCACATTTTTTTAAAGTATTTTTTTGTATCATCCTTTATAGTATAGGAAATGAATAGAACCATGGTTCGAAGTTGATTTCACCTCGAATTTCAAACGAACAAATGTAGACGATTTTGTTGAAGAAAGAAAAGCTTGTGCATTGCGAAATTTATGCAAGAGGGAGTTCCTCGAGAACTTCCTCCATAAACTAGTAAAAGTTTCATCCCGATCGAACAAGCCGTCCCGAAGCTGTCGCCGGACAGTCGAAAGTTCGGTTTTGTCCAATAACAATGGTTAGTGTTAAACAATTTCGGAAAAATTGATATTGGGACCAAGCTGCGAGCATCCTCTATAAGATAGGCAAGGTTTCATCCCGATCGGTCCATCCATCTTAGAATTCTGGCCGGACAAACATTATATAAAAAAAAATGGCGGTCGAATTAAGTACCTCCGCCTTTTCGAAGTCGGTAAAAAGGGGAAACATTCTACTTTGAGAACATTTATTTTATCTGAAAAAAGAAACTTCCTTCTGTATCAAAATTTACTCCAAGAAAAGGGGTGTGCGCTGGTACATTTGTTTGTACTGTAATACGCTAATAATAAGGAGGTTGCAGAAAAGTTGAAAATTAGAAAACGGTTCGTTTTCCTCTAAAAGTGGCATGTTAAAAATTGGCATTAGCGGAGACGAAATGAATTACGCATCGCAATCGTTAAACTTGGATCGACCTCTGCCGACAAACTTGAAATAAAACAGGAAATAGTAGAAAAGAATAAATGTCAAAGTTCAGTGCTACATGATTTCTACGTTTGATTGAGTCGCATTATATAACTTAGTTTGCACGAACTTTAGGTCTGCCCATGAAGTGCTTCCAACGAAAAGTTCGCCAAACAATTAGATTTCACAACCCTTCGTATGAAAATATTCAAGTTCTTGAATTCATAAGTAACATATTCCCTTATGAGTCTTTTATGAGCAAGTTGAAGTTGCTAATTTCGTCTCCTCATCCCAAAATCTAATAGTACTGTGACTTTCAACATTAAATTGGACTTTTTCGTATGCATGAATTATTTCATTATCATTATTACATATAATTTATAATTCAACACGTTCCGCACTATGTGGGACAACGGTAACCCATGTGGCCTGGTCGGCAAACCACATAAAATTGGTCTGGCAACATGCTAATTGGTCACACAGTAAAGTGTAAGAAGTACGTAACACTTCTTACGAAGTGTTACGTGATTATTAAATTGTACGTGAAGTCATTGTTGTAATTGTAGGTTTGTAAGTATTGTATTGCAATTCTGTTGCAAGTATTGCATGTAAAGACATTGCATGCTATGCCAGTATCCCCTTCGAATAAACCTCGTATTAAGATCGTCAAATATTAGGGCATGCAAATTCGTACTTAAAGTTTTAGAAACATTATATCTGTGTGTCATTAAAAATATGCATTCACAAATGTATATATTAGCGGAAATGACAACATGATATTGCAAATGGAGTTGAATATGGTTGTCAGGCTCTCCTTGACCTCTTAAGGTACCATGTACAAGTAAAATGTTGAGAAAGCCTTCAAATGCGTATGTCATAGTCAGTGAAACATGCCTTGCGGTGACCGGTCTAGCTCCACCATTTTTTATCCGAAACAAATCAAAATTTTTGTTTTTCCATCAATATATAGTGCTTAATTTTATAGCAAAACTTGTCCTGATGATTCTAAACTGCGATATGTTTGGCTAAAATTCAAACTTAAAAAAATCCCTTTTCGTAGTACAGTATGGTTATCTGTCTTCTAAATAACAAACATTATTATTCGTTTCAGATATAAAAAACGGTGGAGCTAGACCGCTCACCGCAAGACATGTTTCACTGACTATGACATCACGAAAGTTGCTGCGGCGCGATAAATACTGCACCTATCGTAATGAAATTTAGAGGATATATAACGTCTAATGTGTCCTTAAATATGTATATAATACATTTTGGAGAAAAAAATTGATGTGTAAGAAAAAAAGTACAGGGTGATGCATGAAACTTGGAATCAGCTTTTTACCATCAAATTATAGATAATATCGACCTTGCGTAATTGTTCCGGCGACTGTGTAATGTCACTCGTGTCGCGTGCCGCGTCAGCTTACACGGAGTGAATCACGACAGACATCGGCGACTTATTGATTAATTTAGAAATGTAAAATTCCGAGAAACTGTTACTTCTCCACTCCAATGAAACTGTTTTATTTTAAATTCTGAACTATATGGTAACCGTATTAAGTCTTGTGTCATATAAAATTTCTCTGAATTGAATCTCCGGAGAGCGGGCTATGATTATTAGGATGAACGCTTGTCCAATAACAATAGTAGTAGTCGTAGGAAGACGCTGAATTTGCAATCTTATGGTTTCAGTTCTATTCCAAATATTTGATACTTTGTTTAATTCCTCACTATTCAAGCAGGTGAGGAAATTATATATTTTGATATTAGCAATAAACTCATCTCACAATGACGTGGAAATGTGCAGCACGAGATGAGTTCATTACTAATATCAAAATATCCTTTTTTTACCTGCACAAATAGCGAGGAATCAAAAAAATATTAAACATTCGGAATTCAATTGAACCAACAAGATTGTAAATTCAGCGTCTTACCACGACGACTACTATTATTATTGAACAAACGTTCATCCTAATAATCATAGCCCGCTCTCCAAAGATTCATTTCACAGAAATTTTATGCAACACAAGACTTGATACGGTTACCATATAATTCAGAATTTATAATAACACAGTTTCGTGGAAGTGCACAAGTTACATTACCTTGAGATTTTGCATTCCTCAATTAATCAATAGACGTCCGGTATCTGTCACGATTCATTTTGTGTAAGCTCACGCGACACGCGACACAAGTGACATTACACGGCTATCAAAACAATTACTCAATGTCGATATTACCAACAATTCGATGGTAAAAAGCTGATTTCAGGTCTCATGGGCATTATCGGTAATACCGACATTGCGTAATTGGTAGCCGTGTAATCTCACTTGTGTCGTGTATCGCTGAGCACTACACGGAGTGCATCACGACAGATATCGGCGGCTTTTCGATTAATTAACAAATACTAAATTAGGATCCTATTAGGGTCTATTGATAGGTCTGCAGATAATAAACCTATTAATTAGTCGTAGGAAGACGATGAATTTGCAATCTTATGGTTGTAGCTCTATTTCAAATATCTGATATTTTGTTTAATTCCTCGCTATTCAAGCAGGTGAAGATAATATATTATATATTTTGATATTAGCACTACACTCATCTCACAATTACTCTGCGAGTATCGACAAACAAACGTTTAAACCACATTTATAAACAGTTAACTATGTGTCATGGGCCGATACCATAGTGTGGCCGCACTATTCTTCCCAATCAGATGAACGTGGAGAGGTGCAGCACAAGACGAGTTTATTACTAATATCAAAATATATCATTTCCTCACCTGCTTGAATAGCGAGGAATTAAAAAAAAAATCAAACATTCGGAATTGAATTGGACCCACAAGATTGTAAACTCAGCATCTTACCATGCCGACTGCTATTGTTATTATTGGACAAGTGTTCATCCTAATAATCATAGCCCGCTCGCCGGAGATTCAAGTCACAGAAATTTTATATGACACAAGACTTAATACGGTTACCATATAATTCAGTGCTTATAATAAAACAGTTTCATCGGAGTGCATAAGTAATGTTTTTCGAGATTTTGCATTTCTCAATTAATCAATAGGCCGCCGGTATCTGTCATAATTCACTCCGTGTAAACTCAGGCGACACACGATACAAGTGATATTACACGGCTAACAAAACAATTACGCAATGTCGGTTTTACCATCGAATTATCGGTAATATCGACATTGCGTAATTGTTTTGTTAGCCGTGTAATGTCACTTGTGTCGTGTGTCACTGACCACTACACGAAGTGAATCAGGACAGATACCGGCGACCTATTGATTGATTGGGAAATGTAAAATCTCAAGGAAACGTAACTTGTGCACTTCCATGAAACTGTTTTATTTTAAATTCTGAATTACATGGTAACCGTATCAAGTCTTGTGTCCTATAAAATTTCTCTGAACTGAATCTCCGGAGAGCGGGCTATGATTATTAGAATAAACGCTTGTTCAATAACAATAGTAGTCGTCGTGGTAAGATGCTGAGTTTACAATTTTGAGGGTCCAATTCAATTCCGAATGTCTGATATTTTTTTTAATTCCTCGCAATTCGTGCGGGCTAAAAATGATATTTTCATATTAGTAATAAACTTGTCTCGTGCTGCACATTTCCACCTCAGCCACACTATAGTGTCCGCCCATGACCACAATTAAATATTTATAAATGCGGTTTAAATGTTTATTTGTCGGTAATCGCAGATTATTGTGAGATGAGTTTATTGCTAATATCAAAATATATAATTTCTTCACCTGCTTGGTGCTCACAGCTGCCTCAATAGTGAGGAATTAAACAAAATATCAGATATTTGGAATAGAACTGAAACCATAAGATTGCAAACTCAGTGTCTTACAACGCCTACTATTGTTGTTGGAGAAGCGTTCATCCTTATAATCACAGGCCGCTTTCCGGAGATTCAGTTCACAGAAATTGTATATAACACAAGATTTGATACAGTTACCATATAATTCAGAATTGAAAATAAAACAGCTTAATTGAAATGCAGAAGTAACGTTTCCTCGAGATTTTGTATTTCTCAATTAATCAATAGGCAGCCGATATCTGTCGTGATTCACTCCGTGTAAGCTCACGCGGCACACGACACAAGTGACATTACACGGCTAACAAAACAATTACACAATGTCGGTATTACCAATAATTCGATGGTAAAAAGCTGATTCCAAGTTTGGTGCATCACCCTGTACGACATTTTTTACTTTTAATAAAAATGAAAACAAAGAAGTATATAGTTGAATGAAATTTTGAAACTTGTTATTTGATCAAATCTAGTATACGGTTAAAGTTAAAGGTTTTCATGAGAATTAAAGTTGCAAAAAGTGGTGTTGCGGAGACTGATAAAGCAGTGTCCAGGTGCCCACTCGGCTGCTCGTCGATGGATGTCGCTACCTTACATAATAGGAGCTCATCAGCAACAGTTCCGTTGATTTTTCTGTATCCATCGGGCCAACAAACAAGAAAATCGGTTCAGTGGTTCAGGAGATATGAATCCGTCCAAAAACATTAAAATGTAAAAAAAGCGCCAAGTAGTCTTGTCCCTCACCCCAAAAAAGATCTTGCCTTACTAAAAAATGTGCCACATTCCACAAAAATAACAGTGTGGTGAAACCAGCTCTATCAAGTTGACCAAAAACGTAAATCGATATCATTGGAAAGCCAAGTCTTGATTCAAACACTCTATTCCCACAAAAGAATTTAATGATAGTGCAGGGAATACAAATATTGTGCTTAATTCAATGAATACTAAATATTTTACGAACAAACAAGAACAGGAACAGGATTTGAATGTGAAAACCAAACCTTCAGTTAGGAATATAAAACAAAACATATGTTAAACAATCGTGAAAATTGAATTAAAATATATATCTCTTCTGTTCGTTCAATTTATCAAAGAAAACGTAATACTTGGCCCGCCCGGTTCTTCACAAATTGAGTTTCAAGTCTACACACAAATAGATGCATTTTTTGCAAGGCAAGATCTTTTTTGGGGTGAGGGACAAGACTACCTGGCGCTTTTTTTGCATTTTAATGTTTTTGGACAGATTTCATGTCTTTTTGGTCGTTCATTTAGTAATTGGGGTGAGGGATAAGACTACTTGGCGCTTTTTTATATTTCAATGTTTTTGGATGGATTTCATGTTTTTTTGGTCGTTTATTTAAGAATTGAGATGAGGGACAGGACTACTTGACGCTTTTTTTACATTTTAATATTTTTGGGGAAGTGGGATTGATTTTATATAGGATTTCTTTTAAATGCGGAATGCTTTTTTGAGTTGCTAGATGTTTTTCGGGATGTGGAACAAAACTACTTTAAGCTTTTTTAACAATTTTAATGTTTTTTGGGAAGTGGGAGGATTCTTTTTGTGTAGGATTTTGTTGAGATTAGGAATATTTTTTTATGTAGTTAGTTCTGTTTATGATTTTGCAAAGGAGACGCTATAAATACCGACGGGATCTTGTTAATAATATAAAAAAATATGCTTTCCTTTTCATTTGTTACCCTCCTCATCCCATTTTTAGTAATTTCAACATTACAGACAGAGAAAACTTTGCTTTCTTGTATGCTATCTATATCTTTTTTGTTATATCTCAATTTTGTGGGGAAGTCAAACTGCTTCTTGACTCATTATTTTACACTTTTTTAATGTTTTTGGAAGGATTTCACGTCTTAGTGTTAGTTAGTTAATGCTTAATAATAAAGACAATAAGATTTTTAATTATTTATGAATGGTTAATTTATGTTATTTATGTTAAAATATGCGCCATCTCCTGTGTGTATGTTTATGTTACAATGTAACTTTAATGTTACAACATATTTATAACTTAATCATGCACATAGGAGATCTTAGAAATTGAGCAGAGTCTGGGAATATAGATTCCCTACATAATATAGCTTGCACTTCACAAATTCAATATTCCAAATTCAAACAGTATGAGGTTTACAGCTTGCCTAATATAATTTAAACTTTTAACTTTAGTCTGTTGGAAGTTAGGAGCATTATAGCTATTGGTAATAATCAGTGCCTATTTACTCATTACCAATAGCCAGGATGCATTTAAATTAAAGATTACACAAGCTATACCCTCATACGCACTCTAACATTGGTATACCTTGACTAACAAATGTGTAGCTCAAGAAGCGCACAATCTAAAGAAATGAAATTTACTAAGCAAGTACTGACTACCAATAGCTAGTATATTGCTAAATGACATATGCGTGGTAATTATTGCTTGCCTACGTTATTTTAGTTCTTTAGCTAAAGCATCCTTTGAGCGACAAACTTGACAGTCAAGATACAACTAAATTAAACTGCATATGAGGATTTTGCTTGGTTTATATTTAATAATTTTAAAGCGTTAAGTCAATCAACGACAATAGCTAGGATACATTTGAATTGCAGATTAGATAAGCTATACCCTCATACGCACTTTCACTTTGTTAAATCTTGACTGTCAAATGCATAGCTTAAGGAGTGCAGAATGTAAAGTAATAAAATGTGCTAAACAAGTACTGATTACCAACAGTTAGCATTTCTTTAAATTCTAAATAATTGCTAATATTGCTTAAAAGATTAATATACTACACACTTGACAATTTTAACTATTGGTAATTAGCATTCGTTTTCCGAAACAGGGACTTCTGAGTTACGCACTTAACACTTTTAACATTTCATAATTCTTAATAATGACAAGATCACAGGGACTGGGGCAAGGACAGTATACTCTTTTATTAACTAAATAAAGCATGGAATCTGGAATAAAATAATAAAATCGGACTGTGTCATATGACCATTATGGCACATAACCAACCATGGCATCACCGGCTTAACCAATGTCGGTATGACGCAGATTACAGATTATAGATCGGTAACGTGAACGCGACATTTCAGCGTCGTGCCAACTGGTGTGAGAAAAGTGAAAGTCACGTTTTTAGGAATTACTGAATCCTATGACTCTTAATTTGCCTTGCCTTTTCCACGAGTAACAATAAGCAGGAGAGTTCATATCTCCTGAATGACGGAACCGATTTACTTGATTCTTGGCTCATTGGATTCAGAAAAAACAGCGAAAAAATACAACATTCAGAAATAAATCCGCGGAGCTGTAACTTTCCCATAATTCGAGGTGAAAGTTTTATAGCGGACGACAACCGCTACACTTCGGGATAAGTATACTCGGTAGTCGCGTGCCATACTATGTATACTACTACTTGGCGCGAGACTCTACCGAGTCTCCTGATTTCTTTTCCGTCTTTTCTGGCGATTAAAGTTTTAAGAAGTCAAAGGTTTGCGTTTTCCTTTAAGATTCCTGGAATGTCCTTTTAACACTCCTCCCGCTAACGAAACTGATTGTGAGCGCTGATAGGCGAGAGGTGCAAGATGACTGTTTCTTAGTTAGTCGACAATGGAACGATCGATATGTCACTCGGTCATGTGTCACATTGAATGGTTATGTGCACAGTATACTTTTATACTGTGGTTATGTGGCAACATTATGTATTTTTTAGGATCGTAACAATTTATAATAAATATTTCCTTAACAATTTGTAGGTCATTCGTTTATTAATTGTGGTTTTAGTTCAGACAGTATGTGTTTTTTAGGAGCTCCTAATCATTCATAATGAATGTTAATTATGTACGTGGTTCTGGTTGAGCTTGGTTCAGACCGCAACAGACTTATAATGCTACACAGCATGCGTTATGAATTATGAAGTAACATAATTGCCAACCGAATAGTTTGCAAACTTTAGCTAGATTCATTTGTAATTTTGGGGTAGGCTAACTCAGGTATTTTTTTAAATAATAGTATATTTTTGGAAATTCTTGTAATAGTTTGCGAATAGATGAGATAGTAGTGGTGAAACAGGAAATTTATCCATAGCATATGTTATGTAGTTTCAAATCCGTCAACTATGTAGCTCAACACCCATTTTACTGAAAGAAGGGCACTTAAGTATACGAGTGGTGATTATTGAAATTGAGCATGATTCATCTTAATACTTCAATAATATTCTTGTACATCCTCATGTACAGTTTAAATTTGTAATATTGAAATTGGCAAGTGCATAGTTTACGGGCTAGGGTACCCACGTGACTTTTAGCGAGTTGCCCGCTCACTGTGTTACCTACAGAAATTTAACGGGCGGGATGGAGCTGTCCGCGATGTCTATCGAATGATCCAGCGTCTAAACGTATGTGTAGCAGTTCTCACACATTGTAATCGTTTTTCTCCGGGGCTGCTGTCCGCGCTAGTCTCAGTGGAGGCGCTCCAACTTCGCCGTCATTCCTCAGAGGTCGCCTGAAAGGGGAGGGGAAAGAACTGGGAGCCAGGCCCTGGGAAGGATCGAATTTATCCTTGGAGTTCCCCTCGTCTGGTGGCAGCCTGCCGCTTGACCCCTCGGAGTGCGGCGGTTCTCGCCGATGCCCTCCGGGCTGGCTCGTGGATCGGTAGAGTGACGGATCTGCCCTGGCAGCAGACTCGTGGCAGAAAGCGGCAGATCTGCCCGGCAGGGTAGTGTCGGAAAATGGAAAAGCCTGCACGCAAAATAAAAATGCATTAAATTGCATGCTGTAAGAATCGAATACACTATGAAAGAAATATATGTAAATGTGCTATGTTTCAATCATTAAAGTTATTTTATAAATAATACTAATATTGTTAATAGTTTTTGCTGAGGCGCTCATTCAATATATATTGAATTGGGAACGACTTTCATATAGAATGACCTCAGAGAAAAAATCTACTATTTGCATGTATTGAATTCAAAATTGCGTCTTTCGAGAAACGGATGTCAAAGTATATTAATGTTATATTTGAGGACTTTCTGAATTATGTGCAATGTGGGTAGATAAATAGACATAAACTGTGAGCTCTATTCTCGTTTATTTATTATAATACAAATTTATATACATCAATCTTATCTATAGAAATAATTACATAAATTGCATACATAAATGTATTTTTTTTTATCCCGCCTTCCACCCACAACAGATTTTCCACATCTGCACGGACTCTGGTCCACGCCCGTTAAGCATTCCCCTACATCCAGCTCGGGGAGGTTGTAGGCCATCCCGAGTCCTAGTTCAGGGCTCTTTCAGTGAATAACAGCGCCCCTGTGTGCTGTGGCGCGTAGGTGAAGTGGCCAACCTGCAACGAAATCGGAGTTAGTAAATCTATACTATCCCGCCTCTGTTGTGCCCCATTAATGTACAACATTCGTACCTTTTCAGATGCCCTCGTTTCGCTAAAAACCATTCTCCTCCAGATCCTCCGGACATTCTTGGAGGTGACCTGCACGGCCATTTGCCCAACGGGCCCTTTCTTTTGCCGACTTCAGTGCAGCTCGCAGTGTAGACGCTATTTCGCTGTTTGCTGGTCTTGCAAAATAGCGATTTCCAAGTAGAGCAGCTGTAAATGAATTGTAAGTAAAACGTTAGCACTGATACGGCGTACAAATACATGATGATAAAAGTAATTGTCACTACAGAAATAATTCGTACCATGAATGGCTCTCAACAGTCGGGAGTCCTTGAGGTATCTTTTGTTGCCGCCGAACCATGAATAGGAGGTTAAGACCTCGTCGTCGAAGGCCTCCTTGAAGTATAAATTGATGGCTTCTTTTAGTGAAAAGCCCCCAAGGAATGTAAACTATTGGACCTAAACACAAGAAATAATAATTAATATAATTACTGCACATATATATCGCACAATGAAATAAAAGCTTGAATTGGTTGTGCTTACTGTTTGCTGGAATGCGGCATCTTCTATTTGCTGAAACTCCTCCATCGCAGCCTCCGTGCGGATGGGTAGATGGGCCGGCTTCTCCTAAAGTCCCAGCTGCTACTGCTGCCACTGCTCTTCTCCAGCTACAAATTGGTCCAGCCGCTTCAATATTTCGCTTTGCGTGTTATTTGATGTTCTACAAACACAGATGCAACTGGATTTCATGCTAGTAAGAACGTAATAAATACTCACATTAGCATCGCTTCCAGTTTATCTATGCGGGCATGCAGCGCTCTACAAAGAAACGTAAATATTTATTAGAAAATGTTTTTAGAGTGAATATGTATGCGAATGCGAACACCATACCTGATGTCTGGTTTGCCAGACTGCACACTGCACCCCCAACTCTGTGGCCTTTCCTGATTTCTGTTGCGGTCTGCGAACATAAGAACCTCGGGTGAGTTGGGCCGCTTACATGCAATATGTTGTGTGCGTGTAAATGTAATGTATGTATTTGCGTGTGAAGCGGGTGGATGAGTGTGTGGAGAGTGTGTGTCTGACAGTAGACCGGGTGAATGTGTGTTTGCAAAATAGAGTATGGGTGAGTGGTTAAAGCGAGTGTGTTCGGGAATTCAGAAGGCAAACCTGTAACGGGTACCTGAGTGTATGTCTGTGTGAATGGAGTGTATGTATGTGTGGCTGTTGTGATAAGGGATGAATTTATGGAGTCGCCCTCGAACATGGCCATTATGTCCGAAATTCCGTCGTCGATGTCCTTCTGCTTGTTCCTGGTTTTCTTTCTTCACACGGGCTCCTCGTCTGATATTGAATTGTAGCGGGTCGGCTTCGAGACCGACCGCTTAATTCGCTTGGACTGCTTCTAAAATTAAAGAAAATGCGGGTACGATTATTAAATACTGGCTTCCGTGATTTATATAAATAAAACTTGTAAAACTGGTAATTACTTTATTAGTACTCATGGCGATAATGATAAGGTGCAGTGAAATAAACAAATTGGAATGAAATAAACAAATTGTAACTATCGCGACTTTCGCACACGCGCGGTGTCTTAAAATAAAAGAAACAAAAATGATTTTTAGCGGAAGGTAGAAATATATATTTGTAGGATTGTTAACGAGAGAGAATGCGAGCGAATGGTGACAGAATGAGATGTGCGATTGTGGATGCATGTAAAGTCCGTTATGCTTGAAGTAACAATCGAAGAGCGTGTGGTATGATCGACAGAATGTATCGGGATGACTGGGATTGGCTAAAAGGTACGACCGGAAGAATAGGTGCGATTGGCGAGTGAGTGCGTCAGCGAAAGAGTATATAAGAGGTGTGAATTTGAAGGGCGATAGATATATTATTGTTGTGGTGGCCTAAAACAGACACGAAAAAAGATCCGAGTGCGAGCCGACGGCGAGCGGCGTCCGAGCGTACCAAGGGTAAAAAGTGTGTAAGCGAGAGAATTGAGGAACCTAATAAAGCAAAACTCTTAAAAATCCTACAATTTTGGGGGCTCGTCCGGAATTGAGTGACGGGGAAAGTGCTGTAAGCGTATTTCTCCGGGCTGCGTTCCGCGCCGGCTCCGGTGGCTGCGCTCCAACTTTGCCGAGGCTCGTCCGAGGTCACCTAAAAGGCGCGAAGGGAATCGGTTGGGCGCCAGGCCCTATATAGGGCCAAATTTCTAAAATATAAGTTCCCTCGTCCAGATGTTGTCCCCCTGGTTGACCTCTCGAGCTCGGCGGCACTCGCTGCTGTCTCCCTGGCTGGCTCGGGTGGATGGTAGAGTGGCAGAGTCTGAATGTCGGGGAGAAACAAGCAGAGAAACCCACGCGGATGGGTGGCGAAGATGTTTATTGGGCCGGGACGGCCTGAAACCCTACTGTCCTCGCGCTCGCGTCCGAACGGTCGGCGTTCGGACCCCCGGCTTTGCTGTAGCCGCTTTACAATTTAAAGTTCACCCGGCCTCGTTGCGCTCGCCGTGCGCTCGCTATGTCGTAAGGCTCGGACACGCCAGTTCCAATTTGCAAATCCAGATCGTTTCTGCAGCGGAGCTGCTCGCCTCGATGGTACGTGCCCGTGGACGGATAGCCACGGAGCCGAAAAATCCAAAGACCGGTCGAATACCCAAAAACTACCGTCCGGGGTGGACGGCCGTGACGCTCCTGGCTTTCGTACGCCTTACAATCTCTAGCTCGACGGAAACCGGGGACTTTGTGGCGACTGGATGAGTCGCGCCAAGGAAGTAACCGCATAGTGACCGATGGTCACTCGCACTAGGGCTGCCTCTACAGGAGCGTAAACGGCCGGCACTGGGCACACCTTCAAAGTTGACAAAAAAACTTCCTGATTCGCTCTCGAAACTCGTAAATTGCCTGCTCACGTACTCGCGTATCCACGGTCGCTCACAAAGTGACTCGCTTCCGGCGCTACCAAAATTTTGCCCAGTGTTACGTTGCCGCCTTACGCTCTCGATCTCTCGATGCCGCCGCGCCGGTCGATATCGATCGGTGCCGAGGGCGTGCGTATCGGTTCCGCGCGCCAGAATCGAACGCCTCGCTATGCTACGCTATCCGCCGCTGTCTTCAGCCTGCGGACGCTAGGAGCTCCTGGTGCACGCTGGTTTGTCCATATTTGTCTTGTCCTTCGCCGTGCTCCCAGGCTTAGAGCGGCCCGATCGGCTCGTCTTCTCGGCGGATCGGCACTCTCACTATGGGTCGCAGTTGGGGGCATCCGGGCCCCTCCTCCTCGAGCTTATCTCCTGCTCCTCGACCGACTGGTTGTCCTTGTCGCTAGATGAAGCTCGCAAGTAGAGACATCGCGTTAGTAATAATTCAGTGGCTACTGGCGGTACCCCTTGGAGCTACGGTATTTAATTTTCGTGGCGAGTGCGCGGCGAGAGCGGCTGCGGGGCAGGAGTCTTGCGACGGGCGCGGCTGCCCCGTCACAGTGCGCAGTGCAAAAGAGGATTAAAGTGAGCCTAAGAGAAAGTCTGACTTTGCTGTGACAGAGTTAAAAGAGCAACTCAGAGTGATGGGTATGCAGTCAGCGGGAAACAAGGCAGAACTAATAACACGGTTAACAGGAATAGATCCTACGGGTGCATGGATGGCTGACATAAGCAGGAGACAACGAGAGCAAGACGGAGAGGAAGACGGTGAGGCAGGTCCATCGCGAAACTTTGAGGAGATGGAAGAGACAGAGAGAGAGAGAGAGAGGACCCTGCACGAGAGAGAAATCGGGCTAGTAAGGAGAGAAAAAGAGTGTGCCGAACGTGCGCTAGCATTAGCCCAACAGGAGCTGCGGCTTCTAAGAGCGATCCAACAAAGTGTCGCGAGAGGAACATCGATGGAAATGCAGGCGGCGACTACGAGGAGTCACCGTCCCAGTATCGGCACAATAGCCGACTTAGTAAGAGACTACAGTGGCGAAGCAGGGGAGTATGAGATCTGGGAACGCCAGTTGCAGTTAGTCAGAGAAAACTATGATCTAAGAGAGCATGAAGTAAAGATCTTGATAAGCATGAAATTAAGAGGAAAGGCACTCGAATGGTTCCACTCGAATGCAAAGCACCTCAGCATGGCAGCAACCCACTTATTGCAAGAGCTACGCGCCATGTACCACAACCGGCCACACGTCGCCGTTTTGCGTAGGGAATTTGAAGGGCGATTGCGGAGAAAGGGCGAAACGTTTCACGAATACGTGCATGAAAAGACGATCTTGGCAAATAAAGTGCCCATCCCCAAAAGTGGAAAGATATACTATCTCATCGAGAGAATTCCAGAGCCAAGCCTGAGGGATCAGGCTAGACTGCATCGGTTTGAGGAAACGTCGACGCTTCTGAAGGCCTTCGAGGACGTGATGCTGAGAGGACCGGCCAGCACTACCAAGGAAAACGGCAGGAGTGACGGGGGGAGCAGAAAGAACGAGAGACCCGGCAGCCAGCGACGCTTCTGTCACAACTGTGGCGAGGCGAATCACCTGGCAAATAGCTGTCCTACGAAGAACGCGGGTGTGAAGTGCTTCAAGTGCAACGAGCGGGGGCATATCGCAACGCGCTGCCCGAAAAGGCAGGGGCCATCCGAACAAGCGTGCGTCGTCAGCAAGGTACAGGAGAAAAAATACATAAAGGAGGTAACAATAAAAGGCCATACAGTATTAGCCCTTATCGATACGGGAAGCGACATTTCTTTCATGAGGTCGGACCAGTATATCAGAATAGGAGCTCCGCGGTTAGAGATGACAGAGCTCAAAATTCCGCGGGATAGGTTCGGGCGATAATTCGACTCTAGGTGCTTTCCGTGCACACATACTCCTTGATGGATATTCGTACGAGGTAGTGATACACGTTGTATCAGACAAGCTGACCGAGCAAAAACTATTACTAGGAACGAACTTCTTAGACACCGTCGAGACACATATTAAAAACGGGGAAATCTCTATCCGACCGATTGAGAAAGCGAGCAGCGATGATCAACAGATCCCAGAGATTTTAAAGATAGATGTAATCTCATATAGCGAGGTAGATGTATCTAATGTGCGTGTCGAACACAAGGAGACCATCTTGGATTTAATTACTAATTATAAGCCATTAAAGACCAGAGAAGTGCCCATAACAATGAGAATAGTGTTAAAAGACGAGGAGCCCGTGTATCAGAGAGCGCGGAGATTGTCACCGATCGAGCGGACCGGAAGGTTCAGCCGTCGATTTCAGAGTATACCAGTCCGGTGGTATTAATAAAAAAGAAAAATGGGGACATGAGACTGTGCGTTGATTACCGTAAACTAAACAATAAAGTTTCTAAAGACAGATACCCCCTACCTCTAATAGAGGACCAATTGGACCACTACAGAGTGCAAAGTTTTACATGACATTAGATTTACGCCATGAATTTTTCCATGTGCAAATTGACGAAGCCTGTCGAAAGTATACGGCTTTCATCGTGCCTGACGGACATTTTGAGTTTCTTCGAGTACCATTTGGGCTTTGCAATTCACCCTCTGTTTTCCAGAGATTTATTATCGTAGCTTTTCAAGACCTCATTCATAAACAATGCGTTCTCGCATACATGGACGATCTGATAATATCCTCTGCTGATTACGGGTCAGGTATTGCGAAATTTAGAACTGTGTTAGACACTGCCAGCGCAGTCGGTTTGGAAATTAATTGGAAGAAATGCCAATTTCTGCAAAGCAGAGTAGAATTTTTAGGACACGGAATTTCGAGTGGGTCAATCTACCCGTCGCACCGTAAAACAGAGGCCGTACGAAAATTCCCCGAGCCGAGTAATGTCCGGCAAGTTCAGAGCTTCTTAGGTCTTACATGCTATTTCAGAAAGTTCGTGCCAAACTATTCATCCATTGCGCGTCCTCTAACAGATTTATTGAAGGCCGAGTCAACATTTGTATTCGGTAAACGCGAGAGAGATGCGTATTCGATGTTGAAAGATATCCTCTGTGACAGGCCCGTTCTGAGATTATATAGAGTCAATGCGGAAACAGAGCTACACACAGACGCGAGTTCCTTGGGATACGGTGCGATTTTATTGCAAAAAGATTGTGAAGACGGCAAACTGCACCCCGTGTACTATGCCAGTGGCAAGACTACCGAAGCCAAGCGCAAGTATACAAGTTACGAGCTAGAAATTCTCGCTATTGCCAGGGCACTTAGGAAATTCAGGGTGTATCTTTTAGGCATTCCGTTCAAGATTGTGACAGACTGCCGAGCATTCACATTCACAATGCAAAAGAGGGATTTGTGCGTGCGTGTTGCTCGTTGGGCTCTTTTACTCGAAGAATTTAATTATACAATAGAGCATAGACCAGGGAAAAGCATGGTACACGTAGATGCACTTAGCCGTCGCCCGTTGCTACAATGTATGGTTGTGGAAGAATGTTGTGAAGGGCTTGCGCATCAAATTAAGAATGCGCAATGTGAGAACAGAGAGGTCAAGAACATAATCGACGCGTTGAAAAGTGGAAATATGTGCGGTTTTGTGATGCGGGGTGAACTCCTGTTTAAAAAAGTAGAAGGCGATGTACGCGTAGTCGTTCCGAGGAAAATGGTACCTGCAGTCATTCGAAAAGCGCACGAGGTTGGTCACTTCTCTGTCTCTAAGACGGAAGCACTCTTGAAACAAGATTATTGGATTCCCAACGTGAAAGGGAAAATAGAGCAGGTTATTAAGAATTGTATTCCGTGCATACTAGCCGAGAGGAAACAGGACAAACAGGAAGGTTACTTGTTTCCGTTAAGTAAAGGAGAAGTTCCGTTAGAGACATATCATATTGATCATTTAGGACCATTACCCTCTACAAAGAAAAGTTATAGACACATATTAGTTGTCATCGATGCTTTTTGCAAATTCGTTTGGCTGTATGCGACAAAGGGTACCACGACGGGAGAAGTAGTCGCAAGACTTCAAAAACAAGCGTTTGTATTCGGAAATCCCAGGCACATCGTCTCGGGTAGAGGAACGGCTTTCACCTCCAAAGGGTTCCGCGATTTCTGTGCAGAGGAAAAAATCGAGCACATCTTAACAACGACCGGCATTCCGCGTGCGAACGGTCAAGTCGAACGTGTCAATAGGACATTAATACCTCTGCTAACCAAACTCGCAGCGCCAAAGAAAGAGGACTGGTACAAGTACCTAGATGTTGCGCAGCGTTGCCTAAATGGCACGCATCATCGGAGCTTAGGAACTTCACCTTTTCGTGCGCTATTCGGTGTACATCCCCGACTTCGGGAAAACCCAGAGATCGTCGAAGCAATAGAGAAGGAATGGCGCGCTGCGTTCGAAGAAGAACGAGATGAAGTCCGAGATAGCGTGATTAAAAATCTTTATAAAGTACAGGAGGAAAATCGCAAAACCTATAACAAGCGTAGAATAAGTGCAAAGAATTATATGAAAGGAGACTTAGTTGCGATTAAGAGAACACAACAAGCGCCAGGCATGAAGTTCGCTAATAAATTTATAGGGCCATATAAAGTAAGCAAAGTGCTGAGGAACGATAGATACGTGGTGGAGAAAGTGGGCGCACACGACGGACTGCAAGCTACGTCGACCTCAGCCGATAACATAAAAGCGTGGACCGAATATGAGAGTGAGAGTGAGGATGAGAAAGAAGCGGGCGAGAGAGAAAGAGAACCGGAATACGCGAATGAGTTAGATGTGCGAGGGCGCACATCTGCGCAGGACGGCCGAGGTAAAAACGGTGAAGTAAAAATCGAGGAGTGTGTGGTATGATCGACAGAATGTATCGGGATGACTGGGATTGGCTAAAAGGTACGACAGGAAGAACAGGTGCGACTGGCGAGTGAGTGCGTCAGCGAAAGAGTATATAAGAGGTGTGAATTTGAAGGGCGATAGATATATTATTGTTGTGGTGGCCTAAAGCAAACACGAAAGAGATCTGAGTGCGAGCCGACGCACAGTGGCCGATTTGGGTCCAATAGGCGCGGATGGCCAATATCTCAGGTTCTATTGAACCGATTTTTTTTATGTAATCCTTTTAATGTAAGTGTTACATATTCATCCTCTCGGACTACTTTCCTTAACATTATTTCATATGTAGATTCAATAATTATAATTCGCTAGCTTCCTACATAGAATATTCCTGCGTATTTTTCGAGCCTTAAAACTGTGACTTCGACTCCTTCGTTCCGTCTTATCTCTAGTTTTAATGGGTTTCTAGTAGGGGAGCAACGCAGCGTTCCCTTGGTGCATCTATGTAGTTCCTTAGAACTCAAGCATGGTCAGACTTTTGGCGCCCTACACTCCCACCATACCCCCTTTTCACTGGGTTTTCGGGTATTTAAGCTCTAAATTCTAGTGGAAAGCGTGGGAATCAGTTCCGAACTCTCATCGACAGCGAAGCTCTGTCACTCGGACCAGCGAAGAACATCGTAGTAGATCGAGCATTAGTCTCCTTCGAAACCAGTCAATATTACCGCACGTACATCGTGTTATATCGCGATCGTTAGGCAAGTCACAGTTCTTACGTTCAGTTTCTCCCCCGTTCAATATCGTAACGTAATACGATTTCATTTTAAGTATATTGCAAAGTGTAACAACATTTCAGTACCGCTGAAACTCTCATTATATATTTTTGTATTGTATTTTCATTCAGAATATATTGAACATTGTTTTAGTGTTTATTAAGAAAATCACTGCTTCTTTATTGGAAATTCCTGTTCAGTCATCCTTGATTTAAATAAGCACATATAAGGAAAAGAATAATAAAAGATCCCACGATGATACATTTTTACCGCTCAAGGTGTATCCGGCGAGCAATAGTGAGGTTTAACTTTAGCCTAGGGCATTCTTTCATGATCAATGAGCAGGATTGAGTCTGGTTAAGGTGAAATAGCCCTTAGCACGATCCCAAGTTCTGTTCTGAGTTATTTGGAAGTAACTAGTATAAAGGGGTAAACAGGAGAATAGGGACCTGAGTCTGGTTAAGGTGAAATAGCCCTTTGCACGATCCCAAGTTCTGTTCTGAGTTATTTGGAAGTAACTAGTATAAAGGGGTAAACAGGAGAATAGGGACCTGAGTCTGGTTAAGGTGAAATAGCCCTTTGCACGATCTCAGAGCATATTTAGGACTCGCGAAGCCTGGCTCGTAACATAAGCGTGAATAATAATCCATTATCAGTTAACAATAAAAAAAATTTTTCGCCGTTCGCAATTGTTATATTTTAATAATTTTTTGTTTCTTTCATTTTGTGAATAATGGTACTTATTCTTCAGTTATTTTGTGCATAGATTTGCAGCATTTTATCCTACATTTGTGCCCATAATTATGAAAGTGGTCTAAGGCAAAATTTAAAAAAAATATTAATTTATCACTTATTTCACACGACATGATTTTAAACTAAATTTATTCAATGTAATTTTTATGATAGAAATATATGACTTAGACCACTTTCATAATTATGGGCACATGTAACGTATAGATTATAAAAATTTAAGCATTCCAGATAAATAAAATAATTGAATTAAAATGATACTATATCTTTACTAATAATCCAAAAGAAAAAAACGTATGTACAATTAATTGTGGAACTTATATAACTACAGTAAGGATGATTTGGATTACTTATAATAACAAAAGACATATTTGGACGAACAATTTTTTTTATTTTTAATCACTATTCGAAGATGAATAACCAGCCTGTGTTTCACACTCCTCGCTCTCACTTGTAGTTGAACTCTGTGCGAAAGAAATAGGTTGTTAGATACACAACTATTAAAGTGATACTGTATTGTTTGTCTTAAAGTATTACACTCACACCTGAAATTTCATTTCCCCTAGCAACGAATGTCTCGTACGAATCCGGAAGAGAATCTATTCCTGTTTCTTCCATTTGTTTTGTTTTTGGAGGGTATTTAAAAGAAATTACCGGATCTGAGCTTATTAGAAATCTTTGAAATTTTAATACTTATAATACTAATAATAATAATAATGATCAAGAGATAAGGTCTTGTCTCTGGATAAGTACAAGTTTCCTTCTAATAGAAATTAAAAAATTATACTTGAAATATGTCCTGTAAATTTTGTAATCGTAAGTTCTTCCTGGCGAATGAAATGCGATACTTTTTAAAATCTTTATTTCCTGCTTCCTGTGGTTCTTCGGAGAGTATACCTGTAGCAGAATTATTAAATAGGTATATCATTAGGTCACTATAACATTTTTAAAATTTAAATAACTACCTATAGGAAGTATGGAGTAACGCATGAAATTTGCACCATGCACAAGTATTTTGTGCACAGTGGGAGTTAATTGATACCACGGATATATTTCTTCAAAAATCTTTAGTTTATTGGCCGTGTAAGTTTCAAATTCTTCGGGTTCCACTGCACATCTTCGGGAACTTGTAACTACCAAAATATTTGAGAATCTCCTTATAACCCGTTCATCAACACTTGTTATTCGGGAAACTAAGATATAAACATAAAATTAGAAATTTTATTACTGATAATTAATTAGAAATTAATTATTAAGATTATAGTCGGTAGATAATTTAGACGAACAAGAAATACCTTTTTCGAGATTGCTAGTGTCGAAAAACCTTCTCGCTATGTTTCCGGTATTGAACTAACCATAATCTAAAGGAGAATAAAGAGAAACTGCTGATTCCATCGAAATTTTACGAATAGGGGATATGGAGCGTTGATTAGCACTGCTTTCTCCACAGTATAGTACGTATATAGTACGTATACAATTCATTTAAATTTGTGTCACTTAATCTGCTTCGGAATATCCACTTTAATTCCGATTTCGGTTTTAAATTGATCCCGCACCTGCTTTTTTCTCTGCTTTTCTTGAATTTTCTGGGCTACCGTTAAACGTGTACCTTTAGGTGCATTAAGTCTGCTGTTACAAGAAAAGAGAGTGTATGTTTAATGAATACAACTTATAATAATTGCAAAAAGATTGCACTGATTCACTAACATTCGATATGACAGCTTTAATAAAAACTCCATCATTTTGATTCGAGTGTGGAGAGGCGAAATCCCAAACTCGAGTGCCTCCTCGTTTTTAATAATTGGGACTGATTTCGTGCTTGATGGGCGCATAAGACAAATAGCACATTTCTAAAAAATATATATTGCAATAAATCCATTAAATAATTCTAAACATTTGTTAGGTAGTGGATGACATAATTCAACTCCTTTACTCGCCAAAGTTGATGCATTTCCGACTATTGTGTTGACAACTTTTCCATCTATCATTGTCAAATAGAGCATGTGTTTTAAGCTAATTTTACGTCCACTATAAATTAGCTACATACAAATAGAAATAAAAGAAATAAATTGAAAGTTAATAAATATATAATTGAATACAATCAAGAATGAAGAATTTCACCTCGGTCGGGAGTAATTCTTCTATTTCTTTTTTGATGCGCTTATATTCATTTATAGTTGCTTGTACTGATTCCTTTTCGAAACTCATACGGAGCGAACAGCAAAGCCTATAGTAAGATTATTTTTTAAAAATCAGCACAGACACTATTGTAGGATTTTTAAGAATTTTACTTTATTTGGTTCCTCAATTCTCTCACTTACACACTTTTTACCCTTGGTATGCTCGGACACCGCTCGCCGTCGGCTCGCACCCAGATCTCTTTACGTTTTCTTTAGGCCACCACAACAATAATATATCTATCGCCCTTCACATTCACACCTCTTATATACTCTTTCGCTGCCGCACTCACTCGCCGATCGCACCTATTCTGTCGGTCGTACCTTTCAGCCAATCCCAGTCATCCCGATACATTCTGTCGATCATACCACACGCTCTTCGATTTTTACTTCAAGCATAACGGACTTTACATGCATCCACAATCGCACATCTCATTCTGTTACCATTCGCTCGCATTCTCTCTCGTTAACAATCCTACACTATGAAATGCATGAATATTGCCTTTGTTTTTTGACTTTACCATGTCGAGTTTGGAGCTTTATTTTGCCAGAATACGTTTTCTGCATTATCTTTCTGCGTCATTTGTAGCGGAACGAGAGTGGAAATAAAAATTGACGCATCTGATGCATTCGATGAACAACTATTTGCATAGATCTATGTATCTAAATGATGATGTAAGTAATAAATAAGAAAGTACTTGATTATACTAAGTATGAACATTAATTCAATATGGTTTGAAACAATACCTCCTGATTAAATTCAGAATGTCCGGAGCTACCATCCATTCCCCATTTTGATATTAACTGTATGTTGGACGTTTCATGTATTGTTTTCCACGTATTTTCGTCAATTGTTGACATCAGGCGCTGTGTTGTCACATCCAACAGATTCTGTAGAGAAACGATAGGGTACTTTATTACATAATCTATACAAAATGTATCCTATGATTTGCATATCATAGACTTCAACACCCGCAAATAAAATTACCTGCAATGGAACACGTGCTTCTATTTCCGAAACTTGAATACCCATTGGATACATGGTACTTTTATCCTCGGTAATCTTATCATAACACGGCAGAGCATCGAATCCTATCAAAAGTTTACAAAATACACATATAATCTCAACTAATCAGCTCGTAGATTACATTGTATTGTGATTGGTAATAAACCACAATTACAAAGAATGTAGACTGTAACAGCTCGAAAGCACTTGAAATTATAGCTTACCGTGACATAATAATTCGTTCCTTATTATTTTATAAGACTCTTTTGTTAAATTTGCTTTTATTAACAGCACTAATGCCTCTTCCGGTGTTAACTGTTTGGTGGCTTCTTGCTCCTTACGATCAACTAATGAAATCATTCTATTGGCATTGTCGGTATCTGCAGCGGCTTGAACTAATTTTGCAGAGGAAAATGTTCCCTCTTCTCTCATGACAGATGCAGTAGCAAATGCTAAGATGTCACTCTCATTTGTTCGTAAATCTGTAATTGAGAGTATTTTAGTATGTGAATAATTTACTATATATTTTACTATATTTACCATCTAATATATATTTACTATATACCATTTATAATTGTTGATAAATTAATAACAAAACTTACCTGCAGTTCGTCTTCGCTTTTGAGAGTTAGAAATCTTGTCGAATTCTTTGGCACGATTTTTTGGAGCGTTTTCCACACGGTGAATGTTTGTCGTCTTGCTCGATTGAGAAACTTTTAATGACAATTCGGTGTCAAGCCAATTTTTGTGCAGTTTTTCCATAGTTTGTATGGAACGATGACATTTTTTCCATCGCTTCAAATACATGTCAACAAAAAACTTAACTGTTCGTCTCTCAATATTTTTTCCGAAGTTATCGACATAAGAAATAATGGCATCTATTGCCTGTTTTCGAGATTTATTTCGAATGAATGTAGCAAGGAATCGCCTAGACAAATTAATGGAGCTGCACGACATGTCCGTGCTTTGGATATTTCAAAAGTATGCAAAGTGTTGTGGGTTGAGCAAGAGGTCCTTGAATGTCTTCACTCTTTATGTCCACGTCACACGCCAAATTAATATAGCCTGAACTGATTCCTATCGTATTTCTGATAAAAACTTTTATCCGGCACGAAAAGACACAACTCAACAATAACTGACGGACTGACAGTACTGAATGTAAGAATAGCGAAGTGAAAAAATTGAGGAGCTCAAGAAACCCCTCTCCAAGACTAGGGTGAAAATCAGAGGGTGGGACACAAATTAGGATGATCAACAAATGGAAGGATGGGAAAAATGAAAAATCCAACCCCTTGGAAGAGGAAAGTAAGAAACGAGAAATGATTGGTGAAGCAAAATATGAAGGAGTGGATAAGTAAGGGAAGGCGTTAGGGTAGTGGGAGCCGGTAGGTATGTGCTATTAGAAAGCGCAAAGATGGTCACTTCCGGGAAGTGATCGCCCGAAGGGATGATACCTGAGGGCGGCAATCATCTGGCAGCCAGATGAAGGAAGTCACCGGCTGCCGGATTAAGTGTGATTTACAATACTATGATTGTAAAGAGACGGAATATTTGAGAAACTGACAATAAAAAATGTGTGCGCCAAATGATAAAGAATCACAGCTGCAACGGCTTAAAGTACTAACAATAGCGAAAAGGAAAAACCTTGCGAAGCAACACAAAGTAATGCTCCAAATATAATACACGACACACAGTACTTGTGATGCACACGGCATTAATCGAAGCGGGAACTTCCTTGTAATTTAATAATTGTTTAAACAACTTAATGATTATGTAAACAGATTAATAATGATTTAATTGCCTAATTGTTAATCTTTATTCAATTAATTATTGAAAGAAAAATGTTCATACTTAAATGATTGAAGTATTAGGTGTTTTTCAAAGTATTAACGCATTAATTAATTACGCAATAGTTAGTTAGTTTCTTCGTTAGGTTTTATTCGAGTCCACTCCCTACTGGGATCGAGACTGCCTTTCGTTGCGAGGTACATCGCAGCACTTGTCCTTCTCTTCCAACCTATTAGTACAATCATTCTTTTCCTGCTATATTTCCTTGACTGGAATATAATTTTATAAGTATATTAATTTATAAGACAAGTAGCCGCAATTAGCCGCAGATGAATTATACGCCAAAATACGAGGAAAAAAATCTATTTTCCGGAAAAAAATTAATCACGAGGATGCACTAGGATGCACGATCAGTACACAAAATTAAAGTTCCCCATTTGAATACATAGGAACATAGTATGTAAAACACTCATTATCTCCAAAACAAGTGGAAATTGAAAAATTGTTTATTAACATATTTTGTGCTCTAGATTATCCAGAATAAGGATATAAAGATAAAGTTTCATTCCTGTTTCATCGACTTTTTTCGACCATAAAGTCGGATGCGCGCGTTTTAGACCCACATCGGCCACTGTGCGACGGCGAGCGGAGTCCGAGCGTACCAAGGGTAAAAAGTGTGTAAGCGAGAAAATTGAGGAACCTAATAAAGCAAAACTCTTAAAAATCCTACATATTTTACCGTCTATTATAATACATTAAATTAATGGCACGTATTTGCAGCCTAAACATTATAATTTTGAATTAAATTAGTACAAATAATATGGATCGATATATCATTTTTCGGCGGTAAGAAATCCGCCTCCAATAGAAATCTTTCCCGCGAAAATAGAATCACGTAAGTGGCCAGCGGGTCAGCCAATCCAGTACAGGCCGCGGAATAACAAAACATAGATTACCGACAACGCGGAATATTTCGTCCTAGCGACAAGTTCCAATCGAGAATCGCGAGTACAGCATCCGACTAAAAAGGTGTCATGTTCCAGAATATGCCTGGCGGGCAGAAACGCGAAGTTGGGTACACGGGTCTTGGCAATCGCATGGTTCATGGCGGTCACGTGGTCGGAAAAGACGGCCTGCCTGTCAGCCCGCTGAAAAAGGCATGCATACCGGGTGTGGATGAGAATACGAAGGTGCAGTGAGACACGCGAATGAAAGATATAGGCAAGGGAGTATATGTCTGAGATAAATTATTTATTGAAATATCAATTTTAATTATGCGGCACACAGTTAGATTGTAATATTACCATTATTGTCAATTCTCTTAATTAGGAATTCTAGAAGATATAAGAAGGATAAAGAGATTAAACATTGCTAAATCTCCGAAGATATTTATTACCAGTGTGCACGGGTTTAATAATAAATACAGGAGTTCAAACCGGACGTGCTGGTCAACAGACATGGCCCAATAAATCGGTACCCTTGACTTTCTCCGAAATAGCAATAAAATATAGTCCCAAACGCGGTTGGATGCGTCCACTTGTACCAATCTCTCTTCGACCGTTTCCTCTCGCTCCACCTGAGGAAAAACCCACCGCAAGGGAGGTCCGCGTGGGCTGTGGTCCCACCAACGCACTCCGCCATCGCAAACGTGCATCGACGAGGTACAACGACCCAGGAGGAGGGCACTGCGCCCGCAGACGTTAGGATAAGAGTACGGCACCAATCAAGGTCACGTAGAGCCCAGCAACGCCAAAACGGCCCTCCGATTGCCTGTCCAACACGTGTTTGGAGTAGGAGGCCTTGCGATCAAGGCTTCCACCGATCGAACTCCGAGCGAATCGGGCAGACTCAATTTTCGCTTCAGACGTGATCGATTTTCTGACTTAGCAAGATAATTTCGGTTTCCGGACTTCTTGTATCTAGTTTGACCAGAGTTTTACCAGTTTCACCTCAAACTAATATTCATTCATTTACAATTCAAACCGTCCCGCACAAACAGAGTACTTCAGCGCTCCACGGGCACCCACCTCCGCTTTAATAAATACGGACGGTAAATACACAAGTTAGGTCGGCATAATACATAAGTTGATCGCGGAATCTTTGCGTGTATTGCAACTGTCACACAGGTGTAGGCAGGTCATTTAGAGTTGCGGGATACGTTGGGTGGGGGAAGTAGTCGCGAGGGAGAATAGCTCCCGATCGGTGACAGCGGCGAGAGAAAGGAATTATTTAGGCGAATCCTCTATTCGCAGCTCCCTCCGTTGGCCATTGATGTATGGTGCAGGCAGGACTAGGGGAATGATTTAGGCAGGCCTTGGGTTCGTGCGCGTATTACGGTCGGTGTTCTAGCACCTGACTGCGAGATCGAGCTCACGGGGAAGGGAGAACTAGGAGCTTTGCTTTGACACGTTTGACGCTCTGTCGCCCGATACGCTGCTCGCAGAGATGGCATCGTACCGGAGAGAATCGCACTCGCGTAGGTCGAATAGAAACCAAAGATCGAGTCATTAGAGACAAGAAAGGAATCGCGATGTCTCGAGTGCCAGGCGGCAGATCGTGGATAGAGGAACCAAGCTCGATCCTCGCGAACACCGGTCGGCCCACAGTCAGCTCGGCCCCGAAAAGCCCCTGTGTGCATAGGATGTTGCTGGCAAGAGACGATGGGAATAATCGGTTTGGAATCTCCCCTTCTGTCGGCGGTCTCTCCCCTGTATGACTGGTGACATGCGTTGGGGGGGGGGGGGGGGGGGGTGACCTCCACAGGCGGGACTCTCGTGCACAATCCCCAGGAGTCCTTTGAGCCCGGACAGGATCGGTAAAGTACCGGAGGGATCCGCTCCGTACGGCTGCCATCATACAGGCGTCGTGGCACTATATTGCGAGTGCCTCCATGAAAGTTGCTCCAGGTCTTAATTAGGTCGGCATAATCGGTCGCGATGTGAATTTTGTGAGTGTTGCATCGCACTGGTGCTCCTTGCATCGCCGACGGTACCAGGTCGGACGCAATGCATTCCGATTTTAAGAAACTATCGATCTTGAGGAAGCCCGTTTCAAAATTCTTCACCCGTCAGAAAAGGCGGATTAGGAGTGAAATAGAGAGAAGATCGCATGTTTCGGTCCGCGAAAGAGCGAGAGCCTCGGCAGATGATTCTTCTTTCACTGCAAATCCTAATTTGCATGAGATTCCTTCCACGTCTGTAGATTATAATTTGCAAGGCATTCCATCCTCCCCTTCTGCACATTATAATCTGCAGGATATGCCTTCCTCTTCCGCAAATTTTATCCTGCATGACGCACCATGACGGCACCTTCTTCGTTTCCAGAACATGCTTGCGATCCTGGCCCCAATTTCGATGGCTCTCCGTCCTCTTCGTCATCTGATCCTTCTAAGATCAATGCAGCCACTCCTGAGTTGTCTCTTCGCGATGAACTAGCCACTTATGTCATAGAAAATAATATATCCCACACTCAGGGGAATAACTTGTTGTCCCTTAGTTGCGCCAGAGCTCAACGTTGGCTCTCGGAATGCGCAAGCTAGCAACGCATCCTTTCTTGGAAAGGATGATGCAGTGTCCAAAAGGTAATGACCTACCATTGTAGCAATAGCGAGCGCATACCGACTAAGTCACGTTTAGCAACGAGGCACACTAAGCCACTTCGCCTGATCAGCAGGGCAACCTCTACAGTTGCTACCATAGCACGTACTCCAAAGATTCTCCAAGATTCTTCAAGATTCTATAGATATTCTCACAGCGTAGGCACATTGTGTCACAACATAATAAATGAAGATACTTCTCCTAGTATGCTCTCTCTCTCCCCATAACACCACAACACTGCAAAACACCCTGGAGGTTATATTGGACTCGAAAGAGGCCGATGAGGCCTCCGAGACCTCTGACTCAAACAACTGTCAAATTGATGCACCTGAGCTTGAATCCCCAGACAAACCAAAACCTGAACGCCGCAGGAGGATGGTTCAATCAAATGAAAGACGAGGGGTTAAAAATTTTTCAGACTCAAGACCGGCTAAACTCACTATCAAAAACTCAAAAAGCGAAATGACGCACTATTCCGTCCCAACGCAGAATAGATTCGCTGGGCTGAAGGAAAGCCTCACGGCTGACTTCCCCGCACTAGGCTCCGAAAAACTGAAAAAGGGCTCCGCTGCCACTCAACTAATATCAATCCCTACTGCCAAACCACCCCCGATTTACATTCAATCTAAGAATGCGAATATCCTGAATTTCGCCAAAACCCTAAAATCTTCCCAAAAAGAAAACTTTACTCTCAAGCATCCCGGGGACAAGCTGAAGGTACAGCTTAGTAATGTACAAGAATTCAGGGAACTGAAACAATATTGCATGAACGAGGACCTCAAATTCCATACTTACACTCTAAAACACGACCGGCAAACCACCGCCGTCCTTAAAAACTTTCCTCGAGCCTCCAATGAGACGGTCTTGCAAGAAATCAGGGAACACGGATTAGAACCAACCCACTGTATGCAAATACAGCGTGATGCTGAAGCTGCATACCCAATTTACAAAATTACATTTAAACCAGGCACCGCCATCCAGGAAACCAGGAAGATTGGCCTCCTATCTCACCTCAGGGTTTACTGGGAACCATATAAGTCACGAAGTAAGACCGCACAATGCTATCGATGCCAGGTTTACGGACACACATCCCATAACTTTAACAGGACACCCAGGTGTGTCAAATGCGGAATGGAACATAAATCCAAATCTTGCACCAAAAAACCAAGAACTACTCCAAAGTGCCCCAATTGCGGAGGCGAGCACGCAGCAAACTACTCAGGATGCCAGGCGCATACCAGATATGTCGAAAAACGGCAGCACCACCAACAACCACCAAGGCACCCAGGACCTCTCCCTGAAAAACCACGTACCCACCAACCACAGGCTCAATCATACCCAGGAAAATTGTATGCGCAAGCTACGCAGAACTAAAATCCAACCCTTAACCTCAATAACATGAATCCGCTGGTAGCGGCAATCCAAAATATCGTTTCAAAGCTCGCCACCCTGCTGGAAGACTTTGAAGTTATCAAACAAGCACTAATCCAAAATGCGGACTAACTCCAATACCCCAATCAACATCATGCTCTGGAATGCTGCCAGCGTAACTCCAAAAAAACTGAAACTTCAGCTCTTCCTAAAAAATAATAACATCCACATAGCCATGATCACGGAGACATGGCTCAAACCAACACAAGGATTCCAAATCCCTGGCTACGCCACTATAAGGAAAGACAGAGTAACTCACGGGGGAGGAGTGGCCCTACTCATACACACATCACTCCAATATGAAGACGTCAAAAACCCAACAACAGATATTGAATTCACAGCAGTCATGCTCAAAAAATCATCATAGCTGGTGGACACCACCCTCCAAACAGCAAACTAACTGAAACCGATCTTGACCCATTACCACAAGTTGGAGCGGGAAAGACCTCATTGGGGGCGATTTTAACGCCCGACACAGACACTGGAATAACAGCAAAAACAACCCTTCTAGAAAAGTTCTTTACAGGCACTACCAAAAAGCTCGATACAGAATTGTTCACACCAACTCCTGCACCCACGCCACAACAAACCGACGGAATACAAACATTGATCTCTTTCTCACCAACTCACCAAACATATCACATTGCTACGCCCTGTGACGTCTCCCGATAATTTTGCTCCTTAAATTCTTCCTTACTTACTGTTCAAGAACTATGTTTGACTTAAGAGCAAATCCCAACCATGTTCCGCCTAGTTTTAAGGAATTCGCATGTGTATATACATGTGCATATTATATATATAATATATATAATCATATATACAGTTAGTATAATCAATAATACCAAGCCACACAATAAAGCACAATACCTATGGTACTTTTAATATACAAGTTCGATCATTAAGATAGTTCACAATGAAAGAGATACCAAACAACTGAATGTCGCGTGCTACCCCGGTCAAACGGCCTTGCAAGGCCGACGCGCCTCACGCGATCAATAACCATCTGAGCCGATAACCAAGCTTATCACCTACTTGACCGATTACCGACCAGCTACAAAATCCAACCACTACCGACAAAACTATCGATCATATAAAATCAGTACCAATTATCATACAAATGTATCTTTTGTAAGTAAAACTTATAGATCATTATTATTATACTTCCACTCCAATGCGTTTGCACTCCAGTAGCTACTGCGTTAGTTACTGTAGTGCATATCAAGTGTCATATATATATAATAATCGGTGTACACACGGATCATCGGCTACAGCCATACAGCCACCAACCGATCATTCGCGGGTACACTAAAATTATACATTTTAAGAATCATTCAGCGGAATGCCTTCGATTATCTCCTTGCAACCCAAGACGCCTTACCTCTATTTCCAACCGACAAATGAGCCGGACTGATAAGCTCATCTTATCGAATTATTATTCCTATTACTTTTGAACTCCAAATGACACCTACTCCCACTACAATCCTGCTATATACGTTGCATTTCCAACGTATATAAAGGGGTGCACAAGCCTTGCAAGGTAATCACTCTGCTAATCGTCAGAATAGCCGTTACTATCGTCTAGATCCATACTAAGTTCAATCATAAGTGAACTTAGTCTCAGGGCAGCTTTTGTTTGCCAACTTTCAATATCCAGAGCTACAAGCTCTAATACCATTTCAAGGCAAGGTGCAAAGTACTCCCATCTTTCCAAGTCAAATCCTAACTCCTTATAAGCAATAACGGCAGCCATTGTAAAACATAATCATACCTTTATACCATTTTATTCAATATACTTATTTTTATATACCTATACAAGTTTCATGCTTATTTCGTAAATCCCATTACTCCTAGCTTTATTATATCAAATCATATTGCCGCCGTCTCCGAAAAGTTGCAGCATACTTAGGCTTAATGGGTTGCCAAAGAAGGTTGCCAAAATCGCATATTATGACTGCAAATTTCTGTATCCATAAAAGCAACAACTTATTTTTTACTTTTCAGCGCATTTTTGGTGCTGCCTAGTTTTTACTTTTCAGTTTTTTGGGACTCTGTTAGTTTTTAGTTTTCAGCTTTTTGGAACTCTGTCAGTTTTTCGACGTCGGTCACATTTTTTTAAAAATATTTTTTTTTCCAGGAAAAAACACAACAGGCAGCCAGAACAGCAAATTTGTATCCAAGTATTGGTCCAAGGATATTAAATACCTGGGCATCATCTTAGATTGAATGATGTCATGGAGTCCAGCAATCTATCAAAGAATTCACAAAGCAAACGGAGCCTTGCACATGATATATCCATTGATCTCAAAAAACAGCCCACTCAAGAAAAGACTAAAAATAACATTTTACAACGTAGTACAGTAGGACCTCTCTAACTGCTCACGCTCGGAGCCTCCCTAACTGCTCGTGCGTATCCCCACCACTCATTAAGAATTCCAACTTTATGACTCTTTCGGACCTCACTTTCGACACCTTGGGACCGTGCTTATGACCCTTTGGTATCTTAAAAATCAGATTTATTTTCAGTAAGAATAAACTATTGAATGTTCTATTCTAATGCAGCGGTGGTTTGTTTAACAAATTGTTGTATCTTTTCTGAGCAAAATGATACCAAACACGACCTAATTCGATGAGTTTTAGGGTGCGCGCTATATTAAGGGTAATGCCACACCAAATCCTATACCTTAGACCTCTGATACTACTCAATGCATCGGTTTTTGTTCCCCGTGCATATATGTACAATTTAAGACGTTTCAAAATGGTTATCTCGCTATCACGAGCTGGTGTGTATGTGCATACGCTGTCTCGCAAAGGGTTGGGGTTGTTACCGGAGAAGCCTGAACAAAAGTTTCTTGTCATGGTACATAAGTACAGTTCACCTCTGGAAAGAAGGCGCCTGGCTCTGATTTGCCGAAAAATTTGTCTCCACCTTCAATGTCCGGTACCTAGGAACGGAAAGAAAAGGTTTTATGATTAGCGAGCTCAAGTCTTGTTTCTATTGGCTAGTAGGAAACTGTGGGAGTGGGCTGGAAATACTTACCTTTTTCTTACCTGAGGTGCCGTCAAGATTTTGCGGACCCTGTCGGCGGTGACCTTTTCGTGCAACTCATAAAACGATCCTTTATTGCCGCTGATTTTCTGCGCACCTGAAACCCTGCATAATAATGATTTATTCTTATACTGAAGCAAGTTAAACAGCACTGTACAAAAATACTTACCTTTTTCAAAAATGCATGTTGGCCCATTGATCTGAACACATCTTCAAGCATAGTTTCATTTTCGAAACAGGCCACTTGCGAAAACGATACTCATAACGAAGTCACTTGTTAGCAGATTACAAGTGGACTAAGGCTTTCAACATTTTTCTAATATTTAAACCACTGGCAACTAGCGGGAGTATTCAGTTTTACAAGCGCAGGCAATGCACTCGTTTCCCCCAGTAACTATTCCAAGCTATCTTGGACAATAGAAAATAATAGTGAGTGATCCCTTTCGTTTGCTACCTGCCCGCGGTCTTCCAATACTCGGCAAAGCTGGCACCTCTGCCTTTCGTTAATAATGCAAAGTAACAGCAGAACAGTCCATATTTCAGTTCATTAATACGATAAGAGACAACATTTAATTCTCGGTTTTGCAAAAAACTCTCGGAGTTTATCTCTTCGTGTGACTTTGTCTCTCGGAGACAAAGATCTCGGTTTTGCAAAACTCGTGCCTCAATTAGCTTAAATAATCTATCTTTAAGAAAGTCATCATCGATGGGGTTGGCTTTTGTATAGCAGGTCGCACCCTTGCGTGGTCAGTCAAGCATAACTTAGGCGCCTTTGTAATTATATATAATTTAAGTGAAGTGGGCGAAAAGTTGGGATAATGTTATTGCGAACAAAAATGTAATATCTCATAGTTGTTATTATAGTTTTGAATGGTATTCATTATAAAAGTTATCTGAAACTGTTTCACACTAATAAAATTGACCGATTATTACAACGACGTAAAATTTATTGTTCTGCTCTCAAATATGAATGTATATTTTAAATTTTAAACTAATTCCGGTTTTGCAAATAGTAATTTGTATTATTTTCTCGTCTCGCGAGCGAAAACAAGGCGTGTAAATATCACACAATGATATTTGACCTGAGCTGATCACGATTTCTGGCAGGTATACGAAAGCCCAGGTCAAGGCCGTCGGGGGCTTCGTCCGAGGAAAGATAGAAAAGGCGGAGTTTTCGAGGTCTGTAAGGCGTAGCCCATCAGTCCCACTCTTTCCGAATACTAGAGCCAGGCGCCTTCTTTCCAGAAGTGAACAGTACATACCAATGCGTCAAGGATTAAGAAGATCAAGAATATAAAATCAGTAGCGAGAAACGATACCACGGCCTAGTACGCAACATGCATTGTGTTACTGGGTAAGTCCGTAATAAAGAGCACAATAGACCTTATTTGACCGCAATATGCCGGGTTGCACTCAATAAAATGAAGGGCCTGCAGATTATTCGATTCGGGGAATGTGGTATGAACATAGAATCGTTTCGCGCAACTGAGTTTGTACCTGGACCGTCTTGATCCCTTGACCCTTGCTCTGACCGGAAAATGAGATAATTCCTTAGTAAGGGATTATTTATGGCCTAGAATTACCCAAGCCGTGGATATTGAACCGTGAATTCATGGAAATCTGAACTGATTTTCCCTTAAAGGAGTAAGGGAGGGGTTGGAAAGTTCTATACATAAAGCTTGGTAATGATCAAGATAAAGTCACAAATTCTTCAGCAGTGACAGAGTGTTTATTGTTGTCTTTCCAGTACTTTTTCGAATTACATAGAACAAACTTCGAAATGGCCAAGCATTCTACTGCTCTGACAGTCCAAGCAAAACTGGACTTGACAGCAGAGTTAGATGCTGGAGTTCCAGTGAAGCAAGTGGCTGAAAAATACATCCTTCATCCAAGTTCGGTCCGGCGGATCAAACGTCAGTCAGCCAAATTATACCAATATGCGAGTGCTCACCATACGAACAATAAACGTATGCGGAAACCAGTTTTGGAAGACTTAGATGTCCGTGTCCATGCATGGTTTTTGGAGAGGAGGACCCTCGGTGACCCCATCAGTGGTCCCCTGCTTAAAGAAGCAGCAATCAAACTCAACGAAGAAATTGGAGGTCCCACAATTTTTAAAGCTGGCAATGGCTGGCTTCACAAGTTTAAAACGCGTCATGGCATTAGGAGGTTATTAATTCAAAGCGAGAGAAGCGACGCCGATAAAGAGGCCGCTAAAGTATTTGTGGAAGAGTTCGCCCAGTTTCTGGCTGCCGAGTCCATTAAGTTAGAGGATCTTTATAATATGGATGAAACGGGTCTGGCTTGGAAAGCCATTCCCAATAAAACTTTGGCAGGCGGAAATGAGATCCGTGTGGACGGCGGCAAAATAAAAAAAGACAGGGTGACAATCGGTCTATGCGTAAACGCAAGCGGAACACATAAGCTGTCACCCATTGTAATTCACAAATATGCACAGTCAAGGGCGCTGAAGCATTGCAAAACAACAGATTTGCAAGTCACATATAAGGCACAGAAAAATGCCTGGATGAATTCTAAACTATTTGCGGACTGGGTAAACAAAGATTTTGTACCACAAGTGAGGCAACACCAGCAGCAGAGGAACCGTTCCGGGAAAATAGTGCTCCTTGTGGACAACTGTACAGCACATAAGGTACAAATCAAGAACGATGATGTGCAAGTCATGTTTTTGCCGCCGAATACAACATCGCTAATTCAGCCGATAGATCAGGGGTTAGTTGCTAAATTTAAAAATATATACCGCAAGGTTATGTTAAAGAAAGTTTTGGAGTTGCCGGGCGGTGTCATGCAATTTTTCAGCATCCACGACATCAAAGGATGCATTGACATTGTAGTTCACGCATGGACGGAAATAACCATGGAGCATATTGTTAATTCGTGGCAGAAAATATTAAATAATCTTGGAACCAGTCCCACATTATGTACGGAAGAAGAAGCGGTAGAATCAAATATGGACACATCTATATGGTATTAGATGATCCGGTTGCACCAGAGGACATCGAAACTTGGTTGCAATTTTGCAATGACCCGGAAAACGTAGAAAGCGACGAAGATGTAGAGATAGACGAAAATAATGCACTTGCAGAATGCGGTGTCTCCAGGGAGGACGTTGAGAACAGTTTTGAGAAGATACAATTGTGGACAGCAACTTTACCCGTAGAAGCACGGGAAATGCTTCAACAATTAAAAACATATTTACCAAGTAAATAAGTTAATATAATATGTAATTTATAAATAAGTTAATGTATATGGGTAAATAAATGTACATAGCTAGACGAGTAAGTGACGTGACGCACTTACGATTAAAATTGTACATAAGATGTCTACCAGACGTCTTATATCATTCAGTGTTATTTGTTTTATATTTTTATTATATTTATATTCCGTATTATTCGCTTTATATTATACATATATGTACTGTGACGTTGCGTTTGTCGTACGGCACAAAAGCAACCCTCTCGCTCAAATCTAGCGCCGAGAAAATAGTAAACTAGCGTCTCCAATAAAGAGCCTCAGAAGATGAGAATCTCGACTAACGCCGATCAACTTCGCCTAAGCCAATTAGGGAGCAGCAACCAGGGACGACCAACTACCCACAGCACCCGAAGTCACTAACTCTACCAGCCCAGAGGAATTCGGCCCGACCAGGATGAACATTAAGGGGTCAGCAGTCTCCGAAAGTTTCCGACGACGACTGGCCAACGTGGGAGGAAACTGGATGGTGAAGCAGGCGACCCCGAGGCACCCAGCAACGTGGGGCCTACGGCCCTGGCGTCGTTCGTCCGAGGGCTTAGCGAGCCCTGAGGCGGGATTCTGGTTCTGGCGCTAACGATAGCGCCGGTCGCTATCTCCGAGTTAGCGCTAGTAGGCGCTAAGGTAGCGCTTCGAGCGAGTCTGGATCGCTAGCGATGGGCGCTAAGTAGTGTCGGGTCGCTAAGTTGGGTCGCTATCTACGGCTAGAGTTAGCACGGACACCGAGGACTGTGCTATCGAGTTAGCGACCCATTCAACCGTGAGGAGGGGGAAATCGGACAAGAAATTACGGCGGGAAACTGCTATGAGAGAGGTGTGACGGCCATTTTTAAAGCATCACCACTCAGTCTGTCGCTGCATTTGAGAGGTTGAGCGTCGGTGTGTGCCTATTGACAAGATTGCCAACGATTGTCATCAAGGAGCCAAGACAATTTTATCTAAGATTTCACTATTATTTATTATTGCTACTTCCATATTTCCACTTTTAATTCGGTATGGCCCGTTTTATTCTTTTTAGGGAAATCCACAACCAACTCGAAGAGGAGGAAGAGCGCGAGGAAGCCGCCGTAAATATACTCCGGATGGAACGCCGCTATCTCCGGGACACGCAGGATCCCTTTAGGATTTCGGAAAGCCATTTCCAAGAGCTTTTCCGCGTGTCGAAGGTGCTGGCTCGATATTTGATCGAAAGCCTTCGACCGCACTTGGAGGAGCGTATTCGAGGCCATAGAATCGCAAGTAAGTTCGGTGTTTATCGACTTTGGCTCCTTCTGCAGGGACAGGTAACACGGTGTTAATTTGGCTTCAAATAGGTCTGCTATGTGATATTTCATGATGGTTGGATGACGGAAACCATTAAAATACGATGTTTGTGTGAAATAATTGTGTTCAAAGTTGCTCGGATGAACCTCAACCCGGATGTCATTGTGCGGTGATAGTGAATGAAACAAATGTTAAGGGACCAAATTTTGGCCTACTCATCTACAGTGGGTTGGGTCTGGGAATCTGTTAAGCCCAAACCTTAAGGCATCGTACATTAATGCTTTCCACCATGTAATTATCGTGAAATATCACATAGCAGACCTATTTAAAGCAAAATTATCACTGTGTTGCCTTTCCCTGCAGAAGGAGCTAAAGTCGATATTTATAGTAAGTCGCTACAATAATTCAAAAACTCTTTGCATATACACCATCATTTCCATGGAGGTGATTGTCACTCTGTTTTGTCAGTGTTTGTGCAAAGTTGTGAACATGCGAGGAAGCTTAATTTATTCTCCCCTTTCTATATTGTAGTATATTTTCTGTCACTAGGTTCTCTGTGTTGTGCGGTTCTATGCGGTGGGCTCTTACCAAAGAGCCATCGGGCAGGATTTCCTCATCGCGATGAGCCAAACTGCCGTGAGCCGCTGCATCAGGTCGGTCTCCAGGGCGATTACATACCACTTGTTCAGGCAGTGGATTTTATTTCCAGCCACTCCTCAGGATCGTGTCGCGGCTCAGAGAAAATTCTCTGATGCCAGGCAACGATTCCCTGGTGCTTTGGGTGCAATAGATTGCACCCATATCCACATTCTGGCACCACGAGAGCACGAGGAGGTATATGTGAATCGCCATGGTTCGCATACACTGAATGTACAAATGGTACAGTATACAAAACTTATACGTCTGCAATGTGAAAGTTACCTATGTTTCTCTGAGTTGATGAATTCTTTTTTTACAGGTGTGTGACCCGGACTTAAAGATTCTGGATGTTCTTGCGAGATTTCCAGGATCGCGGCACGATGCCACGTTATGGATGCAGTCGCCAGCTCGAATGCTTATGGAGAAGTGTTACAATGAAGGAGAGCGCAAGACATGGCTCATCGGTAAGGAATCAAATAGTACACGATAAACAATAATTCTGCATTGCATCCTACAGTAATGTATTAACGTTTCCTCTTTTGCCTCCCAAACAGGGGATTCCGGCTATCCTTTGGAGCCATGGATTATGACGCCGATCGTTGGCGCTGCAGAAGGTACTGCCGAGTACCGGTATACGGAGGCGCTCAGCAGATCACGTTGTGGCGTCGAACGATGCTTTGGGTTGCTCAAGGCAGTCTGGAGATGCCTCAGTGTGGTAAGTATCTATAGACTCTTACCAATAGTTGGACTGATTGTCACATTCTGACATGATATTAAGTTTTTGAATATTATTGTGCTCCAGCAAAGGAAGCTCATGTACGACCCGCTGCTAGCGGGGATGATTGTGAATGCATGCCCTATGTTGCATAACATGGGCTTGCGATACAATCTCCCCGAGGAAGAGTTCGAAGAGGATCAGCCAAGGCGCGAAGGGGAGCAGCCAGCGAGGGAAGAAGTGGACCCCAAAGGAGGAGGACGCGTGGCAGAAGGACGGCGCGTCCGCGATCAACTCGTGAGGGCATCGTTTCGTCAGCTTTGAGTTATTGTTATTGTAGTTATAAGCAATGCGATGTATTTAAATTTAATATAAGATAGGTGCAATGTAATATTTTGAATCTTTTAAAATATTATCGTTATAAGTTATGCAACGTACTATAATATACTATAAGACGTGCAGTGTATCATATAAGTCTGCTGTATTATAAGATTATTGTAAGTTGAGTGACATATTGTCATGACAACAATAGAACTGCCGACGATGTACAGAAAATATAATTATTGTATTTTGAAAGTAACATATAATTGTTGACATTTAGTGTATCGTAGTATTAGTATGCTTTTACAACAAAACATCCAGCTAGTTTGACTTATAAAAGGAGAATACGGAAGGCACGACAGCCTCATTCTACCTCACTCACACTCGCACATCATAGACATACGAATACAGGCGCTACTAATGCTTCCAGTGTTGATTCAAATTCGTATACTGAATAATTTAATAAACAAACTTTCTCATTCTATTTTTTTGTTTCGCTCTCCGCGCTTCCCTTCCAGCCTGCTCCAACCTTGCTCCAACTTGATCGCCACATCTGCGCTTGGGAGAAGCGGAGGAGGCCAAATTCTCGTGCATTGTAATAGGGCCGGATAGTCATCTTTTTTCAGTTCAATTCTTGTGGCATCTGCAATGTGGACACTTAAATATGTTTCATTTGATTTGATTTGAGTTTCTTCATTAATATACCTTACGATAAATTGTATATTTTTCTTTGTATTTCCTGTGCCGTCTACCGACAACTTTTCTGATTTCTCTTGGTGTCCTTTGAGTTCCACACTAAATGAGGTTTCCTCATTCGTCCAGTTTAATTCAGTAGAGTGTTTGTTTGTTTAGCTCTGGTTCTGCAAAATAAGATCAAAAAATAGAATTAGTTTTACATTTTGTAAGTGGCAATGTCACGAGAACGCATTATAATGCAAGGCTCATATTTGCATGTTCGAGCATACCTGACAAAGATCTGGAAAGTCGGGCAAGCATAGAGAAGGCCATCCAAAGCGCTGTAGCTCTCGTTATATCTGCGGTCATTCCTTACACACAAGCAGTTCGACGGGTGGATATCTACAAGGCATATAAAAATAATATACCGCTTCAATGATAAAATACTTATTGAGTTTACTTTTGTACCAAAAGAGTACTTGACTAGTACTTATATAGAAGAGTACTTGAACTTGGCGATGTTCTCACTTCTAGTAGTGAGCATTGACGGTGTCCCGTAGATGATCCTGCTTCGCGCTTGTATGTATATTCTTGGCGTGCGGCGCTAATGCGTCCTTCGATCTTTTTGGTGAAGGTGCCGCGGGTGGTGTCGCTGGCAAGGTGGAGATGCCGCGGATGGTGTCGCTGTCAAGGTGGAGATGCCGTCGATGGCGTCGCTGGCAAGGTGGAGGTGCCGCGGATAGTGTTGCTGGCAAGGTGAAGGTGCCGCGGATGGTGTGTGACGCTGCTTCTGGAAATAGGACAGGTGTCATGAACAATAACTGATTACACATTACGTGTCTACCCACTATAAATACTGCGTACAACTCACTTATTAAACTGGATGGCTCCTTATGGGGTATGGCCAAACGAGCTCGCGATAGCCTCTATCGCTACCGTCAGGCACGTGGAACTCATTGGCTTGGCGAGTCTCGCCCACTAAATTGTTGACCGAGTTGGTCAGCGTCTATAAAATTAATAACTCGTACAACTTTCAAACATTTTGTACGTAACTTCTAAATGCTTGCGCAACTACCTCAACGGCCGAGAATAAACGATCCTGACCCTCTCCAATATGTCGGAGTTCTTCAGTCCCCTCATTGTATCGGAGAGCCAGCGTCTACAAAATGAAATAATATTATGTTTCAATAATAAATTTGAAATGATATAGGCACGCAACAGCAAAGATGTATTTGCTTTACCTCTAAATGTGCCTGGCTTTGGCGCTCCAAATCGATGAAGCGCGCCATCACGTCGCTGACGCCGCTGGTAGCACCTCGCGGCGCGGACCTCCTGAATGGTTGTGGGGGGGGCTACACCCACACCCATGGGGGATGGTGGAAGGGTAATGGGAGAGGGGACGGGGGAGGGGTGTGAGGCCCTGCCGGAGGGCCCAGCTTCCATTAGGTCCTGTGCGGACACATGAAACCCTGCGAATCCACCAAAAAAAATATATCCTGCACAATCAAGTTTCATCGAAGTAATGGCAATACTCTCTTTCAATGGGTGGTGCTGTGGCCTCACCGCCCACGGCTACCTCCTCGCGGAACTCCGCCAGCCGCAACGCCCGCAGAACGGAGGGCGACTCGGCTCTCCCCACCCTCGTGTCCTCGATGTCCCCCGCTTGCCGGGCCGATAAGATCTCCTAACAACAATAATCGAGATATATATTAGTAAAAAACACGAAACAAAAATTAAATTTGATTTACCATATCTCCTGGCAGGGAGCCTGGCAGTTCGAGGCCATCACAGGCGAAGTGCCCCAGCACCGACGCTATTTTCGTGTCTACGTCGGGAAGGACGCCGACATCATGATAATTCCCTGTCCGGGCCCTCGCCATTCTGATGTCGGCGACCTTGTTTCTCGTCTGCGATTTTAAGTCTTTCCAGGTCTGCAAAGAAAAGAAATTACATTATTGCTGCGCAAACATACGATTTTTATAAATCGATTTAACATCTTTTACCTTCTGCCACTGGAGAACGGTCCTAGGCGAGCCACACGAATTCAATTCCTGGGCTAGTTTGCCCCATTGGGCCCTGGCTGCATCGCACCCTCTTGTTGTCCAAAGTCGCCCCGACGCAAAGTCGGGGTGGGTGGTCATATAATCTACCAACATATCCCTCTGCGCCGCAGTTAGGTGCGGGGCCCGTTTCTTGGCCTGTTCGCTGTGTTACAAAAAAAAAATTATAATGGCAAGTCAGCGGTGGGATTGAGTACCTTCTCCTTTTCAAAGTCGGTAAAAACAATTGTATGGTATATTCGGCCGCTTAAAACCCTTCGCCATAAAGTATCATCACAATCCCGAGCAAGTGCCATAGTTTATATGTTAAAACATAAAAAAATCGTGGGTCGGCCAGACTGTATCCGTCACTTGCTATATTTAATTAATCTGATTATAGTACGTAGCGAGGTATGTCAGTCCTATGACAAAACATCACAGTCAAATTGATAGAGAATATGGATAAATGTCTATAGTTTGATAAAGCCGATGCGAGATCTGCTAATCCTATCCTTGGGGAAAGAATCCAAAAGAATGTTTGCCTAATGAGAAAACCATTTTATTATCTCCAGTGCAGCTGATTTGGATTACTTTATGAGGGTGAACATCTGCCTGGTAAATATAACTACATTTCGAATTCCTTTCGTACACCTTCATGTTATAAAATGTTAAAGAGGTGTAGGGATGCGCCCGTAGGGCGGCTCACGCGGGGTTGTGCAGCGCACGTCTCCCCTTTAGGGAAAACCCAGGGTGTAATAAACCACCCCAACTTGACCGCGCTGACGCGGCGAGTGATCGGCGAGAGTGACCGGCGGCAACAAAAATTGGCCGATCTTAAATTTTGATTTTAGAAAAAGCAAGATGATGTTCGATGACGGAGTCAACGTATCGAAATCGCAACTTTTCTGAAGTGGTCGGCGGGTTGTTCGCCACAGGGTCGGGTAAGGCCGACTAAGGTTTTCTCAAACTACAGACATTTATCCATATTTTCCATCCACATAATATAATTAAATACAGCAAGCCACGGATACAGTCTGGCCGACTCACGATTTTTTATGTTTTAACATATAAACTATGATATTTGCTCGGGATTGTGATGATATTTTATGACGGAGGGTTTTGAGCGGCCGGCTCTTGGACATAAGGACTGCACGCGGCGCAGCGCAAGTAAATGCAAACTTTTTATACTACTATACCGCGTATACTACAAAGTTTGGAACTGCCAAATACATAAACAACTATCACCAAATACTGATAGGCTTCCTTAGTACGTTCTGCGTGTCGACTATAGTGAATTAATATATACTAATGAAGATAACATACCTCATGTTTGCGATATATCGCCGAAAAATGTCACACACACTTAATTTGATTTTCACACTGTAGTGCTTTGCTAGACCTTGTTGCACCAAGCTCACTGAACGTACTGTGACGATCCCACGGAAACCGCTTCCCTCCCTCCGTGGCCGGCAGGTCATCATCGTTTCTTCGTTGGTCTTAGGTAGGACAAACCTATCGAGCGGTCGAAAAACAAATCTTTCACCCCCTTCCTTTTTCAGTCCAAATTTTAATTTCATCGTGCAAAATTATCGCACTTAGCGCAATAGTCTGGAAGACCTAAGAAAACTCCTTTTCCTGAATATTTGCGGTCTTTCTGACTTTTATGCTACGTGAGATGTTTTTCAACAATATTAGAATCTCGAAAAACGATGAGAGCTGAAGTTTATAGCACTGTTGAAAAGTATACCATACAATATCCCCGATTTGCGCTTGCATAGCATTAAGGGGTCATATATTTTAGGCAAGTCATTAAAGGAACAAGAGTTTATTCATTTCCTTCAAGTACTCATAGTTGCTTTTTGTAAAACTCATTATATGTTCATTATTGTACATACTTTAACATATATACTTTGTAAAATTTCTTCGTAATTTAAAACTACATATAAAACTTTGAACGCGTTTTCTTGAAACGTGATTCTAGACCCGGTGGTCAGCATAACTTTTGTAAAAATTGCCGAAATTCGTGGAAATTCATACAATATCTGTCAATACAATACTCTAAGCCTCAACGGGAGGGATTTACCATATAATGTTTAATTTTTGTTTTAGTTGATTAAAAAGTCGCCAATTTCACAGGAACAATAGAATTCGATGATACTATTCTTAATAATTTTGTTAAAACAAAGGAAAAAAATATTCTGGGTCGTTAAGGACTAGTTTTCTCTGTCTAGTTCACACTCATTTTTTTATATATTTTTAGATAACCTTTGATCAAGATACATGTACCACACGTACATGTTGCAATTAGAAAAAGACAACGCCAGTTATATAGTATACAACCTAGTCATTTCTGTATATATAACAACAAATTTTTCAGAGAATGTACTTCAAAGTATCTACAATAATGGACACATAATGACTTTTATAGAAGTAAGTATTAGTACTTGAAAAAAATTAATAAACTTCTACTTGTTTAATGACGTGCCTAGCATATATGAACCCTTAACACATGTATGTTAATTATATTTAAGCATCTACTTGGCGCTTCTTTTCAATTTAAAAATTTTATAAGGCTACTGTGATTTGCATTGGTGAAGACTATTCCTCACCGTCTTTCCTTTTCGAACGCGCCTCCCAATGAATCCAACCTTCTTCTCTTATATCAAAATTGGCGCGATTAAATTGCCGGGTTATATGATCTGAAGGTGTCTTCAGTGAACACCTTCAGACTGAGCCCAAGACACATACTATAGTTCTTAGCGGCCGTCGCCCCAGGGGCGGGATTCTGGTTCTGACGCTATAGATAGCGCCGGTCGCTAAGTTAGCGCCGAAGGTCGCTTATAAGCGACGGCGCTATTGCTCGGAGCGATTCTCGTTCTGGCGCTACTTTGCGACGGTCGCTACAACAGCGGGTTTGCGTCGGGGCGACTTTGGACAACGAGAGGGTGCGATGCAGCCAGGGCCCAATGGGGCAAACTGGCCCAAGAATTGAATTCGCATGGCTCGCCTAGGACCGTTCTCCAGTGGCAGAAGGTAAAAGATGTTAAATCGATTTATAAAAATCGTATGTTTGCGCAGCAATAATGTAATTTCTTTTCTTTGCAGACCTGGAAAGACTTAAAATCGCAGACGAGAAACAAGGTCGCCGACATCAGAATGGCGAGGGCCCGGACAGGGAATTATCATGATGTCGGCGTCCTTCCCGACGTAGACACGAAAATAGCGTCGGTGCTGGGGCACTTCGCCTGTGATGGCCTCGAACTGCCAGGCTCCCTGCCAGGAGATATGGTAAATCAAATTTAATTTTTGTTTCGTGTTTTTTACTAATATATATCTCGATTATTGTTGTTAGGAGATCTTATCGGCCCGGCAAGCGGGGGACATCGAGGACACGAGGGTGGGGAGAGCCGAGTCGCCCTCTGTTATGCGGGCATTGCGGCTGGCGGAGTTCCGCGAGGAGGTAGCCGTGGGCGGTGAGGCCACAACACCTCCCATTGAAAGTGAGTATTGCCATTACTTCGATGAAAATTGATTGTGCAGGATATATTTTTTGGGGGGGGATTCGCAGGGTTTCATGTGTCCGCACAGGACCTAATGGAAGCTGGGCCCTCCGGCAGGGCCTCACACCCCTCCCCCGTCCCCTCTCCCATTACCCTTCCACCATCCCCCATGGGTGTGGGTGTAGCCCCCCCCCCCCCCCCCCACAACCATTCAGGAGGTCCGCGCCGCGAGGTGCTACCAGCGGCGTCAGCGACGTGATGGCGCGCTTCATCGATTTGGAGCGCCAAAGCCAGGCACATTTAGAGGTAAAGCAAATACATCTTTGCTGTTGCGTGCCTATATCATTTGAAATTTATTATTGAAACATAGCATTATTTCATTTTGTAGACGCTGGCTCTCCGATACAATGAGGGGAATGAAGAACTCCGACATATTGGAGAGGGTCAGGATCGCTTATTCTCGGCCGTTGAGGTAGTTGCGCAAGCATTTAGAAGTTAAGTACAAAATGTTTGAAAGTTGTACGAGTTATTAATTTTATAGACGCTGACCAACTCGGTCAACAACTTAGTGGACGAGACTCGCCAAGCCAATGAGTTCCACGTGCCTGACGGTAGCGATAGAGGCTATCGCGAGCTCGTTTGGCCATACCCCATAAGGAGCCATCCAGTTTAATAAGTGAGTTGTACGCAGTATTTATAGTGGGTAGACACGTAATGTGTAATCAGTTATTGTTCATGACACCTGTCCTATTTCCAGAAGCAGCGTCACACACCATCCGCGGCACCTTCACCTTGCCAGCAACACTATCCGCGGCACCTCCACCTTGCCAGCGACGCCATCCACGGCATCTCCACCTTGACAGCGACACCATCCGCGGCATCTCCACCTTGCCAGCGACACCACCCGCGGCACCTTCACCAAAAAGATCGAAGGACGCATTAGCGCCGCACGCCAAGAATATACATACAAGCGCGAAGCAGGATCATCTACGGGACACCGTCAATGCTCACTACTAGAAGTGAGAACATCGCCAAGTTCAAGTACTCTTCTATATAAGTACTAGTCAAGTACTCTTTTGGTACAAAAGTAAACTCAATAAGTATTTTATCATTGAAGCGGTATATTATTTTTATATGCCTTGTAGATATCCACCCGTCGAACTGCTTGTGTGTAAGGAATGACCGCAGATATAACGAGAGCTACAGCGCTTTGGATGGCCTTCTCTATGCTTGCCCGACTTTCCAGATCTTTGTCAGGTATGCTCGAACATGCAAATATGAGCCTTGCATTATAATGCGTTCTCGTGACATTGCCACTTACAAAATGTAAAACTAATTCTATTTTTTGATCTTATTTTGCAGAACCAGAGCTAAACAAACAAACACTCTACTGAATTAAACTGGACGAATGAGGAAACCTCATTTAGTGTGGAACTCAAAGGACACCAAGAGAAATCAGAAAAGTTGTCGGTAGACGGCACAGGAAATACAAAGAAAAATATACAATTTATCGTAAGGTATATTAATGAAGAAACTCAAATCAAATCAAATGAAACATATTTAAGTGTCCACATTGCAGATGCCACAAGAATTGAACTGAAAAAAGATGACTATCCGGCCCTATTACAATGCACGAGAATTTGGCCTCCTCCGCTTCTCCCAAGCGCAGATGTGGCGATCAAGTTGGAGCAAGGTTGGAGCAGGCTGGAAGGGAAGCGCGGAGAGCGAAACAAAAAAATAGAATGAGAAAGTTTGTTTATTAAATTATTCAGTATACGAATTTGAATCAACACTGGAAGCATTAGTAGCGCCTGTATTCGTATGTCTATGATGTGCGAGTGTGAGTGAGGTAGAATGAGGCTGTCGTGCCTTCCGTATTCTCCTTTTATAAGTCAAACTAGCTGGATGTTTTGTTGTAAAAGCATACTAATACTACGATACACTAAATGTCAACAATTATATGTTACTTTCAAAATACAATAATTATATTTTCTGTACATCGTCGGCAGTTCTATTGTTGTCATGACAATATGTCACTCAACTTACAATAATCTTATAATACAGCAGACTTATATGATACACTGCACGTCTTATAGTAAATTATAGTACGTTGCATAACTTATAACGATAATATTTTAAAAGATTCAAAATATTACATTGCACCTATCTTATATGAAATTTAAATACATCGCATTGCTTATAACTACAATAACCATAACTCAAAGCTGACGAAACGATGCCCTCACGAGTTGATCGCGGACGCGCCGTCCTTCTGCCACGCGTCCTCCTCCTTCGGGGTCCACTTCTTGCCTCGCTGGCTGCTCCCCTTCGCGCCTTGGCTGATCCTCTTCGAACTCTTCCTCGGGGAGATTGTATCGCAAGCGCATGTTATGCAACATAGCGCATGCATTCACAATCAACCCCGCTAGCAGCGGGTCGTACATGAGCTTCCTTTGCTGGAGCACAATAATATTTAAAAACTTAATATCATGTCAGAATGTGACAATCAGTCCAACTATTGGTAAGAGTCTATAGATACTTACCACACTGAGGCATCTCCAGACTGCCTTGAGCAACCCAAAGCATCGTTCGACGCCACAACGTGATCTGCTGAGCGCCTCCGTATACCGGTACTCGGCAGTACCTTCTACAGCGCCAACGATCGGCGTTATAATCCATGGCTCCAAAGGATAGCCGGAATCCCCTGTTTGGGAGGCAAAAGGGGAAACGTTAATACATTACTGTAGGATGCAATGCAGAATTATTGTTTATCATGTACTATTTGATTCCTTACCGATGAGCCATGTCTTGCGCTCTCCTTCATTATAACACTTCTCCATAAGCATTCGAGCTGGCGACTGCATCCATATTGTGGCATCGTGCCGCGATCCTGGAAATCTCGCAAGAACATCCAGAATCTTTAAGTCCGGGTGACACACCTGTAAAAAAAGAATTCATCAACTCATAGAGAAACATAGGTAACTTTCACATTGCAGACGTATAAGTTTTGTATACTGTACCATTTCAGGAGATCAGGAGATCAGGATTATCTCAATTGCATGGACAGAGAACATCACAAAGAGGGTAGAAGTTGACTGTCGTCGCTACCCTTTGGGATGGTCTCACAAGTGCCATTTGAATACATGCATTTAGTATGCTTGGGCGTCACAAAAAAGTTATTAGCTGCATGGATATGCGGGAAATGTCCATGTTTCCCTAAGTTGGACGAACACGCGATTTCCATAATGTCTGCCAGGCTAAGTACCTGCAGAGAGTACTGCCCTTCGGAGTTTGGAAGACGCCCAAGACATCTTAGTTTATATCAAAAGTATAAGGCAACGGAATTTCTATTTTTACACGCGGCTATGAGAATTTTAGTTTCTGAATCTCCGTCTCCTCAATTTTTGAATGCTGCAGAGGCAGCATTGCGTAACTTTGTCCTTCATTGTAAAGAGTTGTATGGCTTAACTTTTGTCTCTTAAAATGTCCACGGTCTTCTCCATTTAGCCAACGATGTCAGACATCTTGGTAATCTCGATTCGTTCTCTGCTTTCCTCTTTGAAAGCAACATGAGGATATTTAGAAAATTTGTTACAAAATCGAGCCAGCCTATTCAACAGTTTCCCAATAGAATGGCGGAGATTCACTTTCAGGAAACGCACCATCCCCGGGTTCAAAAATCCACGATTAACGTATCGATGCCTTTGCGCGATGGTACTAATATTCCTCGGTACCATAAAATACATATCAATGGCATCTTATTCGATATAGAAGCACGCGATAATTGCTGCATCTTGCGCGATCGTGACAATTGTATTATCTGTGAAATTTGCCAGGAAGATAGAACAATTCGGTTAGGAGTGAAACCTTTTTTACAGGTGGATAATTTTTATGATATCGGTATTTCGTCCTCGGGTGTTCGGTATTTCAAATGTACTGGACTTGGCGAAATCAATCATATTAATCCCCTTGAAATTTCTGTGAAGTGTTTCAGAATTCCGCTGCGCAAGGAAGACACGTTTGCTGTGGCAGCAATAATCCATTTGGAAAACACGTAAGATTGGTATATATTTGAAATTATAGTACCTTGCTTTTCGCTTTGTAATCTAATCAATATTCTTTCCTCCTTCGCAGATCAAAGTAAAAAGAAAAAAAGAGGATATGCTCCATCCAGATAGACAAACAACTCTTCAAGGCACATACAGTTATATGGAATATATACATCATTCTATACCATCTACTATACCATATGTAAAGAAGACCTAAGATCTACTTCTATACCATATGTAAAGAAAATGTATTTCTTTAAGTCCTTATATTTGAATTTGGCCGTGCTCAACGTGAGAGGTAGGAAGAGTTTACACGGTAGGATAGGATGGGAGAAATAAGAGAGACCTGTAGGTAGAAAGAAAGAAAGAAAGGGAATAGATGGATAGGAGCGTAGACTGGAATTGTCGTTTCTTTGGTCTTAAGTAAGTATTTGTACATAGTGTAAATAAGTTATACAAAAATAAGGAAAAACAAATCTTTGTTCTTAGCAACACAACCCAGCTTACATACCATTGGACAACCCGTCCACCCAAGAGAAAACAAAAATAAAAACCTTATAAAACTATAATTTGGGAGAAAAACAGCTTAAAAAAGACACCAATTCAGAAAAGTATGGATAGGATTGACTGAGGAACTAAAGAAAGTTTACATGGATGATTACGGTAACATGATGTTTGAAAACCACAGTTTAAAAGAAATTACTGGAAAATCTATGGATACGACGGATTTCGAAGAAAAAAATACTCTGAAATTCCTGGAAAAATTATTGGAAAATTCACAGGTACTAAAGAAGAAAACTTAAGGAAAACATCAGAAAAATTCGTGATTGAAAAATTTACAAGCAAAAACACCAATGCAAGTCAATGGATAGACAAAGAGTGCGAAAAAGAGTGCACACGCTTTGACGTAAAAGAAGACGGGAAAAGAATTGAACTTCTCAGATTATTCATGGATAAACCTTGCTCAGATTGGTATGTACAGCTCTATGATTATAAAACTAACAAGAGATTCAGAATGGACAATTTGGAAAAACAAGTTTTGCGAAACATTTACAAATAAAGCTTGGAACCCAGTCACTTATGCACTACTATACAAATATAGAGATGGCCCACTGTTGGACTATGCGATACGAAAAGAAAAACTTTTATTGGATATGAGAATTTGCAGCAGGTCTACCAGAATTTATACTTAATAAAATCGATAGAGAGGGATTAAAAGACACAGTGGGTTTGTATAATGAAATCAGTAAATATGAACACATGGTAAATAAAAGAAGTTTTTTGGGGGAAAAGAAGATTGTAAATTGGCGTAGTAAAGACAACAATGAAGAACAAAAGCCATGCAAGAATTGTGAAAAACTAAATAAAGGTACGCGTTACCACGCCGAATCAGTATGTTGGTTCAAAACAAAAGAAGGTGATAAAGAAAGAAAAATCTACATCAAGCATGTGAACAATTGAGTAATTAAAGCAGAACTAAATGACACAGATCAAAAAAATTAATAGTTACACCATTAATCAAAGTCAAATTGCTATTAAATAGTAAATTAGAAATATTTGGAATATATGACTCAGGGTCAAACGTTTCTTTAATAAGTTCTAAATTACTGAAACTGAAAGATGGGAAAATGACCGGTTCAAATAATGCAAATTTAAGAACGACTAATGGTGTTAAAAAGACAAGGGGTTTGATAACTATAACAATTAAAATTCTTGAAATAGAAAAAAAGGTTGATGTTTATATGATAAAAAAGTTCAAACTAATCCAAAGTGAAGATTTACGAATAACCCAAAAAGAGGGTTTCAACCCACAAAATGACACAAATACGACATCGGGCCAGTGAACGAATATGAGGTACGTATCGATCTACTAGTCGACAAACATTGCAGTAAAAGACCTTACAGGTGCACTGTAGAAGACAGAAAGGAGGTAGAGGAACAAGTATCAAGATTATTAGATAAGAGACTCATCGAAGAATCTTACAGCCCATTTGCGGCACCACTAACCTTGGTATTTAAAAAAGAAGACAACAAAAAATCAAGACTGTGTATAGATTTCAGAGACTTGAATAAAATAGTAGTACCTCAAGCACAACCGTTTCCACTAATAGAAGACCTAATGATAAAGACAAGACATTGCAAATTTTTCGCGGCATTGGATATTGTTGGGAGAGGATAAAATGATCCACTTGTAATTCGGCGCCCAGCGTAAGGTGGAAGCCACGTGAGACGTAAGACAGTAGGAAGTAGGAACGATCTGTAGGATCGGTCACTTGCCTGTGAGAGATCCTAGCGTAAGCATCGCATTGAGCATTGTGACCACTAACTCGATTATATTGATTGTAACCACTGTCATAAGTTTTCTCAGAAAGATACTAAAAACCATTGTTAGACACAACAAAAAACAGTGTTTCGATACAATATTTCTTCCTCAAAAGGCTGATCCTACAAGAAAGGAAAACTCATTTCCTTTCAACAGATTATGGGCCCAGAACGCGAGCAAGACCGGGCTACCAAAGAGGTAACTAAAATCCAAGTCAATCTTATAGGTTAATAAGAAAAATGTGACCGACTTCGTAAAACTGACAGAGTTCCAAAAAGCAGAAAACTAAAAACTAACAGAGTCCCAAAAAGCTGAAAAGTAAAAACTATGCAGCACCAAAAATGCGCTGAAAAGTAAAAAATAATTAGTTGTTTTCATGGATACAGAAATTTGCAGTCATAATATGCGATTTTGGCAACCTTCTTTGGCATCCCCATTAACCGTAAATATGCTGCAACTTTTCGGCGGCGGCGCAAATAGAAGTAAAATATTGCTGGCAATCATGTGTCTTATCCGCGCTTATCCATATTCTCTCCCTCCCTCTCCCTCTCCCCCTCTCCCTCCCTCTCTCTCTCCCCCCCTCTCTCTCTCTCTCTCTCTCTCTCTCTCGTGAGTAGACCAGCTGCCTATCTTTTGTGCTCCTGCTTTTCGACTATTTTCTGCCGCACTCTGCCCCGTGGGGCCTGTTTCAGGTGCACAGTCTTATTCTCGATCGGCCTGCCTTTCTTGTGGCCTATAATACTCCACTGGCTCTATTTAGGCCGACGAGAATTTTGACTCTACTTTTCTGTGGCACTCTATGACAGAATTTCTAACCCCCATTTTTGGTGGTCGTAATTTCTGTTAATCCCAGGAGTATTTTGAATTTTCTCTCCTACACCTCGCCTGGCACGCCCTCTCGCTCCTGCTGTCTCCACGGCTGCCACCCTCATCTCCTCGTCACGGCTGCCACCTGCCTGGTTGACATCTGCAATGCCGAGGGTTTCACCGTCATGTCTCCTGTGCAAGAAGGAGATCAAAAAAGAGGTCACCCATTGCACCCTGTGCAATGTCTCCGGACATCCGAGCTGCATTAAGGTGCATCTCGAGCGGGGCTGCAAGGATTCTGCACCGTCTGCCGACACCTTGCTGCTGCCTTCTGCTGCCACGTCTCTACCTGCTGGGACCTCTTCTCTTGCTTCGCCACCGGCAGCTTCTTTGACGTCGCCTTCCTACGCCTCCTCCAGGGATTTATCGTCTCTTACTGCTGCGGTAAATCGTCTAGCTGATTCGCTAGCTAGCTTCATGGATGAGCAGCGCATCAAGACGGCTGAGATGCAAGCCTCCCTCGACAAGCTCTCTGCCACCGCTGCTCAGCATTCAGTGAGGCTGGATAGCCTCAGTGCCCTTGGAAAGCGCACCGCTGCGCTCGAGGCAAGAGCTAGTGCTAGCTCTTCGGAACTTGCCAGCCTGAAGACAACGCTGTCTACAACTGTAGACAGCCTTCGTGCGGAAATTCGACAAGTAGGTGACAGCCGGTCCGTCCTAACCTCCGAGGCCGACTCTACCGCGGCGCGACTAGCGCGTCTTGAAGTAGCGAATCGATCCGCTGATTTCGTGATCTCTGGCTACCCTGAGACCCCTAGTGAGGATCTCAACGCACAGGTTCTTCGTGTTGCGCAGGCGCTTGGCGCCCCGTTAAAGGCCAGTGACATCTTGGCCGTGTCGCGTCTGCGCGGAACCCTTTCCGTGGATCGTCCGAGGACGATTCACGTGAAACTGGCCTCCCCGGTTGTGCGAAACTCGCTGCTTGCTGCTAAGCGTGCCAAGCGTGACCTTCTTGCGTCCTCTATAGATTCTGCGTTTCCGTCCCGCCTTGTGTATGTAAATGAATTCTTGCCGCGTGACGTTTCCTCCTTACTCAAGCGCTGCCGCTCCCTTGCCCGCGAACGTGGCTTTGCACGCGTGTGGCACCGCGAAGGGACCATCTTCGTGAAGAAGACTGACTCGAGCTCCCCCGTGCGGATCTCCTCCGCCAATGATCTTGCTACCAAGCTTGCATGAGAGCCCACCCTCCGTGCGTCGCCTCTTACTCTCGTCGCCCCCCCTCCTACGCTAACTTTCGGGCACATCAACGCCCAATCCCTGACTGCGCATTTTAGCCGCTTTGCCTCTTTCCTGTCAAGTGCGAATCTTGACTTTATGGCGGTCTCGGAGTCATGGCTGTCCCCTTCCGTCTCAGACAGCCAATGCGCGGTACCTGGGTATCGTTTACTCAGGTGTGACAGGGATGGTGGAATGGGTGGGGGCGTATGCCTTTTTGTTCGCAATTCTTTCATAGCCTCTGTAACTGCGTCTTCCTCCCCGTCTTCCTATCCTGGTCCCGAATACCTTTTCGCAGAAGTAGTAATTCCTTCTGTTGCCTCCCTTCTTGTCGGGGTCGTTTACCGTCCCCCACATGCTCCTCTTTCTCACTTTGAGCCTATGTTCGCTGACATTGTCTCGGACTACCCGAATAAGGTAGTGTTTGGCGATTGGAATGCGGACATGTGTTCATCTTCTTTCGATTCTGTCTACCTTGGAGACCTCTTCTCTCGTCTAAATCTTTACTCTATTCCTTTCTCTCCTACTTTTCATACTTCTACTTCCTCTACTTGGCTTGACCTCGGGCTTGTTGATGATTCTAGTAAGGTTGTTTCTTATTCTCAAAGTAGAGAGCCTCGCTGCTCTAACCATGACTTCATCTCGCTAGAATACGCATTAAACTCACGCATTGCTCCTTTTAATGATCTTCGTCGGAAGTATGGTTCAATCGACCGTGACGCACTACTCAATGATATCTCGCAGCTTAGCTGTATTCGTCTTACTACGAACGCTTGTGAGAGTAGCGTTGATCGGTTGGTTGAAAATCTCAATGCGGACTTGCTCCAAGTTCTCAATGAGCATGCCCCTCTTCGACCCCTGCGTGTTAGACGGCCACCTGCTCCCTGGATCACTCCTCAGATTCGTCTCGAGATGCGTTCTCGTGACTCCCTCAGGAGATCCTATATTAGAACTGGAAATTCGGATTTGCGGGTACAATATAGAGCCTGTCGTAACAGAGTTCAAGCTCTTCTGGTGCGAGCTAGATCTGCTTTTCTCTTCGACAGGCTTTCCAACCTTACTAACCCGAACGAAGTTTGGCGCGAGCTAAAATCGTTCGGTGTTCTTCCTCCCTCTCGTATTTCCGCTCCCACTCACTTGTCTCCGGACACCCTTAATACCTTCTTCCTTTCGGCTCACGCCTCAACTCCACCGGCCGTCCCCGCATGTTTGTGTTTGTCTAACTGTCCCTCTGACGAATCATCTTTCTATTTCTCTCCGGTCACGGAGGAGAGACTTGCTCGCGCCTTACGCCTTACTAATTCGTCCATCTCGCCCTCGGATGAGCTGAGTGCGAGGTTTCTCTCTCTTTCGTTTCCTGCTATTTACCCCACTGTCTTACACATCTTCAACTCTTCTCTCACTTTCTCTATCTTCCCTGACGCCTGGCGTCGCTCTCTCATCACCCCTATACCTAAAAAACCGCACGCCTCTGCACCTGCTGACTTTCGCCCTATTTCTATCCTTCCCGAGCTCTCTAAAATCCTTGAGAGGTTGGTCCTCATTGACCTCCAGAGTTTTCTTCATAGCTCTGGGAAGTTGGACCCCTCGCAACATGGTTTTGTAAAAAACCGATCCACACAAACCGCTCTCCTGACACTCCTGGAGGACGTCCGTCTCGCTGCTGATCAGCGGATGGTCACAATCCTGGTGTGTCTCGACTTTTCAAAGGCCTTTGACACCGTAGACCACTCTATCCTCCTCACTAAGCTTCACTCTTTCAATTTTTCTTTTCCGGTCCTACGGTGGATCTGGTCCTACCTTACTAATAGGGTACAGGCGGTCAGAATCGGGCGGTCTACCTCTCATTTCTCCCCGGTCCACTCGGGCGTGCCGCAAGGTTCCGTCCTTGGGCCGTTCCTTTTCTCTCTCTACATTCAAGATCTTAACTCCTCTATCTTCTACTCCAAGGTAGTCAAATACGCGGATGATGTACAATTGTACATCTCCGCGCCTTACAACCAACTGGAAGACGCAATTACAAGGATCAATTCTGACCTTGCCAGCGTCTCTGCCTGGTCTACTTTGAACTCTCTGAAATTAAACGTGTCTAAAACGCAGTGCTTGATGCTTGGCTCTGCTCGTGCCCTTGGCCTGCAGCATGTCGCCGGTGCCCCCCTGGTTCAGATGGACGGTATACCCATCCCGTACGGCTCTCGGGTCGTCTCGCTGGGTCTGCACATATCGCCCACTCTTGACTGGGGGGATCACACTCGGCACATCTGCAGTAAGGTCTATGGTGTGCTTGCGGGGCTGAGACGTCATAGTGCTGCGTTGCCGCGGAGCCTTAGGATCAAGCTCGTATCCTCCCTCATTCTGCCACACCTGGACTACTGTTGCCTGGCTCTGCTGGGCATCAGTATGGCAGCCGAACTAAAAGTCCAGCGTGCGCTTAATGCCTGCGTGCGGTACATATTTGATGTACCTCGTGACGCGCACATCACGCCGTATTACCTCCGCCTCCGCTGGCTTAAAGTTCGTGAGCGTCGCCTCCTCTTCTTAGGGGTAAGTTTATTTAGGGGTCTTAAAGCCACGCCTCCTTCCTTCTTGCGGACTTATGTTACCCCTAGACTAGAAGGCACCACGGGGTATCCTTCTCGTCGGAGAGGGACCCTGTTGGTTACACCTAGCCACCGCACGGTTTTCTATGGGGCCTCGTACTCCGTACGGGGTCCCCATTTCTGGAACTCCCTTCCTGCGACTATTCGAACCTGCGACTCAGAGGTTGCTTTCAAGGTTGCCTTGACTTCCTTCCTTCTCTCGACCTATGGCGAGGCTTGACTTATCTTACTGCGACGTGTGGGGATCTTGCTCCTGCTTATGTTTAATTTCTAAGCGTTTAGTCTGTGTGTCTTCTAAGCTTCTTGTTTTTCCTTTACTTTTAATATTTTTTATTTATATCTTTTATTTTAGTTATCTACATTTGTTCATTACTTACTTTGTTACTTTGTTTGTCCTGAGAGGGCGTCCTTGCCCTAGGATACAATAAAATTCATTCATTCATTCATTCTCTCTCTCTCTCTCTCTCTCTCTCTCTCTCTCTCTCTCTCTCTCTCTCTCTCTCTCTCTCTCTCTCTCTCTCTCTCTCTCTCTCTCTCTCTCTCTCTCTCTCTCTCTCTCTCTCTCTCTCTCTCTCCCTCCCTCCCTCCCCCCCCCCTCTCTCTCTCTCTCTCTCTCTCTCTCTCTCTCTCTCTGTGAGTACGCCCACACGCTCTTCCTTACTCTCTCCTTTTTGGACCAGATTTCTTCTCTTTCTTGCCCCGCGGGGCCTGTTGCAGGTATCTGTCACATTCTCGATCGGCCTCCGCTCTTTTTGGCGAATAAATTATTATTGGCATCTCATCTGCCGACGAGAATTTCGATCCCTCTCTCTTGCAAAATTTTGACAAATTTTCTAACCCCATCTTGGTGTGGCGAAAAGACTGTTATTTTCTTGTGCTCTGTGCGCCCCAGCTACCTATCTACCTCACTGCTGCCACCCACGGTGCTGGTGTCACGGCTGCCAATCTTCTTTCCGGCAACCGCTATAATGACGCCGTCTCCAGCTCTAACCTGTGCCCTTTGTAACAAAGGAACGAAGACAGGGGCTGACGGATGCTCCAAGTGCAAGGGTGTTTTTCACCCCGGGTGCCTGAGAGTCCACCTAGAGCGAGGCTGTAAGGGGGAACCCTCACTGCCGAAGAACACGCCGCTCCTTTCTGCCCCCACGCCGAGATCTACCACGGCTGCTTGCTTGACCCCGTCTTTTCCTGGTTCATCGTCATCGCCTACTGCCGAACTACTGGGCCCTTCCTCGACGTCGGTTGCTTCTTTTGCTGCGGCTATTAACTCCATCACTGGGACGCTCATCAGCTTCATGGCGGAGCAGCGCTCGCAGACTGCTGACATCCGTGCCTGCCTGCAGCAACTAACTACGACCACTGCGCAGCTGGTTGACAGGATCAACCACCTCGATGATCGTACTGGCTCTCTTGAAGCGCAAGCGATCTCCAGCTCTGCTCAGCGAGCTACACTTGAAGCCCGGGTAGACACCTGCTCCTCCCAAATGGCTTCTCTTTCGGCGACTGTCTCCTCATCTATGGACGCCCTACGTCTGGAGGTGCGGCAAGTCAGTGTACGCAGCGCTTCCTCGTCCTCTACGTCCGACTCTACTGCGGCGCGCATATCTCGTCTCGAGTTGGCTAGCAGAGCTGCTGAGCTCACTATCGCCGGTTTTCCTGAGTCCCCGGATGAGAATCTCAGGTCCCACGTCTTGCGGGTCGCGCAAGCGCTTGCCTCCCCGCTCAGTGATAGTGATATTGTTGCTGTATCGCGCCTGCGTGGAACCCCTTCTGCGGATCGTCCACGGACGATCCACGTGACTCTCGTGTCGTCTACCGTGCGGAATGCTCTGCTTGCCGCTAAGCGGGCTAAACGCAACCTCCCAGCGTCCTCGGTTGATCCATCTTTCTCGTCTCGTCCAACCTTTCTAAATGAATTCCTCCCTCGTGAAGTAGCTGGACTTCTTAAGCAATGTCGCTCTCGCGCCCGTGAGCGCGGCTACTCACGCGTCTGGCACCGGGATGGGAGCGTCTTCGTTAAGAAGACGGACTCCTGCTCCCCCGTCCGTATCGACAAGGCGAGTGATATCGCCACTAAGCTCGCATGAGGCTCTGGCTCCCCTGCGTCGCCTTCTTCTTCCGCCGTCACCCCCACTACTCTGCGTCTCGGGCACGTCAACGCATAATCCCTTACCGCGCATTTCGGCGTTCTAAGGTCTTTTCTTTCTTCCTCCAATGTTGACGTCTTTGCGGTCTCGGAGTCTTGGCACTCCTCTTCTATCACGGACACGTGTTGTGCGGTACCTGGGTACGGTTTACTCAGGTGCGACAGGGATGGCAGAATGGGTGGGGGCGTTTGTATATATTTTCGTGATTCACTTATTACATCGGTTATTGCTTCCTCTTTTTCTTCCTCTTATACTTCTGGCCCTGAATACCTCTTCGTAGAGGTGGTTATTCCCTCTACTGGCTCCCTTCTTGTCGGTGTCGTCTATCGTCCCCCGCATGCTCCTCTTTCTCACTTTGAGCCCATGTTCGCTGATATTGTCTCGGACTACCCTAATAAGGTTGTATTTGGCGATTGGAATGCGGACATGTGTTCGTCTTCTTTCAACTCCGTCTACCTTGGAGACCTTTTCTCTCATCTAAATCTCTATTCTGATCCTTTCTCTCCAACTTTTCACACTTCTACTTCCTCCACTTGGCTTGACCTCGGGCTTGTGGACGATTCTAGCAAGGTTGTTTCCTTTTCTCAAAGTAGAGAGCCTCACTGCTCCAACCATGACTTTATCTCGCTCGAATACGCATTAACCTCACGCATTGCTCCTTATAATGATCTTCGTCGGAGGTATGGTTCAATCGACCGTGACGCACTACTCAATGGTATCTCGCAGCTTAGCTGTATTCGTCTTACTACGAACGCTTGTGAGAGTAGCGTAGATCTGTTGGTTGACAACCTCAATGCGAGCTTGCTTCAAGTCCTCAATGAGCATGCCCCTCTTCGTCCCCTGCGTGTCAGACGGTCACCTGCTCCTTGGATCACTTCTGAGATTCGTCTCGAGATGCGTTCTCGTGACTCGCTCAGGAGATGTCGCCGGAAGATGTTTCGGAGGATGGCATGCTGCCGGTCTCGCGGGTAGCCGAGTAATTAAAACTCGGATGGGCGCGAGAGGTGGACGGCTGCGGTGCCGTGGTTTCGTTAATCCTAAAATGTCTGGACGGGTCCGGGGATGGCGCGAATTTATCTTCGCGATCCGACGTCCCACCCCCGAGTGGGGCGGGAGAGGGGGTGCGTGAATGATCCGACATGCCGGCTATCCCTAAAGCCAGCCACGGAGAGGCAGTATCGTCGCCTTCTCCGAATTCAAATCGTAGGTGTCGGAACAAGCGATGCCGAAGTGTCTCTGTATCGCCTCGAACCGAAAGCCTACGCTTCAATAAAGCCTCTATTAAAGGGCTATACTCAAGTGAATTAATCCACGAATATTTCGGGTCATCCATGCGAGGATGCCCGAAAAACACCAAATTTTTCTGCTGTCTCCCTGAGACGAGCGGACTCACAAACGCTAAGTCGGTCTTGTCTACGTTTTACACTCACTCCCTCCCCCTATCCACTCGAGGGACTGGGCTACGCGAGCGTACACAAAGCGCGTTACCCAATAACACAGAAAACTCAGTTTACCAAGTCGAAGAATTTTAATGGCCCTGTTGGGCCAACGCAAGAACAGTCCTTACTTCGCCAAAATTAATAACAGTGCACAAATACAATATACTTTCTCTGAGTCGCAACTTAGGCCACACGTTTGGGCGCCAAATTTTTGTGACGTGAATCGGGGGCTTGTGTCCCGGAGTTTTAACTCACGGGCGCCGGGGCGCTCGGGGATAGGTGGGGGTTCCCCTAGAGGTAGCGGGACTTGGTCGTCACAAAAAACCAATTTCAAAAACGCAGGAGAACGATAATACAATTACAAAAAAAAACAATCCTTCGACAACTTTGTTTTTTTTTAATATTGTTTATTGGCCTCTCGGAGTAATTCTTCCGTACAGTTTTCTAATAGCGGTCGTACAATCCTGAGGCACCAATACCGAAAAGGGACTAGGGTTACTTGGGATCGTTGCCTAAGCAAAATCCCGGACGCGAAAGGATTCCCGACTTCTCGCGGAAATAATGCCAGTCGCGGAGGCGGTGATACGCGAACGATACACGGAGACGAGCGATAGACTCACGGGCGGCAAACGCGAGCGATAATCACAATAATGGAGAGATCCGGTAACGATGATCACGCGATCGATAATCGCGAGGACGATAATCACACGTACGATATTCACTCGAACGATATTCGCGAGGACGATATTCACACGGACGATAGCCACACAGCGATATTCACTCGAACGATGTTCGCGAGGACGATAGCCACACAACGATATTCTCTTGAGCGATATTCACACGGACGATAGCCACACGACGATATTCACTCGAACGATATTCGCGAGGACGATAGCCACACGACGATATTCAAATCCCAGGCAAACCTCAAATTCTCCACGATAGACTCAAAGGTCGGCTAATCTCAGCAGAGAGGGGGAGGTTCGCGACTCAGAGAAAGAGCGATATTCACAAAATATATTCGATCGATAATCACACAATTAATATAATAGGGCTGTAGTCGTCGCTGCTTAGCTTCGCCGCCAAGCGTTCCACGAAATGGCGGCCACGGGCCGCCGCGATGTTCGAACGTAACCACAACGTACGAGGATGGTGAAGGCGGTCGATAGCAATAGTATCAGCGATACGATATTCCCGATGAAGTAATAATGAGCACAGGAAATCTCAGCTCACCAATTCCGCACACAGGGAGGAAGTCGGCGAAATCCTCGGCACTTTCGGGGCTGGAGCAAGGCTTCGGCTGGATGTTGACACACTCTTGGTAGCTGCTGACGTCGAACGAAGAACGAAGAAGAATGAATTTTCGGCCGAAAATATCCTATTTTATAGGAATGCCTAGCGCCCCGAGGGCTCGAGGATTGGCTCCCCATGACGTACCACCACCCCCTGATTGGCTCAGGGGTACTTGCCGTTCTTACCGATGACTTCTCGGTACCCGCTAATCCGCGCGGCGTAAGTTCGCGGGAGTTCGGCGGCTTGGCCAAAAACCGCCGCTTCCCCGAATCGAACCAAACAGAGCTCTGGCTCGCGCTAGAACTCTGGCAGAGCCGCAGGTAACCCTTCGGTTACCCTGCCCTAATTGAAGGGAGGAATCCTTCTGGCTGGCAATTCCTCTGCCAGCCAACAACACCAAGGTCCATTCATGTAGCGTGCACTAAGGTGTGCTCCGCGAATGGAAGTCACGAAAAATGTCAGGAACCCCTGCACGTTGCCACAACGGTGGTTCAACGGCGAGGACAGAGGAATAATGGAGCCGGCTCTTCCGCACCCCCAAGCCCTGTCCGGAGCAGGCAAGTGGGTGTCCCTCTGACCTTCCGACCGAAAAATCGGAGGGCCCTGACAAACTAGCCGCAGCAGCGGCCGAGAAGTCATATTCTTATTTTTAGCAGGTGGTTCGTGATGCGGCCCTGGCTACGCGGCGCTGCGTAGCCCGCCGATCCAAATGTTGTCCTTCTTTTCTCCCTACGCGGAATTGCTGCTCCGCTGTAAATCTCCAAAGCATAATAAGGCGAGAAATACGAAAATCGCGACGCCGGGCAATCCATGGCGCGCTCGAGTGAGCCCGCCGAATTGCCTATCCCCACCCCATGCCCCGAGCGTGTCCGAGGACGTGTAAGACGTCGGCTATTGTGACGGGCAAAATTTGCCACGTCACAACTCCTCCCTCCCCGCGGTGGGACCGAAGGTCCTTGTGCTAGAATCCCCGCGCTCACTATTCGTTAATAGCACGCTGAAGCTACCAGCTTAGGAAAGGAGGGAAAGTTGCATGCAATTACAAAAAGCCAGGTTAAATAGAAATGAAAACAATTATTATTAGTGCGAAATACAAAAGAACAAAATTTACGAGAAGAAAAAAAAAAGAAGATAGTACGAAGAAAAAGCAAAAAAAAACTACATCGAGACGTGGAAAAATGACAAGGAAAAAAAACAAAAAAAAGCAAATGGATGGCTTAATATCTGCGATTCCCCGGGTGGGGGTCGCCCCGGTATCGGGCGTAATCAGTGGGGGCGAGGGTTATGTCCCGTGGGACTCTCCCCACACCCGGGACGTAGGGCCCGTCGTTCCTCCATCGGACCTGGCACCGGGGGCACGAGCGGAGGGTGTACCCTCCCAGTCCACACCGATAGCAGAAGGGTGATGCGGCTCTTCCCTGGTCGGGGCACTGTGCGTAGCGGTGCCCGGTCCGTCGGCACCGCCAACATTCGGCCTCGGGTCTGTTGGTCGGGATCGGCGGAGGCGGGGGTGCCTCCTGCTCGACCGGGCTGATGGGCCTGCGGACCGTCGGGCTGCCCAGTTGCCGATTCCTCGGTCTCGGCCGAGAGGTGGTCCGTTGTCGAGCTCTGCTGAGGGGTGGCCTCCATTGAGACTTCCCCATATTGGTCCTCCTCCCCGTCGTCCAGTAGGCACCCCGTTAGGAGCCCCATCTCCGTGTCACTGATGACCTCTATGGAGGCTAAGGAGGAGGACGATGTGGGCCGTGATAGGGGCCCCTCCCAGGTGGTTGCTGTGGAGAGGTCGTCCCCCTCCGTTCCCGCGGGGATCTCCTCCGTTTGTGTTGACGCATCCACCATTAGGGGAAAGGGCCTTATATGATCTTGGTCGGCAGCCACCCGGTCCTGCCGGATTCGGCCCAATATCTCGTTGAGGCCGGCCAGCATACCGGGGAACTCTTCGTCCACCTGGGACATTACCTCCTCGTACTCGTGGACCCAATCACGGAGTTCCTCCTCCGGGTTAGTGTGGTCTCCCATTGCCGGGGTTGGGTGGATCGGGATGCAAGCTACGGGTTAAGGATAAAGCCAAACCCGACATACCCATTAGGAAAGCATTCACCAGATAAGGGAGACTAAGTACAAGAGATTGCCTTACGCCTTGAGAGAGAAAGATGCAAGACATCACACAGGGAATAGCTTTAAATATTATGGTATGACAGAGCGCAAGACACTTACGAGAAACGCAAGACACGTGAAGTAAGCGCAAGACACAAGACAAAACGAAGTGCAAGACACAAAAAGAAACGCAAGACGCAAAAGAAGCGCAAGACACAAAACAAAACGAAGGGCAAGACACAAAAGAAGCGCAAGACACTAAAGAAGCGCAAGACACCTAAGAGAAGCGCAAGACACTAAAGCGTGCAATTATTGGGGGTGGCAAGGTTTGAGCTGGTTCGCGTGTACTTTGCCCACGCCTTCACCATCCAAAGTGCTTAATTCATACACATTGGCCCCTAAAATACGCGAGACACGAAAAGGGCCATGATATTTGGGCGCCAGCTTGGCGGACACATGGCGAGCAGCCGACGACATTACATGCAGCCTTTTCCAAACTAACTCGCCGAGAGCGAAATCGCGTTGGCGATGCTTCCTGTTATAATGGCGGGACTGCTCCTGCGCAGCCTGCCGTAGATTCTGGGCTACCAACTCCCAGAGCCTCGGAAGGTTAGCAGAGCGCTCCCCCCAAATTCGAGGGTCACTCATCTCGAAATCTAATGGTGCATTATTAGTCGCTAAAATTCCTCCGGGCGCGGGGTTGCGTCCGAAGTTCAAAAATGCCGGGGAGTAGCCGGTACTGGAATGATGTGCGGTATTATAAGCGAAACGAAGTTGCGGTAAATGACGATCCCATTCTTGATGACTTTTATCGATAAATGAAATAATCATTGTTTTAAAGATTCGGTTCACTCTCTCGACTGGATTGGATTGAGGGTAGTAGGGAGGCGTCGTATGATGGAGGAAACCATACGCCGCCGCTAATTGCTCTAAGTCCTGATTAATAAATTCCGTTCCATTGTCCGTAATTAAGATTCGCGGAGTACCCCATCGCGCGAAAACCAGGTCTTCCAATGTTTCCACGATTTTGGCTCCGGTGGCTACGCGGAGTGGTCGACACTCTACCCACTTAGTGAATAGGTCTTGGATGACTAAAATATGTTTATAGCCGTTTCTACTCCGGGTAAGTGGCCCCATCATATCCGCGGCTATTACATTCCACGGTTGGTCAACGCGTCTGGTACTCATAAAGCCGATTGGTAGGGCTTGCTCTGCTTTGTTCCGTTGGCATACTGGACAATGACGGACGAACTGAGCAATGGACCGAAACATACCGGGCCAATAATAGTGCGTAGCTATTTTCCGATAAGTTTTGTCGATTCCTAGATGGCCAGCTTGCGGGTTTTCGTGCGCTTCCCGCAAGGCCTCGCGACGGGATTCTTCCGGTAACACTAATTTCCACTCATCCAAATCGCGATGTAATAATTCCTCCACCAGCTGGTTAGGGTGTTTAAAATACAGCCTTCCCTCCTCAATCCTCCAGTCGGGAAAATTTTGCGGTGAAATCTGAACGGTTAGTAGGCGTTTTCCATACCAGGTTTGTTGCAATGGGTTAGGGAGCGCGTGTTCGTTTTCCTCTTCCTCCCGGTCACTATGGGTCTCTCCAATAGGGGCCACGATTTCGACGGGTTCCCTCAGGGGGTTAGTCGCTCCTAACTCGCTAGACTCGGAATTTTCCACATCGCTAAACACTAAGTTATTTGGATCGCCAGACGCTAAGTTTTCGATAGACACCAATTTCTCGCTAGACACCAATGGATCTGAATCGCTTCGCCCGAGTACTACTGGATCGCTAGACTCTAAATTTTCTGTTTCGCAAGACACTAGAGGATCGATAGCGCTAGACACAAATTTTTTAGACTCGAGAACGCTAGACACAGGTTGACGTTGAAAAGCGCTAGACACTAACATTTCGTTCCCTTCGGGCTCGGCAGATTCAAACATACGCGACAAAGCATCCGGTACATGATTAAGAGCCCCCTTTCGGTAAACCACCTCGAAATCGTAGCCCAATAAATCCAAGGCCCAGCGCGCGATTCGGCTACTGGGATTGGTTTTCTGGTGAATCCATCTTAAGCTCGCGTGGTCGGTAACTACAATAAAATGGTACCCTTCTAAATACTGCCGAAATTTCTTTACAGCCCAAACTATGGCAAGGCATTCTTGTTCGGAGGTACAATAATTTCGCTCCGCGGGATTTAAGGTCCGACTCGCGAAAGCGATTACCCTCTCTACGCCTTCGAGGGTTTGTGTGAGTACCGCTCCGAGCCCTACCTGACTCGCGTCAGTCTGTAGGACGAAAGGAATTTCGAAATTAGGATACACTAAGGTAGGCGCGGTCGTGATCAGCGATTTAAATTCCTCGAAAGCACACTGGTGTTCGTTAGTCCATTCCCAATTCTGATTTTTCCGTTGTAACCGATGGAGTGGTTCCGCTAGCGTTGCATAGCGCGGTATAAAACGACGGTACCAGGAGGTCATACCTAGGAAGCGGCGTAATTCTTTAAGGTTACGTGGTGCCGGATATTCCATCAAAGGGGCAACCTTCTCAGGATCTACCCTTAGCCCGTCCTTATTCACTAAGAATCCCAAATATCGCACTTCAGAGCAACAGAACTCACACTTATCGGGATTAATTTCTAGCCCAGCCTTTGATATTGTTTTGAATACGGTCTCGAGCCAAACGAGGTGTTCCTCGAAAGTTTTTGACACTATTATTATATCGTCGAGATAAGCGAAAGCGTTTGGCTCCATTTCGGGACCGATGAGCTGATCTAGCAGCCGCTGAAAGGTGGCTGGCGCTCCCGTAAGTCCGAAAGGCATTCGTATAAATTGGTACAGACCTTTCCCTGGTACCGTGAAAGCGGTAATTTCTTTACTGCTTCTCTCAAGCGGAATTTGGAAATAGGCTTGACTTAAATCGATGGTCGAAATGTAATGGGCCGCGCGTAGTTTGTCTAGAATGCTGGCCATAATCGGGAGAGGATACGCATCCTTCTTCGAGACTGAATTTACTCGCCGAAAATCTAGGCAAAAACGATAAGTACCATTGGGCTTTTTAACCATAACTATTGGAGTTGACCACGCGCTCTCGGATGGCTCGATTACCTTGTCGCGAAGTAGCCTATCAACCTCTTGGTAGATAAGCTCCTGAACTTTAGGGGATACCGGATAGTAGCGCTGTTTAATTGGCGCACTATCCCCTACGTCAATTTTGTGTTCGATCAGATTAGTGAGACCTTTACCTACAGTGACCGAAGGAACCCATTTTTCCAAAAATTGTTTTAATATGTCGTCCTGCTCGACAGTGAGTTCACGAATACCGAAACAACAGGATAAACTTTCTACTGAATTGATTACGAAATGTTTTCGGGGATCCTCCAAAAAATACCAGATCCCTTTACTAATATCGGGAACAAAACCGAACTTCCCAATACCGTCTACTCCCAGGATACAAGCAACCACTAAATGTGGCAGCACGACTGCCTTAATTTTCCGGGTTTTGGTTTCCAGAGTCAAGGATAACCAAATTTCCTCATTGGTACTGTCGACCTGACCATTGGCCAGTTCAAAATAACGCGGTTTCTGAGTTTTCTGTATTTGGGTAACTAAATCGAAATTTGTCAAGGTATCTCGACTTACAAAACAACATGATGAACCCGTGTCCATCATGATTTTTACGGGATGGTCCACGAGACTCGCCCAGACGTAAATTAATGGTTTTCGGGGATGCTTCGCGTGCGCGATGACCTCCGCAGGCCTGACGGCCTCGTCAAAACTAGCATCTAATAACTGAGTATGCTTATTTCGCAACGGCGAATAATCTAAATCTACATTAACGTCTAAACTAATATACTTAGGGCCCTCTGAACTGGGTAGTGGTTCCGAGGACTCCATTAGTTTTTCGAACATTGTGAGCAAGTTCGGACCGTCACTCCTTTGCTACCACAACGATAACAATGGATAGCGCGTGCCTCCTCGCAATCCCGTGAGATGTGGCCAGATTTGCTGCAATTCCAGCAGGTAACGGCGGAGGTGTTCTTCACCGAGGCTTTAATTCCGCTTTTCTCGGTGGTGGTAGTGGGGTGCTTAGTGGTCGCGGGAGCGGCCGCGCTTCTGCCCCCCACCCTGCTGGCCGGAGTCTTCTTCCCCTTTGCGGGAAGGTTAGTTTTGGCGGCTGGGGTCTCGACTGCCGCCGCCGCACGAGCTCGCGCCCTTGGCGCGCCTTTCGGCGGCTTATAACCCACGTCCTCTAACGCGGCCTGCTCCAGAGCATCCATGCTCGCTAAATGGGAGTGATGTATAAACCGCGCGATTCGCGGGTGGAGATTTCGTCGGACGTACTTTATTTGTTTCTCCTCGGTCCATGCAGGAAGTAACCGAGAATACATGTACCGCATGAACGTGAAGTAATCTAATACTTTTTGATGCTCTCCCTGCGTACGATTCTGGATATCCATTTCCAAACGAATTTGGAAATCGGTATCCGAGAAACGTTTCCGCCAGGCTATCACAAAATCATTTCAACCCACCCAACGGTCACGATTTACCCGATACCATAAGAATGCAACTCCGGTCAGGAAGAAAGGCAGGCAAACTAACGCGTCACGGTCGGAGATATCGCTGAAACGCCTCCCCTCGCTCACACGAGTGAGGAACGCCTCAGCGTCCTCGTTCTCGTCACCCGAAAAACGAAGGCTCCATTTTCGCATCAGATCATAGGCGCGAGAAGTGGAGCCTCCGCCGGAAGATGTTTCGGAGGATGGCATGCTGCCGGTCTCGCGGGTAGCCGAGTAATTAAAACTCGGATGGGCGCGAGAGGTGGACGGCTGCGGTGCCGTGGTTTCGTTAATCCTAAAATGTCTGGACGGGTCCGGGGATGGCGCGAATTTATCTTCGCGATCCGATGTCCCACCCCCGAGTGGAGCGGGAGAGGGGGTGCGTGAATGATCCGACATGCCGGCTATCCCTAAAGCCAGCCACGGAGAGGCAGTATCGCCGCCTTCTCCGAATTCAAATCGTAGGTGTCGGAACAAGCGATGCCGAAGTGTCTCTGTATCGCCTCGAACCGAAAGCCTACGCTTCAATAAAGCCTCTATTAAAGGGCTATACGCAAGTGAATTAATCCACGAATATTTCGGGTCATCCATGCGAGGATGCCCGAAAAACACAAAATTCTTCCGCTGTCTCCCTGAGACGAGCGGACTCACAAACGCTAAGTCAGTCTTGTCTACGTTTTACACTCACTCCCTCCCCCTATCCACGCGAGGGACTGGGCTACGCGAGCGTACACAAAGCGTACCCAATAACACAGAAAACTCAGTTTACCAAGTCGAAGAATTTTAATGGCCCTGTTGGGCCAACGCAAGAACAGTCCTTACTTCGCCAAAATTAATAACAGTGCACAAATACAATATACTTTCTCTGAGTCGCAACTTAGGCCACACGTTTGGGCGCCAAATTTTTGTGACGTGAATCGGGGGCTTGTGTCCCGGAGTTTTAACTCACGGGCGCCGGGGCGCTCGGGGATAGGTGGGGGTTCCCCTAGAGGTAGCGGGACTTGGTCGTCACAAAAAACCAATTTCAAAAACGCAGGAGAACGATAATACAATTACAAAAAAAAACAATCCTTCGACAACTTTGTTTTTTTTTAATATTGTTTATTGGCCTCTCGGAGTAATTCTTCCGTACAGTTTTCTAATAGCGGTCGTACAATCCTGAGGCACCAATACCGAAAAGGGACTAGGGTTACCTGGGATCGTTGCCTAAGCAAAATCCCGGACGCGAAAGGATTCCCGACTTCTCGCGGAAATAATGCCAGTCGCGGAGGCGGTGATACGCGAACGATAGACGGAGACGAGCGATAGACTCACGGGCGGCAAACGCGAGCGATAATCACAATAATGGAGAGATCCGGTAACGATGATCACGCGATCGATAATCGCGAGGACGATAATCACACGTACGATATTCACTCGAACGATATTCGCGAGGACGATATTCACACGGACGATAGCCACACAGCGATATTCACTCGAACGATGTTCGCGAGGACGATAGCCACACGACGATATTCTCTTGAGCGATATTCACACGGACGATAGCCACACGACGATATTCACTCGAACGATATTCGCGAGGACGATAGCCACACGACGATATTCAAATCCCAGGCAAACCTCAAATTCTCCACGATAGACTCAAAGGTCGGCTAATCTCAGCAGAGAGGGGGAGGTTCGCGACTCAGAGAAAGAGCGATATTCACAAAATATATTCGATCGATAATCACACAATTAATATAATAGGGCTGTAGTCGTCGCTGCTTAGCTTCGCCGCCAAGCGTTCCACGAAATGGCGGCCACGGGCCGCCGCGATGTTCGAACGTAACCACAACGTACGAGGATGGTGAAGGCGGTCGATAGCAATAGTATCAGCGATACGATATTCCCGATGAAGTAATAATGAGCACAGGAAATCTCAGCTCACCAATTCCGCACCCAGGGAGGAAGTCGGCGAAATCCTCGGCACTTTCGGGGCTGGAGCAAGGCTTCGGCTGGATGTTGACACACTCTTGGTAGCTGCTGACGTCGAACGAAGAACGAAGAAGAATGAATTTTCGGCCGAAAATATCCTATTTTATAGGAATGCCTAGCGCCCCGAGGGCTCGAGGATTGGCTCCCCATGACGTACCACCACCCCCTGATTGGCTCAGGGGTACTTGCCGTTCTTACCGATGACTTCTCGGTACCCGCTAATCCGCGCGGCGTAAGTTCGCGGGAGTTCGGCGGCTTGGCCAAAAACCGCCGCTTCCCCGAATCGAACCAAACAGAGCTCTGGCTCGCGCTAGAACTCTGGCAGAGCCGCAGGTAACCCTTCGGTTACCCTGCCCTAATTGAAGGGAGGAATCCTTCTGGCTGGCAATTCCTCTGCCAGCCAACAACACCAAGGTCCATTCATGTAGCGTGCACTAAGGTGTGCTCCGCGAATGGAAGTCACGAAAAATGTCAGGAACCCCTGCACGTTGCCACAACGGTGGTTCAACGGCGAGGACAGAGGAATAATGGAGCCGGCTCTTCCGCACCCCCAAGCCCTGTCCGGAGCAGGCAAGTGGGTGTCCCTCTGACCTTCCGACCGAAAAATCGGAGGGCCCTGACAAACTAGCCGCAGCAGCGGCCGAGAAGTCATATTCTTATTTTTAGCAGGTGGTTCGTGATGCGGCCCTGGCTACGCGGCGCTGCGTAGCCCGCCGATCCAAATGTTGTCCTTCTTTTCTCCCTACGCGGAATTGCTGCTCCGCTGTAAATCTCCAAAGCATAATAAGGCGAGAAATACGAAAATCGCGACGCCGGGCAATCCATGGCGCGCTCGAGTGAGCCCGCCGAATTGCCTATCCCCACCCCATGCCCCGAGCGTGTCCGAGGACGTGTAAGACGTTGGCTATTGTGACGGGCAAAATTTGCCACGTATATATATATATATATATATATACACACGAGAGTAACGATAGTTCTATTGCCTGCAATCTGTTCACGTATATGCGTATTTGTTAGATTAGCCTACATCTATGAGATGTCGGAATTGTACGGAATTGTCGTATACCAGGCTAGTGATTGTTGACAATATTAGCATATTAGATAGGGTATACTTCGGCCGTTCAACTTGAACAGATTATGTATATAGTCCACTTAGTAGTATATACTGTGTATAGAGACCACGAGTATTTCGAGATTTCAGTGTCAGGGCTTCGTCATTTTTGTAATATTTTACTTATATTTGCGCCGCCGCCGAAAAGTTGCAGCATATTTACGCTTAATGGGGTTGCCAAAGAAGGTTGCCAAAATCGCATATTATGACTGCAAATTTCGGAATCCTTAAAAACAACAAATTATGTTGTGCTTTTCAGCGCATTTTTGGTGCTGCTTAGTTTTTACTTTTCAGTTTTCTTAGGACTCTGTTAGTTTTTAGTTTTCAGCTCTTTGGAACTCTGTCAGTTTTTAGTTTTCAGCTTTTTGGAACTGTGTCAGTTTTTCGAAGTTGGTCACATTTTTTTTAAATATTTTTTTTTTATTTCGTGCTTTTTAGTATTGAAAATGAATAGGACCATGGTTCGAGGTTGATTTCATCTCGAATTTCATCGGTGTAGTAGTTTCATCGAAAAGGTTTCATTCCGATTAGTCCATCCGTCGCAGAGATATCGCCGGACAAACGAAATCTTAATAGTAGAAATTTCGGTTTTTATGTAATAACTATGCGTTAAACTATTTCCAGAAAATGTATAATTGGACCCAAGCTGTGAGTATCCTCTATAAGATAGGCATCGGTTCATCAAGATCGGTCCATCCATTTTGGAAATATCGCTGCACAAACAAAATTTTAGTAGAAACGTGAAATCTGCGAAAATTTCGGTTTTTATGCAATAACAATGGTTAACGTTAAACAATTTCGGAAAAATGTATAATGAGACCAAACTGTGAACTTCCTCTATAAGATAGAAGAATACAACGAATAATTTTCACATGGCTTTTTCTACAAGCCCTCTTGTCTTGAAAGGCCCCTTGCATTCATTTTATCTCAGCTGACGGCAATTCAAATACTCCAATTACCAAATCTTTAGAAGAAATGGAATATATAGATAAAGCATGGATTAAAAATCAACACCCAAAGAAAGGTCAAGTTTTTATATCTACATATAGTAACAGAAAGATTTTTAGTATATTTGGCACTAAATACTTTTATGAACAATTGACCAAGGAAGATATCATCTCTGGTTTAGAAGAGTTGAAAATAGGGTTACAACAATCAAAGATTTATTCTATTAGAATTTCTTCAGTTGGAGATGGACATGATCATTTCACTCATGTAGAATTTGAAGAATTAGTTAAACGAGTTTTCAAGAATTCAAATATTCATATCACTATTTGTACATCAAGTGTTACAGTTCCTTTATTAGAAATTAGACAATAATTAATTCAAGAAGCTCATAGTAGTTTGATAGGAGGACACAAAGATTGTCACCGCTTTCCCGAGCTCGCCGATCTTGCTGGCCGGCTAGGAAAGCGGGGAAACTTCGACCGAGTCCCCTCTCGGAATCTCGAGCCCTCTGGGTGCTTTAATGGGCGCCAGGCCCCGTGACCGAGACCGAATTTGATTTTAATAAACACCCCAGAGGAGATGAAAAACTCGAGCGAGAGACAAGGCTCAGTGGGTAATGCGGTTGATGTTTTAAGAAATTTGATGTTGGCCCGGCTGGCCAGTTTTAAGAGGAGAGGGGCTGGGAACAAGGGAGGCCAGAAACGGCACACCAGGGCAGGTTATTTCAATCTCAAGGAACACGACTTCTTAGTTCATAACAGTCGCCCCGTTTATTTAAGTCGGGCGAGACCGACGGTGTTTACAAGCGAATTAACCTAAGGCAGACTGTAGCGAAATCATGCATAGCCGCGGTTGATTAATATTATGTTGCATTACAACTGGTTAGTTACTAAGAACATTATTGTAAAGCGTTTGTTAAATCATACAAATAGAAGGAAGAGATGAGCGAGAGGGCAACGCAAGATAAGTTAGTATTCTAAGAAGACAGTGCTCCTCGGCGTATCTTCAGTGCGCGGTATGCAGAGGACATACCGTGGCCTGTAGGCCAGCGATAGCAACAGGGTCTACCTGTTTCAGGCCGATACAACCTGATTTCGGGATCTGTTCCCAGGTATCAAGGGTCAGTGGTGCGATAAGACCGTAGGGTTGAATCGCGACCACTAGGCTGCCCGGTACGCTGAGGGGGGTGGAGACGGAAATTTACTAAAAATGCTATTGTCGAAAAGGGGAAATGAAGACCCCCACTCTAGAGACTGAGTCAACATTAAAAACCAAAAGCTGACGCTCCTCTCTTCACTTCGAGTTCAGAGTTCGAGCAGAATAAACTATTCCATACGCTTACAAAGTGGTGCCGAAACCCGGGAGCCATCAGACCGGATAACGAATATTAGATGCCGAATTCAGGAATCTAATATTCCTGCCTAGGCGTATTGATAAGGGAATACGTACTGATAAGAAGATGCCTCCAAAAAGGAAAGCAACTAATACGGGAGGTGGAGGACCAGAAAAGAGACCGCGAGGAGAAACCGGAGAAGCTATACCAGGCCCGTCGTCTGGTCAGACCTCACCGGTAAAGAGACAGCAATATCGAGAGCAAGAGAGCACGCCATCGAGGTATTCACCGTCGTCTGCAGCGGCGGAGGGAACTCAGCGAAAGGGACGACGTCATCCAGCCTCACGATCGGCGGACAGCCCAAGAGGCAACGACGGCGAGGACTTACCACCACAGCGCCCAGAAGACGTCGAAATCATCAGGCAGCCATGGCATAGTACGCCAGAGGGAACAAGACCAGCTCCGGCTGCACCGATGGACCCCGGGGTGAGATTATCCATTGCTATTGAGGAAACACTTCGCGCGGCTAGGGAAGCAAGTACGGTAACGACAAACCCACAGTTAGTAAATCGACTGACACGTACACGTAATTTGCCTGTGTTTTCGGGTGACCCGTTAGAGTGGGCTCACTTTAAGGCCGCTTATGAGCTGTCGACCAAATTAGGGGGTTATACCGATCGCGAAAATGTTATCCGTCTTTTCGAAGCATTGAAAGGCGAAGCGCGGGAATGCGTAAGTGCATTATTGGTTTCAAGTCGCGACCCAGCCATGGTCATGAAGACGCTTGAGTTACACTTTGGTAATAAAAAATTAATAGCAGAAAGAGTAATAAAAAACATTAGGGATTTACCCGATTTAGAGTCGCATGAATTAAATTTAATGCAATTTGCAACGAAAATCCGTAATGCCGTCGAGTTTTTCAAATCATTAAATTTGATCGGCTATTTATATAGCCCAGATTTGTTGAAGTCGATTGGGTCAAAATTGCCGTCAGAATTGAGATACGCTTATAATCGTTACGCTTTGGACGCATCAGGTGACAAAACGGAATTAGAAAAATTAGCAGAATTCTTGTTCCGCGAAGCCGAAGGCGCCGCCGCAGGGGGATTAGCCAATTTGGAACCGGGGCCATCCGTGCCAGCTCGGAAAACGGTTGTAAGAAAGGATACCCGAACGCAAAGACCGGCAAGGGTTACTATCCTAAGTGAAACCAGTGAAGATAGGGACAATGTCGACAGTGCGAAGAAAGAAGGTAAAAATTGCCCCTTTTGTGGTCATACAAATCATGCACCAGTCAATTGTAGAATCTTCGCGCAAGGGGCACATAATTGACTTTGGATGCTAACTAAACGCGCGGGGGTATGCTTTAAATGCCTGCATGTAGGACACCGCCGGGAAGACTGTAGGGGACCGGATTGTAGAATTTGCGGGGCTCATCACGAACTCTTACATGTACCCGGCCGCGGTGGAAACGCGCTCTGTACGTCAAAACGTAAAAACACGCCCCCAGAAAAGAAATCTACTTCTGTGCGAAAGAACACAAATGCCAATCTTCCTGGAGAACGACCTTGACCGTAACCGTTACTAAAAATAATACCCATCCGCATCCCGGGTCCGAAGCAAAGTCGGGAAACATTCGCGTTATTAGATGAAGGCGCAACAATTTCGTTAATAGACAAAAGGATTACGCGAGCCATAGGGGCGCGAGGACGCCGATTGAACTTTACGATACAAGGGATCGCCCCGGGAAAGATTGCCGTAAAAGACAGTGAGAAGGTCGCGTTCGATATATCGGGAGCTTTTGGGAAATACCGAAATCGACAAGCGTTCACAGTAAGCAATTTGCATCTCCCAGAGCAGACATTAACAAATGAGGTCGTAAGCGATGTAACACAGATATTTAAAGATTTGGAGTTAACAGCATCTGAAAAGGCGATTCCGACAGTTTTGCTAGGACAGGACAACTGGGACCTAATTGTTACGCGAGAATTGCGGGAAGTAGCATCGGGCGGACTCGGGTTGTCACGTTCTCATTTAGGATGGTCAATTCACAGGTTTAATATACAACAGGAGAATATAGAGTCGAACCCAAGTGTATTTTTGTTATGAGAGCAGCCAGCAAAAAAGGATACGTGTTCGGACGAGATAGATCCAGATATTAATTTAGATATGTTAGTTAAAGTATATTTTCAAAGGGACTCGTTGAGAGTAGAATTAGGTCATAAGCCCAGAATCGGCGATTTACGCGTATCGAAGATATTAGCCGAGACAAGTCGGTACATAGGCGGAGATTGGGAGACCGGCCTGTTATGGAAAAGAAGCGACGGGACAAATATAAATAGCAAGGTGACGGCATTAAAGAGACTCGCGACGTTAGAAAAAAGGCTCGATCGGGACCGCGAATATGCAGCTTTGTACTACGTGGAAATGAATCGGTTTATTAAGAATGGCTACGCGATGAAGATGGAAGAACCAGTCCATCGAGACAAAGTATGGTATTTGCCTCATTTTGGGATTCGCAGTGTTAGTAAGCTAGGGAAAATACGTTTCGTTTTTGATGCGGCTGCAAAAACTGAAAACATTAGCCTAAACGATCAATTAGAGAGTGGACCGGACTTACTTCAATCCTTGCCCGGAATATTGCTGCGTTTTAGGAAATTTGAATTCGCGGTAAAAGCGGATATCGGGGATATGTTCTTGAGGATAAAGATTCGCGAGCAGGTCCGAGGAGCTCAGAGGTTTCTGTGGCGAGGAAAAAGTAGAAACACCAAACCGGAGACTTATGAGATGATCAGTTTGATATTCGGAGCAAAGTCATCCCCGTGTAGTGCCATTTATATCAAGAACAGAAACGCGTTAGATTTTTCGTCTGAGTTGCCAGATGCGTCTAGAAGTGTGACACGAAATAGTTATATGGATGATTTTCTAGTCAGTTGTGAGACTACTGAACAAACAATACATCTAGTTCGCGACGTTATAAACATTAACAAAAGAGCCAACTTCACGATGCATGGCTGGGACAGCAACAATCCACGTGTATCGAAAGACCTAGCGAGAAACACGCCATCAGAACGAGGAAACGAGATGCAGCTGTGCGATCAACGGAAAGAACGAGTCCTAGGCCTATTTTGGGATATAGCTTCGGATAATTTAAAATTGAATGTTGAATTAAATAAGATACATCAAGACATTCTGACAAATGGTCGAATACCGACGAAGCGCAAGTTTTTGCGGGTAGGCATCTTCGATCCACTCGGATTACTATCACCGTTTACCATTAGATCGAAGGTCCTAATGCAGGAGATATGGCGCAGTGGTATAGGGTGGGACAACAAAATACGGGAAGAACAACATACGGAGTGGAAAACGTGGGCAGATCACCTCAGTGACATTGATCGATGTAAAATCCCGCGATGTTTCACCCCTACCAATACGCGTTAAGGTCTAGACACACGAGCGGCTTTCCTGCCAGGCCAGGCCAGTTAGCCACGCCTGGAACTCAGCAGGTCATCCGCTATGCGTTAAGAAAGGTCCCCGCCCCCGTACGTAGCCTGATAGCCTAAGCGAGGACTCGAAGCCGATTTAAGGCAGGCCGCGCTCAACACTTAGTATAGGCAGGTGCGGTTCTTGCTAGAAAATGGATTTTTGCATTTTTTTAAAAATGTCTGAGTACTTGAAACAGATTGTCTTGAGAAATCGGAGAATACGGTTTGAATAACTATTATGAATCATGAAAAAGATTATGCTTTTCGTATACGACAAATTGTAGATTTCCCTACACAAGTGCATTTCGTACGCGAGAAATTGAGAAAAAAGAAATGACAAAAAAAAGTTGCTCGGAGGGAATCGAACTCCCCTTCGATATGCCATCGATTTGCCAGAACCTGTGGCTACTGACGACTAGGCCAGTGAAACCGTCTCGAGCCTTGTTCAAAGAATACGGCATTCCAAGGGTTCAGAACCTACCGACTTGCTGGGATTCGGCTGCCGGCCTGCCGGAAGGTCGGCGGGCCTGCAAGCCTGCAGGACGACAGGCCGGGTCTCGGCGGGCTGGCAAGCAGCCTGCTGGACGGCCGCTCTGGTCCTAGCGAGAAAAAGGTCGTCGCACGTACTGCACACTATGTATGCACGTACAGGATGAGTCACTTGCCTTTGAATCATCCTCTTCACACTCGAGTTCAAATTATTTCCATTATTGGTACAATTTGATATTATAAATAAATGTCAATAAGTGGAAAAGTCTCGGTAAATACACCTTTACATTAAAATTATTCAACACCGTATAATCATACCATTTTCAACGGCGTATGTTCATCATTGGCGATTCAAAGGCAAGCGAATCGCCCTGTACGTACTCACATGTGTACTTACAAGTACGTATATTTACCTCATCCCTAGTCTTCTATAAAACATAACAAAGTATTATGCAGCTCGCCGATCGCGAGTTTCAGATGCCCTAAATTTTTTCTCAACTTGTCAGCTCTTTAAACTTTATTACCCTATTCAAGAATCATGTTTATTACGAAATTTTCTATCATGGAGCATCCCTATCAGACCTGTTCAAACATCCTGATCACATAACCCTACCTGTCATATAGCGCCCAGCTCACAGTGTCCTAACCTCAACTGGTGATCTAGAGATACCAGATCGAAGTCAGATCGGCCTGGGTGTGCGCTCCATGCACGCCCTGGCGAGTATCTCCTGAACTGCTCTACCTATTCGTCATCTCTCAGGCGCTGATAACGCTCTCGCCTCGGAGACGTCGAACAGTAAGCATCTCTGCTCAAACCATTTGTCCTGTTCATATTTCTCGAGCCAGAATGGCTAATGTGGATCATCGTAATGATTCACGATTGCATGACCAGTTCATTCACATTTGTACATTTATGAGGAATTGTAGCCAGACCACGAAAGTGGTCTTTAGTGCATCATCGGCACAATACTCCGTTCATGCAGGAGCTCACACGTCCTACATATCATTCTGAACCTTTCTCTGTTCCTCTCATCATGTGTGCCGAGCTTCTTTTAGAAGCTCATTGTGCATCCTCAGGCACACATTGTACTGTTCATTCTTGACCATGCTCACCAGTAAAATAGTTGCGTTCTTGACTAATCTATCGATCATAGATCGATAGGCTTTGTATATAGCATTGTACAGATCTGTAAATAGCACACGACAACGCGGATGTCACCGGACATCACATATGAATAAATCAGAACAATTATTTATTATTTCTAAATACAGTCCACCAATTATTTATGACAGAACCACCTCACTCATCTATTATCCTACATTTTTTGGTCCTCCGAGCTGGATGTCCGGTCATTCGCGCGGGATAACTCCGCTGTTGTCGCGTGCATTCAGCCAATCAGCGCTCTAGCGCTACTCCCTCTGCTCCTGTTCACTTCGGGCATCATGCCCCGCGGGGACCGTTAGCGCCGGTTTGAACCTCATTGTTCTGAACGCGTTAGGAGTGAGTGCCACGTGCTGCAAGGCTACAGCGTAATCTTCTAAGAAGATCAGAAAGTTTCCAACCCATCGAAGTTATCTGTGAGGATCATATTCTCAACATCTCAACGCTTCAATTGCTGGGCTAGTTATTTTGGCGTTGAAAAGTCGATTTAATCGACAAGAGCTGATCATCATGTCTAAGGCAACTCAGACAAAGGCTGCTCAACACGAGGCTGCTCAAGGTCCGATCAACAAAGAGGAGGATGTGATTGTCTCCCTGAACAGATCGATGGAACAGCTCCAGCTTGATGCTGAATTAGCTGGCTCATCTAAAGATCAGCTCGACCCTCAAGGAAAGTCAGTGAAGACCAGATCGAAATCGCCAGCTCAGGGTGCAGCGTTACCTATGCACATCGAGTTCCTGCTCTCTGTGCAGGTCACTCGGTGTGAGTCCATGCTGCGCTCAAAAGAACAGATCATGGAATTGGACGGCTCAATAGTCTCACGCGTCGAGGTAGAGCGACGCGCGGAACACTTAACGGAGGTATGGACCCAGTTCAAAAAGGACCACTTGGAGGTTGGGCAGTGCACGAGGAGGGCACTGTTCGACCACCCATACATTAAGAATAATATGTATGGCCAGGCAGCACGTGGTTGTGATGAGTGCACATCAAAACTGTGCAAGGTGCTCACAACCTTGTGCAGTATCGAGCGAGAAGCCCGAGCCACCGATAAGACCAGCTCATCCGCTGCAAAGTTGCCAGACATATATCTCCCTCAGTTCTGCGAAAACCTCATGGCGTGGCCGGCCTTCCGTGATCAGTTCACGTCCATGGTGACAAATAACAGGAGCCTCCCAAACGTAGATAAGCTGCATTAGCCGAAGGCGAGCCTTACAGGTAGTGCAGCCCAAATCATTGCTGCAGTCCCGATCACAGATCAGGACTTTGCTCCAGCTTGGGAACAGCCGAAGACCGTTCAATGAGGACAAAGACCGGCTCATTATGGCCTATGTGCAGCGGCTCATCAACCACCAGCCCGACTTGTGTAAGTCCGCAGAGCAGCTCAATTCACTGGTCTCAGCCATGGTAGAGATCAGAGACGCCTTAAGAGGTCTGGGTGTGGCGGTGGAACACTGGAGGTATATTTTCATTTGCTCCACCGTCAACCGACTCCACTCATCCATCCGGGAGTCATAAGAACTAAAATGGAACTTGGAGGCCAAGGCTCCAAAATGACGGAACTGATCAGCTACCTTCGAGCCAAGGCGAAGGCCTTGGAGGCTACGCTCCCAGATGGATGCCAAGACAACACTCAAGGCGTCTCATTTGCCAAGGCAGCAACGAAATCATCGAGACCTCCTCATGCTGCCCCAAAGACTGCTCACCCATCTACCAGACCTGCTCACACTGCCTCCGGAGTAGAAGAGGCAAATCCAAGGAAGTACCCTTGCGACTTCTGCAAGGGTACTCATTATATAGTGGCCTGCTCAAAGTTCAACGACTTATCGATGGAGGATCGGATCAAGGTGGTGGAGCAGCACAGACTCTGTTAGAATTGTCTGGGCCACCACAACTGATATGCGTGCCAGTCAGGCCGCACGTGTAAGACTTGTGGAAGCAGGCACCACACCATGCTCCACTCGTCGAGATCTGCTCAACAAAAGAGCAGTTCATCGAAGGCCGGAGCAGCCACAGGACCTGCTCAACACAAGGCTGCCTCCTCGGCCAAGAAATGAGGAGGTCCTGTGTCACTTTGCACAGCTCCTACGCTACCTCACTGCACTGCTCCACGATCAGCTCATCACTTGGCTGGCAGATCTGCCACCCAGCTAGCCACCGCACAAGCACTGCTCATCACACCAGTTTCTATTATGCCAGTCAGACTGCTCATAGATCCTGGTTCGGAACTGACGTTCATCTCTACCCATTGTGTCAGGACTCACCGCCTACACCGTCAGCACTCAACGGTCCCCATTGTGGGGATAGGCAACTCACAGGCGATACTCACCAAGGGTGTCGTCTCAGCACAGCTCAGATCCGTTCACTCAGCACAATGTGCAACTATCAATGCTCATGCGCTGAACAAGCTGACGAGAGCCCTGCCATCAGTACCAGTTCATTCTCAGGAATGGGAGCACCTTTCTAACCTACAACTGGCAGATCCAGAGTTCACCACTCCAAGACCGGTGGATATCATCATTGGGGCAGATGCCTACGGCCAGATCATCAGGCCAGGTATTAAGAAATGCACAAGTTCACTGCCAATTGCGCTCTCAACCATTTTTGGTTGGATAGTGCTCGGACCAGTTCCAGAACAAGCTCACCAAGCAAGGTGTTCATTTCATACAACGATCAGCCCATCAGATCAAGAGATTCAAGACCTCCTCACCAAATTCTGGGTTCAGGAAGAAGTTCAATCATCACCATCTATGTTCAGTCCAGAAGAACCAGCTTGTGAAGATCACTTCAAAGCAACTCACACAAGAGATGAAACCGGACAGTTCATTGTGAGGATTCCTCTTGAATCCTCTCCGACAGCTCTAGGTGAATCCAGGTACACTGCTCAACGATGTCTCATCAGGCTCAGGAGACGCCTCTCAGCCAACGACTCGTACAGTTCAATGTACACTGCCTTCATGAGGGGGTATGAGGAGATGGGGCACATGAGTCGTGCCCCTGAGAACAGCTCATCAGAACTGTTCATGGAGATTGACTCTGGTGTCCGAGACGAGATGACCTTAGCACATGATGTTTCGACGTCAGGAGGGTTGAGGGTCTCGGCAGATCGGTCATTGGGGCAATCTCCCACTTACCCTTACTATCTCCCTCATCATGGAATCCTCAAGGAGGACAGCACAACAACGAAGTTGAAAGTTGTCTTCAATGGTTCCAGTCCCAGTTCATCAGGGACATCAGTCAATGATTTACAACATGTGGGACCAAAGATTCAAAGGGACATTTCAGACATCCTCATTTGGATTCGAAAATTCAAGTACATCTTTGCAACAGACATTTCAAAGATGTACTGACAGATAAAGGTGCATGAAAATGACTGGGATCTTCAGCGCATCATGTGGGCCGATGAACAGCAGAATATGGTGTCGTATCAGCTCACCACTGTTACGTATGGAACGAGATCAGCACCATTCCTGGCTATCCGCTCACTCCTGCAACTCGTTGAATATGAAGGAGATCGGTTTCCACTGGCAACACAACCTCTCCTCTGTGGCAGATATGTGGAGGACATATTTGGAGGAGCAGAGCAAGTGTCTACATTGAAAGACATTGCAACTCAGGTTATCCAGCTGTGCGCAGCAGGTGGATTTCCTTTAGCAAAGTGGCACAGTAACATAGAATCATTCCTAGCGCATGTTTCAGAACAATCAGCACATTTAGAACCGCACTCATTTGAAGACAGCAAGACCAAGCTCCTTGGTCTGTCATGGAATCCTCACTCAGATACATTCAATTTTCTGTCACGATCAGTTCCCTCAAATTCCAAGCTCACTAAGAGAATCATTCTATCAGAGACTGCTCAACTGTTTGACCCTCTTGGGTTTTTGGCACCGTTCATTGTGAGAGCTAAGATCATGTTACAAGAACTTTGGCTCGAAAAGCTCAGCTGGGATGAACCAGTGTCACCCCAGATAATTCACAAGTGGAATGTGTTCCGAGGCGAGCCCACTTAAGTGAAGGAAATTTCAATTCCACGTTGGATCCAGATCACCTCTCACTGATCACTAGAACTGCACGGATTCTCAGATGCATCTCAACTTGCCATGGCAGCTGTCATCTACATTAAGGCAACGGATCCAGGACAAGACACAAGGGTGACATTGGTCTGCTCAAAGTCCAAAGTGGCACCGCTCAAAAGAATGTCCATTCCAAGGCTGGAACTAACAGCCGCACTGCTTCTTGCATGGCTCATGAGGTATGTGACTGAAACATTGCACATACCAAACGCTCAGACATTCTTGTGGACAAACTCATCAGTCACCCTAACCTGGATCAACTCTCATCCTTCACGGTGGAAAGACTTTGTCAGGAACAAAGTTTCAGCAATCCAAGATCTATCTTCACACAGCGTATGGAGATTTGTGCCTGGCAAAGTCAATCCAGCCGACTGTGCTTCTCGGGGTCTCACAATCTCCCAGCTCCAGAAGCATGAACTGTGGTGGACAGGGCCACAGTGGCTACTCAAGGATCAGCGACACTGGCCTACTCAAGGCCAGTTAGAAGACTCAAGCACTCACTTAGAAGAGCGACCAGGGCTCTCACTCGTTGTGGCAGCAGCTCAACCAAGGTACCATTGGGAGGTTATAGAACAGTTCTCGTCTCTCACTAGACTGTTCAGAGCAACCGCAGTTTGCTTTAGAATCAGTCAGTTAATTAAGAAGCTGCCAAACTCAACCCTTGGACAGCATCCGCTCACGCCACAAGACATAGAAAAGTCCAAGGTGTTCTGGCTCAAAGCTACTCAAGCAGCGTACTTTTCACAAGAACTCAAGCTGATCACTACTCATGGTCTACCACCAGCTCATCCGCTCTGCTCTTTGACTGCCTTTGTTGACACTCAAGGCATTCTCAGAGTAGGTGGTCGTCTGAAGAACTCACAGTTAGAATTTGAGGCTATTCATCCAGCAATCTTACCACGCCATTCGCACTTCACTCAGCTGGTCATTTCAGAGACTCACCTGAGGACAACGCATGGCGGAACACAGCTCACTTTGAACCACATTAGAAGGAACTACTGGATTATTGGCGGTAGACAGCTAGTACGTTCCCACACACTCCGCTGCATATCATGTGCTCGTCATCGTGGCGTACGAGCTCAGTAATTGATGGGTCAGCTGCCAGCAGCCAGAGTCACACCATCCCGACCATTCTACACCACCGGAGTGGATTATGCTGGTTCACTCCACATAAAGTCCAGATCTGGTAGAGGCGCCAAGACGGTCAAGGGATGGCTGTGCATTTTTGTGTGCTTCTCAACCTCAGCCGTGTCAACCTCATTCTCCCAGTGACAGCTCCAGATGGGACACTCAAGAAGGACTGATCATCAACACCGTTGCTGATGGGCGGGGGAATGTTCAAGAATCATGTTTATTACGAAATTTTCTATCATGGAGCATCCCTATCAGACCTGTTCAAACATCCTGATCACATAACCCCACCTGTCATATAGCGCCCAGGGGCGCGATTCTGGTTCTGGCGCTTTCGATAGCGCCCGTCGCTAAGTTAGCGCCGAAGGTCGCTTGTAAGCGACGGCGCTATTGCTCAGAGCGATTCTCGTTCGGGCGCTACTTTGCGACGGACGCTACTGTTGCGTATCCCGACCTCTCTCGCGCTCTGAATTTAGCCTCTAGTCGATAACGCCGACATTTTTAATAGGCGGCAGATAGTTTAATTTTAAAACTCAGCATGTATAAAGAATCGTACGAATACGTAGGATTTCCGCTTTAGTATTTCATAAATAGGAATGCGACAACGGGCACGCAGATGTCGAGCTATTGTAGAGAAAAAGCAGCGAAGCGAGGCCTGGAGTAAATATGGGCTATATAGCTAAGAAGTCACGTCTTAACTTCATAGAAAGTCCTCGATAATCCTAATACAATGGCTCAGAAAAACTCAAGTATCGAGACTCCTCGAAACTTTCGAACACATGCAGTCAATTGCCTCCCATAAATTATTCTTTCCCGGAAACAGGCCGTCGCTCTTTTTTTTCTCTCTCGCTCCGTCAAGAGCCCAGCAGGGTTTTTCCGCGACTCGGCGATTCCCACCTCGCCGCCATTTCTCGCTGGCGCCCAGCGCTCGTAGCCTAGGTCAGGAGTAGGGCCTAGAGTGGAGGGAGAGCCCTTTTGCTGCGCGCGCCTGCGAAATCATAGAGAAGGAGTAAGTCCCACGGAAGGGCACCAATAGGACTGCGTAAGGGCCAGCGTCGGCCCTAGCGAGCGCCGGATTGGCTCCTTCTCACCCGCTTGGAGAAGGGAGCTTTCTTAGACGTCGTCGATTCCGACTTGTGGAATAAGACGTCACTTCGGTTTCGGGCAGTCAAGCGCTTAGGACATATTGCTCTGGACAGCAACCTTAATTTCTATATTCAATATATTTCAATTCATGTTCAAACCCAATTTCAGTATATTTATTTTAAACTCCTTCGTACATTTCGAACTTCCCTCCTACGTGAGCAGGGTGCTCAGGGCCCCACGGGCACACTTACCCACTTTTCAGACTTTTCGAACCCGTGAACACGCAACACTACAACAGCGGATTTAGCGACCGTCGCTAAGAACTACAGTATGTGCCTTGGGTTCAGCCTGAAGATGTTCACTGAAGACACCTTCAGATAATATAACCCGGCAATTTAATCGCGCCAATTTTGATATAAGAGAACAAGGTTGGATTCATTGGGAGGCGCGTTCGAAAAGGAAAGACGGTGAGGAATAGACATTACCAGTGCAAGTCTAAGTGGCCTTATGAAATTGAAGAGAAGCGCCAAGTAAATACTTACATACAATTAACATATATGTTAATTTCTGTTAATATTTTCTGTGTTCAGTCAATAATGTCCTTGTTGCCCATAAGCTTTTAATACCTATTAAAATTAAAATTAATTCTATGTATAGCTATAAATAACTTTTCGTCTTCAGTAATAATATATAGAGTGAAAATATTGAGCTAATTCTTAGGATCTTTATAAAATTTATTTCAATTTAAAATAATTCATTGCGGATACAAAATTTTATACTTAATTAAAACACAAAGCATAATGATAACACTGTCATACTGTCTACTTTGAATAATTACCAGCAACACATGCTTTAATTCTGATGAACAAATACTCCACGATATCAAGCCTATTAAGCGCTCCTCCTTTTCAAAAGCGGTTAACAGTATAACTGCCGAACAAGTCTAAAATGACTTGTTCTCACCTGCATCCCTCGTTGGCTGTTCCCCTTAGTTCCTTGGATCGTCCTTATGGCATTCTTTCTCAGGGAGATTGTAGTGCAAGCTCATGTTATATAGCATAGCGTATACATTTACAGTCCTCCCCGCTAGCAGGGAATCGTACATGAGCTTTCTTTGCTGGAATAGAAGAATATTTACATACTTAATATCATGACAAAATGTGACTATCAATTCAACTATTGGTAAGAGTCTATAGATACTTACATCACTGAGGCATCTCCAAATTCTTGAGCAAGCCAAAACATCGTTCCACACAACAACGTGCCTTGCTCAGCGCCTTGGTATACCGGTATTCGGCAGTGCCGTCCGCAGCTCCAACAATCGGCAGGATCCTTGTTTTTGGAGTAGGTTGTAGATTCCCCTCAAAAGAATAAAACGGGCCGTGCCGAATTGAAAGTGTAAAAATGGGAATAGCAATAATAAATAATAGTGATATCTCACACAACATTTTCTTGGCTCCTTGTTGAAAATCGTTGGCAGTCTTGTAAGCAGGCACACTCAGATACCTACGATCGACTACGATCCACAACCTCTCAAATGCAGCGAAAGACTGAGTGGCGATCGTGGCGATGCTTTAAAAATGACCGTCACACCTCTCTCATAGCAGTTTCCCGCCGTAATTTCTTGTCCGAATTCCCCCTCCACACGGTTGAATGGGTCGCTAACTCGATAGCACGGTCCTCGGTGTCCGTGCTAACTCTAGCCGTAGATAGCGACCCAACTTAGCGATCCAGACTCGCTCGAAGCGCTACCTTAGCGCCTACTAACGCTAACTCGGAGATAGCGAACAGCGCTATCGATAGCGCCGGTCGCTAAGTTAGCACCGAACGTCGCTTGTAAGCGACGGTGCTATTGCTCGGAGCGATTCTCGTTCTGGTGCTAGTTTGCGACGGTCGCTAAGAACTATACTATGTGCCTTGGGTTCAGCCTGAAGGTGTTCACTGAGGACACCTTCAGATCATATAACCCGGCAATTTAATCGCGCCAAGAGACAATGTTGGATTCATTGGCAGGCGCGTTCGAGAAGGAAAGACGGTGAGGAATAGTCTTTACCAATGCAAATCTCAGTAGCCTTATACAATTTTTAAATTGAAAAGAAGCGCCAAGTAGATGCTTAGATATAATTAAGATACTTGTGTTAATGCTATGCAAGCGCAAATCGGGGATATTGTATGGTATACTTTTCAACAGTGCTATAAACTTCAGCTCTCATCGGTTTTCGAGATTCTAATATTGTTGAAAAACATCTCACGTAGCATAGAAGTCAGAAAGACCGCAAATATTCAGGAAAAGGAGTTTTTTTTCAGGAGTTTGTTTTTTCTTCCAGACTATTGTGCTAATTGCGATAATTTTGCACGATGAAATTAAAATTTGAACTGAAAAAGGAAGGGGGCGAAAGATTTGTTTTTCGACCGCTCGATAGGTCGACCAACGAAGAAACGATTATGACCTGCCGGCCACGGAGGGAGGGAAGCGGTTCCCGCTGGATCGTCACAGTACGAACAGTGAGCTTGGAGAAACAACTAGGTAATTTCTCTAAAGTTAGCGTGTGTGAGGGTTGCATAGAGTGTGTGTGCATTTTAATATTGTGGAACGAGCAAACATGAGGTATGTTATCTTCATTGATATATATGTATATATATATATATATATATTAATTCACTATAGTCGACGCGCAGAACATACTAAGGTAGCTTATTTAGTAGCAGTATTTGGTAATAGTTGTTTATGTATTTGGCAGTTCCAAACTTTGTAGTATACGCGGTATAGTAGTATAGTGTATGAACTCGCATATTCTCGTTACTTTTGACTTTGAAAAAAATAGTATCGTGTAGGAATGAAAAGTTTGCATTCACTTGCGCTGCGCCGCGTGCAGTCCTTATGTCCAAGAGCCGGCCGCTTAAAACCCTCCGTCATAAAATATCATCACAATCCCGAACAAATATCATAGTTTATATGTTAAAACATAAAAAATCGTGAGTCGGCCAGACTGTATCCGTGGCTTGCTGTATTTAATTATATTATGTGGATGGAGAATATGGATAAATGTCTGCAGTTTGAGAGAACCTTAGTCGGCCTTACCCGACCCTGTGGCGAACAACCCGCCGACCACTTCAGAAAAGTTGCGATTTCGATACCTTGACTCCGTCATCGAACATCATCTTGCTTTTTTTAAAATCAAAATTTAAGATCGGCCAATTTTTGTTGCCGCCGGTCGCTCTCGCCGATCACTCGCCGCGTCAACGCGGTCAAGTTGGGGTGGTTTATTACACCCTGGGTTTTCCTTAAAGGGGAGACGTGCCCTGCACAACCCCCCGTGGGCCGCCCTACGGGCGCATTCCTACACCTCTTTAACATTTTATAACATGAAGGTGTACGAAAGGAATTCGAAATGTAGTTATATTTACCAGGCAGATGTTCACCCTCATAAAGTAATCCAAATCAGCTGCACTGGAGATTATAAAATGGTTTTCTCATTAGGCAAACATTCTTCCGGATTCTTTCCCCAAGGATAGGATTAGCAGATCGCGCATCGGCTTTATCAAACTACAGACATTTATCCATATTCTCTATCAATTTCACCGTGATGTTTTGTCATAGGACTGACATACCTCGCTACGTACTATAATTAGCTGACTTACCGCTGACTGACCATTATAATTTTTCTTTTGTAACACAGTGAGGCAAAAAAACGATCCCCGCGCCTGACTACGCCGCAAAAGGAGTATTTGGTTGATTACATGGTCACCCATCCCGAGTTTGCGTCGGGGAGGCATTCAACGACTCGCGGGTGCGATGCCGCCAGGACCCAATAGGGCAAACTGGCCGTAGAATTAAATTTACGTGGCTCACCTAGGACCGTTCTCCAGTGGCAGAAGGTAAAAGATGTTCCATCGATTTATAAAAATCATATGTTTGCGCAGCAATACTGTAATTTCTTTTCTTTGCAGACCTGGAAAGATCTAAAGTCCAGGACGAGAAACAAAGTGACGGATATAAGAATGGCGAGGGCCCGGACGGGAAACTGTCACACTATCGGCGTCCTTCCCGACGTAGATGCGAGGATTTCCTCGGTGCTGGGCCATGTAGCCTGTGATGGTCTCGAATTTCCAGGCTCCCTGCCAGGAGATATGGTAAATCAGATTTAATTTTTGTTTCGTGTTTTTTACTAATATATATCTCGATTATTGTTGTTAGGAGATCTTATCGGCCCGGCAAGCGGGGGACATCGAGGACACGAGGGTGGGGAGAGCCGAGTCGCCCTCCGTTCTGCGGGCGTTGCGGCTGGCGGAGTTCCGCGAGGAGGTAGCCGTGGGCGGTGAGGCCACAGCACCACCCATTGAAAGTGAGTATTGCCATTACTTCGATGAAACTTGATTGTGCAGGATATATTTTTTTTGGTGGATTCGCAGGGTTTCATGTGTCCGCACAGGACCTAATGGAAGCTGGGCCCTCCGGCAGGGCCTCACACCCCTCCCCCGTCCCCTCTTCCATTACCCTTCCACCATCCCCCATGGGTGTGGGTGTAGCCCCCCCCCCCCCTCACAACCATTCAGGAGGTCCGCGCCGCGAGGTGCTACCAGCGGCGTCAGCGACGTGATGGCGCGCTTCATGGAGTTGGAGCGCCAAAGCCAGGCACATTTAGAGGTAAAGCAAATACATCTTTGCTGTGGCGTGCCTATATCATTTGAAATTTATTATTAAAACATAACATTATTTCATTTTGTAGATGCTGGCTCACCGATATAATGAGGGGAACGAAGAACTCCACCATATTCGGGAGGGTCAGGATCGCCTATTCTCGGCCGTTGAGGTAGTTGCGCAAGCATTTAGAAGTTAAGTACAAAATGTTTGAAAGTTGTACGAGTTATTAATTTTATAGACACTGACCAACTCGGTCAACAACTTAGTGGACGAGACTCGCCAAGCCAATGAGTTCCACGTGCCTGACGGTAGCGATAGAGGCTATCGCGAGCTCGTTTGGCCATACCCCATAAGGAGCCATCCAGTTTAATAAGTGAGTTGTACGCAGTATTTATAGTGGGTAGACACGTAATGTGTAATCAGTTATTGTTCATGACACCTGTCCTATTTCCAGAAGCAGCGTCACACACCATCCGCGGCACCTCCACCTTGCCAGCAACACCATCCGCGGCACCTCCACCTTGCCAGCGACACCATCCACGGCATCTCCACCTTGCCAGCGACACCATCCGCGGCACCTTCACCAGAAAGGTCGAAGGACGCATTAGCGCCGCACGCCAAGAATGTACATACAAGCGCGAAGCGCGATCATCTACGGGACACCGTCAATGCTCACTACTAGAAGTGAGAACATCGCCAAGTTCAAGTACTCTTCTATGTAAGTACTAGTCAAGTACTCTTTTTGTACAAAAGTAAACTCAATAAGTATTTTATCATTGAAGCGGTATATTATTTTTATGTGCCTTGTAGATATCCACCCGTCGAACTGCTTGTGTGTAAGGAATGACCGCAGATATAACGAGAGCTACAGCGCTTTGGATGGCCTTCTCTATGCTTGCCCGACTTTCCAGATCTTTCTCAGGTATGCTCGAACATGCAAATATGAGCCTTGCATTATAATGCGTTCTCGTGACATTGCCACTTACAAAATGTAAAACTAATTCTAGTTTTTTATCTTATTTGGCAGAACCAGAGCTAAACAAACAAACACTCTACTGAATTAAACTGGACGAATGAGGAAACCTCATTTAGTGTGGAACTCAAAGGACACCAAGAGAAATCAGAAAAGTTGTCGGTAGACGGCACAGGAAATACAAAGAAAAATATACAATTTATCGTAAGGTATATTAATGAAGAAACTAAAATCAAATCAAATGAAACATATTTAAGTGTCCAAATTGCAGATGCCACAAGAATTGAACTAGGGGACGAAGGAGCTAAGAGGAAGGAAGCGATACTGACGGGAAAAAAAGATGACTATCCGGCCCTATTACAATGCACGAGAATTTGACCTCCTCCGCTTCTCCCAAGCGCAGATGTGGCGATCAAGTTGGAGCAAGGTTGGAGCAGGCTGGAAGGGAAGCGCGGAGAGCGAAACAAACAAATAGAATGAGAAAGTTTGTTTATTAAATTATTCAATATACGAATTTGAATCAACACTGGAAGCATTAGTAGCGCCTGTATTCGTATGTCTATGATGTGCGAGTGTGAGTGAGGTAGAATGAGGCTGTCGTGCCTTCCGTATTCTCCTTTTATAAGTCAAACTAGCTGGATGTTTTGTTGTAAAAGCATACTAATACTACGATACACTAAATGTCAACAATTATATGTTACTTTCAAAATACAATAATTATATTTTCTGTACATCGTCGGCAGTTCTATTGTTGTCATGACAATATGTCACTCAACTTACAATAAACTTATAATACAGCAGACTTATATGATACACTGCATGTCTTATAGTTAATTATAGTACATTGCATAACTTATAACGATAATATTTTAAAAGATTCAAAATATTACATTGCACCTATCTTATATTAAATTTAAATACATCGCAGTGCTTATAACTACTATCAGGAAAATGAGATATTATTCGTGAGTCCCGTTAATGCTCGGGACAGACTCGAGAATAATAATGAGAAAATAATAATAGCAGATTAATAGAGATATTCTTTTACTTTACGATAACTGAAATTTACTTTAGCTGGATTTTATTCATCTACGTTAGCTTCTAATACTGATTTTCCCGATACTTCGGCTCGGGAGACTCAAAGACGGCCAGCCCTTAGTTTCACAAGAAATGGACGCCAGGCATGGAGGATGCCGCACAAGATCCGTAATTCGCAAAAGAGCTGGCTACGGGGAATCTCCCGAGACGGCGTAACGAAAGGGAGAGCACGTGGGTTCGACACGAATGAACAGTGGCCAGGATTGAATTAGAAAACTGTTTTATTTCGACAATGCAAAGCGATATCAAGGTCCTTCGCTCGAGGTGTTCACTAGCAACCTCGGGCGAAGCACGTGGCCGCGAGTTAGAAGAAAGTCGAGATCACAGTCCGATGTTAGCTAATTCGACGCGGTTGTTCGGCGTTAAGGCGGTTGATGAATTCGCGGTCGTCTGAATTCTACACAAAGCTACACGTTGACTCTTGGCTGACATCGTCAGCCCGCAGGAAGATATCAGTTAGAAATAGATCAGATGGAAAGCTCGGAAGTTCGATAGTTAGGAAGATCGTGAATAGATCGTGGACGAAACTTACAGTCGGGCAACTACAAGCCTGAAGGGCGAAGAAACAGCGAAGGTCTAGCTGAGATCCCACAAAAGTGGGTCCCTTACAGACTGCTAGACCGGAAAGATGTTCGCTTACCGCTAGTGTTATTTGGACGTTAGTGGGAAGTTAGAGGAGCGTTAAAGCTTCGTCCTTCCTTCCTTCCTTCCTTCTTTCGGTAATAGTTTCTATTGTTCGCTAGTATCTCTAGTCGCTCGCTAGTCCGCTCGTTTCGATCGTCAACACAAGAGTGACGAATTCTACGCGCTCTTCCCTAACGTTCGCCTAGGCGCCTTTGTCCCCCGAAATCGATCGCTATTGGTCGCCGGATCCTACCGCGCGCTCAGGGCTCGCTAAGCCCTCGGACGAACGACGCCAGGGCCGTAGGCCCCACAGTGCGCCAACCCCGCTCCGTCGAGACGACAAACGGTCAGCCTCCCACGTTGCTGGGCGCCTCGGGGTCGCCTGCCTCACCACCCAGTTTCCTCCCACGTTGACCAGTCGTCGTCGGAAACTTTCGGAGACTGCTGACCCCTTAATGTTCATCCTGGTCGGGCCGAATTCCTCTTGGCTTTCAGAGTTGGTGACTTCGGGTGCTGTGGGTAGTTGGTCGTCCCTGGTTGCTGCTCCCTAATTGGCTTAGGCGAAGTTGATCGGCGTTAGTTGAGATTCTCGCTCTTCTGAGGCTCTTTATTGGAGACGCTAGTTTACTATTTTCTCGGCGCTCGATTTGAGCGAGAGGGTTGCTTTTGTAACGTAGGACAAACGCAACGTCACACTACAATAACCATAACTCAAAGCTGACGAAACGATGCCCTCACGAGTTGATCGCGGACGCGCCGTCCTTCTGCCACGCGTCCTCCTCCTTCGGGGTCCACTTCTTGCCTCGCTGGCTGCTCCCCTTCGCGCCTTGGCTGATCCTCTTCGAACTCTTCCTCGGGGAGATTGTATCGCAAGCGCATGTTATGCAACATAGCGCATGCATTCACAATCAACCCCGCTAGCAGCGGGTCGTACATGAGCTTCCTTTGCTGGAGCACAATAATATTTAAAAACTTAATATCATGTCAGAATGTGACAATCAGTCCAACTATTGGTAAGAGTCTATAGATACTTACCACACTGAGGCATCTCCAGACTGCCTTGAGCAACCCGAAGCATCGTTCGACGCAACAACGTGATCTGCTGAGCGCCTCCGTATACCGGTACTCGGCAGTACCTTCTGCAGCGCCAACGATCGGCGTCATAATCCATGGCTCCAAAGGATAGCCGGAATCCCCTGTTTGGGAGGCAAAAGAGGAAACGTTAATACCTTACTGTAGGATGCAATGCAGAATTATTGTTTATCATGTACTATTTGATTCCTTACCGATGAGCCATGTGTTGCGCTCTCCTTCATTATAACACTTCTCCATAAGCATTCGAGCTGGCGACTGCATCCATATTGCGGCATCGTGCCGCGATCCTGGAAATCTCGCAAGAACATCCAGAATCTTTAAGTCCGGGTGACACACCTGTAAAAAAAGAATTCATCAACTCATAGAGAAACATAGGTAACTTTCACATTGCAGACGTATAAGTTTTGTATACTGTACCATTTGTACATTCAGTGTATGCGAACCATGGCGATTCACATATACCTTCCCGTGCTCTCGTGGTGCCAGGATGTGGATATGGGTGCAATCTATTGAACCCAAAGCACCAGGGAATCGTTGCCTGGCATCAGAGAATTTTCTCTGAGCCGCGACACGATCCTGAGGAGTGGCTGGAAATAAAATCCACTGCCTGAACAAGTGGTATGTAATCGCCCAGGAGACCGACCTGATGCAGCGGCTCACGGCAGTTTGGCTCATCGCGATGAGGAAATCCTGCCCGATGGCTCTTTAGTAAGAGCCCACCGCATAGAACCGCACAACACAGAGAACCTAGTGACAGAAAATATACTACAATATAGAAAGGGGAGAAAAAATTAAGCTTCCTCCCATGTTCACAACTTTGCACAAACACTGACAAAACAGAGTGACAATCACCTCCATGGAAATGATGGTGTATATGCAAAGAGTTTTTGAATTATTGTAGCGACTTACGATAAATATCGACTTTAGCTCCTTCTACAGGCAAAGGCAACACAGTGATAATTTTGCTTTAAATAGGTCTGCTATGTGATATTTCACGATAATTACATGGTGGAAAGCATTAATGTACGATGCCTTAAGGTTTTGGCTTAACAGATTCCCAGACCCAACCCACTGTAGATGAGTAGGCCAAAATTTGGTCCCTTAACATTTGTTTCATTCACTAACACCGCACAATGACATCCGGGTTGAGGTTCATCCGAGCAACTTTGAACGCAATTATTTCACACAAACATCGTATTTTAATGCTTTCCGTCATCCAACCATCATGAAATATCACATAGCAGATCTATTTGAAGCCAAATTAACACCGTGTTACCTGTCCCTGCAGAAGGAGCCAAAGTCGATCAACACCGAACTTACTTGCGATTCTATGGAGAGCCCATGGCCTCGAATACGCTCCTCCAAGTGCGGTCGAAGGCTTTCGATCAAATCTCGAGCCAGCACCTTCGACACGCGGAAAAGCTCTCGGAAATGGCTTTCCGAAATCCTAAAGGGATCCTGCGTGTCCCGGAGATAGCGGCGTTCCATCCGGAGTATATTTACGGCGGCTTCCTCGCGCTCTTCCTCCTCTTCGAGTTGGTTGTGGATTTCCCTAAAAAGAATAAAACGGGCCATACCGAATTAAAAGTGTAAATATGGAAGTAGCAATAATAAATAAAAGTGAAATCTTAGATAAAATTGTCTTGGCTCCTTGATGACAATCGTTGGCAATCTTGTCAATAGGCACACACCGATGCTCAACCTCTCAAATGCAGCGACAGACTGAGTGGTGATGCTTTAAAAATGGCCGTCACACCTCTCTCATAGCAGTTTCCCGCCGTAATTTCATGTCCGATTTCCCCCTCCACACGGTTGAATGGGTCGCTAACACGATAGCACGGTCCTCGGTGTCCGTGGTAACTCTAGCCGTAGATAGCGACCCGACGCTACTTAGCGCCCATCCCTAGCGATCCAGACTTGCTCGAAGCGCTACCTTAGCGCCTACTAGCGCTAACTCGGAGATAGCGACCGGCGCTATCGTTAGCGCCAGAACCAGAACCGCGCCCCAGATCGGCCTGGGTGTGCGCTCCATGCACGCCCTGGCGAGTATCTCCTGGACTGTTCTATCTGTTCGTCATCTCTCAGGCGCTGATAACGCTCTCGCCTCGGAGACGTCGCACAGTAAGCATCTCTGCTCAGATCATTTGTCCTGTTCATATATCTCAAGCCAGAATGGCTAATGTGGATCATCGTAATGATTCACGATTGCATGACCAGTTCATTCACATTTGTACATTTCCGAGGAATTGTAGCCAGACCACGAAAGTGGTCTTTAGTGCATCATCGGCACAATACTCCGTTCATGCAGGAGCTCACACGTCCTACATATCATTCTGAACCTTTCTCTGTTCCTCTCATCATGTGTGCCGAGCTTCTTTTAGAAGCTCATTGTGCATCCTCAGGCACACATTGTACTGTTCATCCTTGACCATGCTCACCAGTAAAATAGTTACGTTCTTGACTAACCTATCGATCATAGATCGATAGGCTTTGTATATAGCATTGTACAGATCTGTAAATAGCACACGACAACGCGGATGTCACCGGACATCACATATGAATAAATTAGAACAATTATTTATTATTTCTAAATACAGTCCACCAATTATTTATGACAGAACCACCTCACTCATCTATTATCCTACAACCCCAAGATGGAAACTCGTACCCCCTGACTGCTGGAGCCGCGCAAATTTCCCAACCCCATACGAAACAAGCTGCAGAAACCTCTCAGTGATTCCGACCGTTCCAGATTCAATCTAATCGCATGGTATAATGGGGGATCCGCAGGCAGGGTATACAATTTAAATTTCTCAAATTCTGTGTCCCGGCGCAGGTCAACATGTCAACAGGCTTGCAGGATGCTGCCCGGCAGCCCGGCAGGCCGGGCCCCTGCACGACGACCGGCTTGGTGCCGGCAAGATAATGGCAGGGTTTCAGTAAAATGTTTTCACTTCGTCAGTGTGCCTGTGCATTGACTTTAGCTCTTTATGATACATTTTATTGTTGATTGTCGTTGAGAGTTCTGGCAATATGCTCAGGAACGGTTCATTTGTCTGTCCAGTAAGCTATTTATTGCCAAACGAAATATTTGATTTTATTGCGGAAAGTACCCGAACGATCAACGGTGCGTTTCGTTTATTGTGTAGGTCCTAGAGTTTAGGACGTACACACGCTCTAGGTAACCATGGTGCTTCCAGGTAAGTTTACTGAAACGGGACATCGGCGATTCGGTAGAGTACTCAATACTGGAAAGGTATGCCAATTCTAGGTAATTCTGGTTGTGAGAGTTGCCCTGGCTCTCTTCGTAGAATTCATCGAATTTCACCCGCCCTTCAGGGAGTACAGCCAATTACATAATTTCTCTTCCCTTGACCAGGGTGAATTTTCCCATTCCCAAGTCGTTATAGCCAATCAGAAGAGCTGGATTTTCAGCAACGGTAGTTGCGGACATTTTGCGCAAATGTGTGCAACGCACAGAGTCGTTGTCGGAAGATCAGTCGTCCCTGCGCAGCCGCGTTGTCAAGTTTCTGTTTTTGTGAGTGAGGATTACCATAAGTTGCTACGATTATAGCCGGTCGGACGACAGTGATGAGGAGTTTCCAGTTCTCCTTGAAGAGGAGGAAGAGGAGAACCAGCGGTGGCACTGGGTTCATCCCATTAATCAAAAAAGAGAAGTAAGTTTCTGCATTTTCCACACATTTATTGACGGTTGCTTGCGAACACTTGTACCAATTACAATGAATCGTCACAGCTGTTCAAAAGGGGAATATTGAACACCGTAATATTAATTTTTAAATTTTTAGCAGCTCGGTGAATTCCACCATCTCCATCCGGAGTTACTCCTGGATCCTTTGAGATTCCGGGAGTATTACCACATGACTCCCCACTCGTTCAACCTTCTGCACGGTCTGCTGGCACCACATATTGGCAAGCGGAACACCAACATGCGGCAGGCAATCTCCACACAAGAGAGGCTGGCAGTTTGTTTGAGGTGTGTATTGTTTTATCGATATCTTCAACAGCAAGTTGCAATAGCTTATATTGGCATACATGTAATGCATCAGTGCTGGAATATGTAACGAGATTTATAAATTTCAGGTTTTTGGCTACCGGAGACAGCTTTAAGTCCCTGAGCTACAGCTTCCGCATGGGGACGTCAATGGTGGCAAAAATTGTATACGGCGTTTGTGAGGTGATGTGGAGGGTCCTCCAACCAATATACATGCCGTAACCATCCACCGAACAGTGGGAGAAGATTGCCCAGAAGTACCAAAATTTGTGGCAATTCCCCAATTGCGTTGGGGCCATTGACGGCAAACACGTGGTGATCCAAAAGCCGCGGGGGACGGGATCCCTCTATTTTCACTACAAAAAAACATGCAGCATCGTGGTCATGGCGGTGGTCGACGCCAACTACAAATTTGTTGCTGTTAACATCGGCGCGAGCGGCCGTAGCAGCGACGGCGGAATTTTTGAGGATTCCGTGATGGGCAGACTCTTGCGGGGGGGGATTTGGGTTGCCACCGCCTAAGGCGCTTCCGGGCACCGAAACCCTTGCCCCTTATGTGATTGTGGGGGACGGGGCGTTCCCCCTCACGACATATTTGATGCGGCTGTATCCGGGCCACGCTGTGGGGAACAGCGACCCAGCCAAAATATTTAATTACCGATTAAGCAGAGCGCGGCACGTGTCGGAGAATGCCTTTGGCATTTTGGCGAGAGATGCCTTTGGCGAGAGAGAGGGAGAGAGAGAGAATGAATGAATGAAGTTTATTACGTTCTAGGACTAGAAAAGCCCTGTCAGAACAAATTATAGATATAAAAACAAGATACAATAGGCAAAAACAAACACAGAAAAATATAGAAAATAAGCGCAAAGACAAACAAGCATAAAGCTATGCAACCTAAGCTAGTAGAATAAGCTAAGAGAGATAAAAGAAAAGAAAAGAAAGCGCACGCAAGACGTAAAGTAATACTAAACTAAATCTAAAAAACATTACAGATTAGAAATAAAAGTTAGAGCGAGTAGCTCCGAAGACGTCGCCAAAAGAAAAGAAAAGCACGAGTCAAGAGTAAAAATTAAAAATTATAGCAAATTGTACGTTGCCAAAAAGTACCCAGTTAGTTCCCTCTTGAACTCCCCCTCAGAAACGCACTTCCGGATGTTCGCTGGGAGGCTGTTCCAGAATTGGGGACCTCATACAGCGTACGAGGCCCCAAAGAACACCGTGCGATGGGACGGTACCGTCAGCAGGGTCCCTATCTGCCGAGAGGGGTACCAGCAGAGCCTTCCACTCTAGGAGTAAGGAGCTCCCGTAAAACGGAGGGGGACTTGGCGTGAATCTCCCGGAACAGGCTCACACCGAGGAAGAGGAGCCGTCGCTCGCGGACCTTCAGCCATCGGAGTCGCAGATAAAAGGGCGTGATGTGCGCATCACGCGGCACATCAAAGATAAAGCGAATGCAAGCGTTAAACGCACGCTGTACTCTAAGTTCCGATGTAAAGCTGATACCTAAGAGAGCGAGGCAACAATAGTCCAGGTGTGGCAGAATCAGGGAGGACACGAGCCTGATTTTAAGGCTCCGCGGCAACGCAGCACTATGACGCCGGAGCCCCGCAAGCACACCATAGACCTTATTGCAGATGTGCCGAGTGTGATCCCCCCAGTCAAGAGTGGGCGATATGTGCAGACCCAGCGAGACGACCCGAGAGTCGTACGGGATGGGTATACCGTCCATCTTAACCAGAGGGGCACCGGCGACATGCTGCAGGCCAAGGGGGCGAGCAGAGCCCAGCATCAAGCACTGTGTTTTAGAAATATTTAATTTAAGAGAGTTCATGGTGGACCAGGCAGAGACGCTGGCAAGGTCAGAGTTGATACTGGTTATTGCGTCTTCGAGATCTTTGTAAGGCGCGGAGATGTACAGTTGCACATCATCCGCGTATTTAACTACCTTGGAGTAGAAGATAGCAGAGTTCAGATCGTGAATATAGGGAGAGAAGAGAAAAGGCCCAAGGACGGAGCCTTGCGGCACGCCCGAGTGGACCGGAGAGAATTTAGAGGAAGATCGACCAATTCTGACTGCCTGTATCCTATTCGTAAGGTAAGGCCAGATCCACCGCAAGACCGGAAAAGAGAGGTTGAAAGAGTGAAGCTTAGTAAGAAGAAGAGAGTGGTCTACGGTATCAAAGGCCTTAGAAAAATCAAGACACACCAGGATTGTGACCATCCGCTAATCAGCAGCGAGACGGACGTCCTCCAGGAGTGTCAGGAGGGCGGTTTGTGTAGAACGGTTTTTCACAAAACCATGTTGCGAGGGGTCCAACTTCCCAGAGCTATGGAGAAAACTTTGAATGTCGGTGAGGACCAACCTCTCAAGGATTTTAGAAAGCTCAGGAAGGATGGAGATAGGGCGAAAGGCTGCAGGTGCAAAAGCATTCGGTTTTTTAGGAATAGGAGTAATAAAAGAGCGACGCCAAGCGTCAGGAAAGATAGAGAAAGCTAGAGAAGAATTAAAGACCCGCAAGACAGAGCAGTAAATAGCAGGAAAAGAAAGAGAGAGAAACCTCGCACTCAGCTCATCCGAGGGCGAGATGGACGAATTAGTAAGGCGCACAGCGCGAGCAAGACTCTCCTCCGTGACCGGAGAGAAATAGAAAGATGAATCGTCAGAGGGATAGCTGGACAAAGACAAACATGCGGGGACGGCCGGTGGAGATGAGGCGTGAACCGAAAGGAAGAAGGTATTAAGAGCGTCCGGAGACAAGTGAGTGGGAGCGGAAATACGAGAGGGAGGAAGAACACCGAACGATTTCAGCTCGCGCCAAACTTCATTCGAGTTAGCAAGGTTGGAGAGCCTGTCGAAGAGAAAAGCAGATCTAGCTCGCGCCAGAAGAGCTTGAACTCTGTTTCGACAGGCTCTGTATTGTACCCGCAAGTCTGGATTCCCAGTTCTAATATAGGATCTCCTGAGCGTGTCACGAGAACGCATCTCGAGACGAATCTCAGGAGTGATCCAGGGAGCAGGTGGCCGTCTGACACGCAGGGGTCGAGGAGGGACATGCTCATTGAGGACTTGAAGCAAGCCCGCATTGAGGTTGTCAACCAACAGATCTACGCTACTCTCACAAGCGTTCGTAGTAAGACGAATACAGCTAAGCTGCGAGATATCATTGAGTAGTGCGTCACGGTCGATTGAACCATACCTCCGACGAAGATCAATGCGAGGTTAGAAGGAGCAATGCCTGAGGTTAATGCGTATTCGAGCGAGATAAAGTCATGGTTAGAGCAGTGAGGCTCTCTACTTTGAGAAAAGGAAATAACCTTGCTAGAATCATCCACAAGCCCGAGGTCAAGCCAAGTAGAGGAAGTAGAAGTGTGAAAAGTTGGAGAGAAAGGAATAGAGTAAAGATTTAGACGAGAGAAGAGGTCTCCAAGGTAGACAGAGTCGAAAGAAGACGAACACATGTCCGCATTCCAATCGCCAAGTACTACCTTATTCGGGTAGTCCGAGACAATGTCAGCGAACATGGGCTCAAAGTGAGAAAAAGGAGCATGCGGGGGACGATAGACAACCCCGACAAGAAGGGAGCCAGTAGAGGGAATAACCACCTCTACGAAATGGAGCCAGAGCCTCATGCGAGCTTAGTGGCGATATCACTCGCCTTGTCGATACGGACGGGGGAGCAAGAGTCCGTCTTCTTAACAAAGACGCTCCCAACCCAGTGCCAGACGCGTGAGTAGCCGCGCTCACGGGCGAGAGAGCGACATCGCTTTCGAAGTCCAGCTACTTCACGAGGGAGGAACTCATTTACAAAAATTGCACGAGACGAGAAGGATGGATCAACCGAGGACGCCGGAAGGTTGCGTTTAGCCCGCTTAGCGGCAAGCAGAGCATTCCGCACGGTAGATGAAACGAGAGTCACGTGGATCGTCCGTGGACGATCCGCAGAAGGGGTTCCATGCAGGCGCGATACAGCAACGATATCACTATCATTGAGAGGGGAGCCCAGCGCTTGCGCGACCCGCAAGACGTGGGACCTGAGATTCTCATCCGGGGACTCAGGAAAACCAGCAACAGTGAGCTCAGCAGCTCTGCTAGCCAACTCGAGACGAGATAGGTGCGCCGCAGTAGAGTCAGACGTAGAGGACGAGGAAGCGCTGCGTGCACTGACTTGCCGCACTTCCAGACGTAAGGCGTCCGTAGATGAGGAGATAGTCGCCGAAAGAGAAGCCATTTGGGAGGAACAGGTGTCTACCCGGGCTTCAAGTGCAGCTCGCTGAGCAGAGCTGGAGATCGCTTGCGCTTCAAGAGAGCCAGTACGATCATCGAGGTGGTTGATCCTGTCAACCAGCTGCGCCGTGGTAGTAGTTAGTTGCTGCAGACAGGCACGGATGTCAGCAGTCTGCGAGCGCTGCTTCGCCATGAAGCTGATGAGCGTCCCATTGATGCTGTTTATAGCCGCAGCAAAGGAAGCAACCGACATCGAAGGAGGGTCCAGTAGTTCGGCGGTAGGCGATAACGATGAACCGGGAAGAGACGGGGTCAAGCAAGCAGCCGAGGTAGATCTCGGCGTGGGGGCAGAAAGCAGCGGCGTGTTAGAGAGAGAGAGAGAGAATGACTTATGGTTCTTAGCACTTTTAGCTGTTTGTACTTCGCATTACATGTTTCCAAATGTTGCAATAATATATATATTAATATTCGCTTAAATTGCACGTACAATTCTCTTGTACCCTTTAACCTCCTTTCATTATTTCCATTCGCTCTAGTTCCTTTTCATTTAAACATTTCGGTATAATGCTTCCTTTCATTTACCTATTTTACTTATATATTTTTCCTTCTTCAGAATTGGGATTATTGTCGATATGTTTCAGTTCTCTGGACAAGATGCCTTTTAATTTCTCTAATACATTTATATTTCTCTTCAATTGTTTTCTTGCACTTGTTATTATTATAAGTTTTGTTTCTCATCCATTCTTCAACTACACGCAACACTATACTCAATTTGTTTTCTACTTTCTCACTCCAATTCAGACTTCGCATATACTATCTTATCGTCTGCAAACATTTCTATATTGCACGCTTCCGTAAAAAGTTTAATTATATCATTTATACATATGGTAAAAAGCAAAGGTCCGAATACGGAGCATTGTGGAACTCCGCACTCTGTTTTCATTGGCTCTAAATCCAACTTGTTGTTTTGTATTGCTTAAATATGATAAACTAAAGATATTAATCCTACAACGTACTCTTCGCTAACTATAACTTTCGCTTATATTGCTATTTCACATGAATGATATTTTTTAAAATCCGATTGGTGTCCGGTTATAATCTCATTTCATTCTAAGCACATTCCTAGTTGCTCTTTATTTGCCAACTATAGAACCTTTCCAGATATTGGTTATACATTAATCCGTGAAATGCTAACGCCCACTATTCCACACTCCTGCACCTACATGTTGTCACTTCTCAACATTTTATTACTCCATGACAGATGTAGAATGTAGTTTACTTGGGGTACTCTTCGTGTTCTGAATTCTCATATAAATAAAATCGATGAGATTTGACATTATGCGGCACTGATTTTTGAAAATGTTAGCGATCGGCAAGTATTTCTACCATATGGGAAAGACGGTACCTCGAACTCCTCGACTCTCGACTCCTCCACGTGTTTTAAATTGCATGCAATTGACTCCCGAGTACGAAGCTTTTCGGGAAAACTTTTTCGCCAGAAATCAGCAAGAATCATTTCTGGTTTGAGAGTGAAGGGTGACGGAGGTGCAGATTTTGAAGTTGAGAAAAGAAGTTGTGAAAAGAAAGTTATGCCGAGCGACGAGTCTTTGATTCTGTTGGTACAGGAGTACCCTGAATTATACGATGCACGGCGACCCGATTACGCCAATCATGTACAGAAGCAAAATGCTTGGCAGGAAATCGGCGAACGATTGGCGACACCGAGTTAGTTTTTTCCATAATTCATTCAGTATAGCCACGCTATAGCCACCCACTCTGTCCTAATTCCCTCTCATATTTCCTTACTATCACTGCTCTTATTTCTCTTGCTTCTCTTTCTTGAATGCCGTCTCAAACGACGCATAATTTTGCGTGGTCTGCGACAGCACTCCTATCTTTGACAAGCTCTCGTTCTGCTGACAGTTAATTATAATAAAATCGTGCCCTTCCAGGCGATGACCTAAAACGTACTTACATTGCTCTCACCTTTGCCTCGTCCACCTCCTGCTGCTGGGAGACGCTGCTTTCTGTATCCGCGGCGACGGCAGGCGGATCGGCCGCTTGAACTACCGGGTCGCTCGCACCACCCACGCTCCCGTTCTGCGCGGGGTCGACCTCCACACCTTCCATGTTTTTGTGTTCTTGACTCATTTGTAATAAAAGTAAACATGTATTAACAATTGAGGATATATTGTGGATCTGTCAATTCCTATATGAATAATTTAGCGCAGGTGATTGAACATACCTCGTGGAAATCGTTTTAACTTTTACAACACAGCCTCGACTTCAGGACACTACTATTTAGGGTAGGTCAAAACCGACGTCTTTGACCGATCCCTCGCTTCGGCAATTCCCGTCGTAGAGAAGGGGAGGCGGACGTCCCCGAAGTCGTCAACGATCCTAAGGATCATTCTGGATCGTCAACGGAGTCAGCTACTTATAATGGACTTACAACGTATGACCGTCCTACCTTCAATCTTTCCATGGATCATAATATTCCTTACATCCTCATAACACTCGCGATCACTTTAGTTTCATAGATACAAACTGTCGCACATTATCGTATCTTGAAATGTTTTCTTCCGTTTGAAAATATCACTGTCCCAAGGAAACATTTCATACGTACAGCTTCCCTGATTTTTCTCAATTCAATAAGTCAAGAATCAAGCGAATAGCTTCAGTCGTTCCAGGTTCTTCTATGTCTCAATGAAATTGTCCCATAGGCATAAGTCGCTGGTAAAATTATTTCGGCCAGAACACACGAAAAACTCAGAAAAAATTTCCACGTCCAAGAGTAGTTCTTGGCAGGTACAAAAAGTTCTGAATAGATTTTAGAGTGGGATTTCGCGAGGTACAAACATCTAGCTAGGTTTTAGAGTGGGAATTCACGAGGTACAAACAATTTCCTGGGAGGTACAAACGTCTGGATTGCTTTTGCAGTGGAATTTCACAGGGTAAAAACAATTTTTCAGGGGTTCAAGCATCTAGAGGAACTGTAGAGTATACTATCAAAGTGATCGAACGAACGTTGAAATGTAAATGCCTGTAAAGAGAATCGGTTTACATGGGGTGTAACTCATGGTACACCACCCCATAACTTTTAACCCCGTGGGGTACAAACGAAAATAAAAGTGGTACAAACGAAGCCCTTTCGAATCAACCTATTCTCATTCGAATCGGTTGAAGTGGGGTGCTGGGCATTTTAAAACCACCCCTAACTTTTTACCCCGTGGGGTGCAAACGAAAATAAAAGTGGTACAATCGATTGCAATAATTAAAAATCGATTTCGATCAAGTCGGGTGCCAAGTTCACACAGGTTTAAATAGTAGAATATTTAATATTTTATACTTATGTTATGCAACGTCTAACATTTTGAATGACTCACATTTTAGACACTGTGACGAAGTGTCCTCTCCTAGCGAACAATAAGACCGGAAGGTTGATCACAAGCGCCGTTAGGGGAAAAAATAACATAACTCTTTGAATTTCGCGTGAGCCGTCTAGACACCGTTCGCCAAGGGCGTATCAGGACCACCTGCATCCTGACGACCATCTCGGATTTCGTCACCAGCAGCTACGAGACTCCGGCTCGACGTGGAGGCTCCACTGCGGATGATAGCAGCCCACGAAGGAGTTCCAATGCAGTATTGGCCACACTGCAGGAATTCTAGGCAGCGGCCGCTAGGATCTTCCAATAGCGCAGGGGTACGGCCCTGTTGCGGAGGCTCCCGGAGCCTTGGAGCCCCAGTCGCGTTAGCTGGCGCTATTGGCCAAAAGTCAGGGGGTGCAGGGGGTAATAATACCAAATCTATTAAAGTCCCGCGCGCGGAAGGAGCGAACACTCGTTGTGTAGATTCGTATTCGACTTAGTGATCCAGTGTTCCGTTTACACCGCCTCAAAACTACTTATTAGTAAGCGACCATCTTTGGGCCAAAAATTATATTTCGTTTCGACGTTTGGCCGGTCAGGGGATTGTCCTGACCGAGTCGTGTACACGTCCCGTCTCTGTGCTCCTGCTAGTAGTTGACCCACTGTAAAGTCTCCCCGAGTTTTACCGCGAATTTAGTCTCGACCTTCCTGGAGGGCTTCCGATCTCGGCACGAGTCTTATTCCGTCCAGTAGCTTAAGTTCGGTCTCGCGGTTCCCCTCTGGAGCTGAATTATACCCGTTTCCGGAAGTCTCGCCGTCGCGAGACATCACCACTCTTTGTTAGCCGTTTCGCGCAATAGCCAGATCAAAGTCGCCTGCTCCTCACGAGCATCTTGTACCGTTCGTGAGCGAAGCCCGTCTCTTCATTATCTCAAGCCACGTTTGTTGGAACATCTATCCAAGCTCAATAAATCTCGAGGCTATTAAAACTCTGTCTTGGTTGCGTCTCCTGCCGAATCCACCGTTCTCCTCTTCCACCGGCCTCTGAGCTGCCGCGGTAGATAATCCGACTGCGACTTCCCGGAAGTTCCGTCCGGCGGATCGCCTGTCCGGTTAGATTACGTGGTATCGTAGGATACCTGGCGCCCTTCTTAGTTCCGGAATCGCAGTCGAGGGTCAGGAATTAGTTTCGCGTTGGTGTCTGTCGTTTTGGTCAATTTTAGTGAGTTCCGTTCAAGTCCGGTCTAAATTAATACACTTTCCTGGGCAACTGACTGCGGGCAGCTTTATCCCCGAGCAGCCCCAGGAAAATTCCTGACAACACTTTAAAAAGTACTTACGCCACAGTGTGCGAAAAAACTATTTTGCCGGTAATTGGAGATGGACTTTCGAATGCTAAGGATTGGGATGGGCATCGGAGCAAGCGAGGTAAAAAGGATGACGTAGAAGAATGGTAAATTAGCACCCAAGAAGAATTTTATAAAGTGTATGAATATTTTTAAATAAATACTTTATTTGGGTATCTATGCAACTTTTATTGAAGTAAAATTTATTTAGGTGCGTCGGGGTATCCCGATCCCAGCGGGATATCATAGTTAGAACCCTCTTGGTTTGCCCGATTAGAGCCCGTTCGGGTTGCCCAGTGAGAACCCGCTCCGGCTGACCGGTTAAAGCCCGTTCGGGTGGCCCAGTTAGAAACTGGGTAGTTTAGTGTCTACCAGCCTGCCCAGTGCCACGCTTGGCTTCCTGGGCAGACCCCGGTTGGAAAACGCGCAACTTGAGTCGCAGCCCGGTTGGGGCCCGGATTAAATTTCTACCAGGGCCCTGGTCGAAAATGATTCCGGGGCCCGGTCGGGTTACGGACTGTGCGTCCCGGTTTTGAATCGCGACTTAGTTGAGACACTGACTTGGCCCCGGCCGGGCCGAATACAGCTTTTCTAGCCAGTGGATAGTCGGGTTATCTTGCGGATCCCAAGCGGGCAGAATGCCCAGAACTCGCCCAGCACACCCAAACAATACCCACCCACGAATCTGCTCAGAACTCTTATCGCTATTTTTTTATCAATAGTTACGAAGGCATTCAAATTAGATGTAATATTAGCAATAAATTCTTAATTTTTTTAACTTTATATTATTGCATCAAATTAACAGAGTATAGAATATTGAAGAAGGTACTTTATTACTAAAATTGATCGTAACAACGCTTTGTCTCGCGAATAGCTCCTCTCGACGCATTCTGCCCTTTGTCCGTTCGTCGCCCAAAATCTTCCGCGTCGTCGTGTCGTTCAATTTTTCTTGGTCGCACACACTTGCACTCCGCACATATGCTTTCTCTCTCTCTCCTCAGTCAATCCCACATCACTTTTTAACATTCTCAAACCATACTAACCCGAACGAAGTTTGGCGCGAGCTAAAATCGTACGGTGTTCTTCCTCCCTCTTGTACTTCCGCTCCCACACACTTGTCTCCGGACACCCTTAATACCTTCTTCCTTTCGGCTTACGCCTCATCTCCACCAGCCGTCCCCGCATGTTTCTGTTTGCCTAACTGTCCTTTCGACGATTCATCTTTCTATTTCTCTCCGGTCGCGGAGGAGAGTCTTGCTCGCGCTTTACGCCTTACTAATTCGTCCATCTCGCCCTCGGATGAGCTGAGTGCGAGGTTTCTCTCTCTTTCGTTTCCTGCTATTTACCCCACTGTCTTGCAGATCTTCAATTCTTCTCTCACTTTCTCAATCTTTCCTGACGCCTGGCGTCGCTCTCTCATCACCCCTATACCTAAAAAACCGCACGCCTCTGCACCCGCTGACTTTCGCCCTATTTCTATTCTTCCCGAACTTTCTAAAATCCTTGAGAGGTTGGTCCTCACTAACATCCAGAGTTTTCTTCATAGCTCTGGAAAGTTGGACCCCTCGCAACATGGTTTTGTTAAAAACCGACCCGCGCAATCCGCTCTCCTGACACTCCTGGAGGACGTCCGTCTCGCTGCTGATCAGCGGATGGTCACAATCCTGGTGTGTCTCGATTTCTCAAAGGCCTTTGACATCGTAGACCCTCGGATCACACTCGGCACATCTGCAGTAAGGTCTATGGTGTGCTTGCGGGGCTGAGATGTCATAGTGCTGCGTTGCCGCGGGGCCTTAGGATCAAGCTCGTATCCTCCCTCATTCTGCCACACCTCGACTACTGTTGCCTGGCTCTGCTGGGCATCAGTGCGGCAGCCGAACTCAAAGTCCAGCGTGCGCTTAACCCCTGCGTGCGTTTCATTTTTAATGTGCCTCGCGACGCGCACATTACGCCATACTATCGGCGTCTCCGCTGGCTGAAGGTTCGGGAAAGGCGGCTCCTCTTCCTGGGGGTTAGCCTCTACCGGGTGGTTAGAACTCAGTCTCCCGGCGTCCCGCGAAAGTTCCTTACTCTTAGAACTGAGGGATAGGCAGGTTTCCCCTCTCGTCAGCGAGAAACCCTCCTGGTGGTGCCCGTTCACCGCACCTCGTTGGGGCCTCGTACTCTGTACGTGGGCCCCAATTTTGGAATAGCCTCCCGCCGAACATCCGGGAATGCGACAGCGACGGGGGTTTCAAGGTGGCCCTTACGGCCCACCTGCTGGCGTCTTAATCCTAGCTTTATTTATTTCTCTAGAGTATATTTAGTCTTAATATTAAGTTTCATCTTTTCCTCTCTTTTTCTCATGCGATGTACGGCCTCTATTATTTTCTCCTATTTTCCTATTTCCATTTTCTTCATCTATCACTCCTATTTTTTTACTTATTTGTTAGTTATAATCTCTAGTATTAAGTCTCTCCTCCTGCGTTGTTCTATTTTTATGTCTTGCGTTTTTACTTCTTTTGTATCAGTGTTATTAGTTCTGAGAGAGCAACTTTTGCCCTAGAACTGAATAAATAATTCTAATTCTAATTCTAATTCTCTCCTTCCCTCTCCCTGACAGTCAGGCACTCAGATTCCCGCGTATACATATACACATACAAATATATGCAGGGAAAAGGTTGCTGAAAATGTTTTGCCCTTAAAGTCTCTACTGGTCACTATGGCGGTTTTGGGGTAAATATCATATTCTCCCTCGCAGTCCTCTTATCAACGACAACCTCTGCCTTTTCTACTCAAGGTGACCCAAGGAGATGAAATTAGGCAATACCGAACCAGAGCTGCTAGCCGGGCATTGGTCAGTGACTTAGATCGGGGACTGCTCGGGTCCTGGCAACACTACCCGGCTCGCCTCATGACAGGGACATCCAAATTACACCCCAGTCGGGGCCTTGCCGCTATGGTCTGGCCAAATCTGCCCGGCCATACTCGGTCAGATTGTGCAAAGTGCAGATAGCAGAAGAATCGGAAACAAGAAATCAATGGTTTTTACGGCCCCGTACTAGCGACGAAATTAAAGAACATTCTCCCATATTTTCCTTTATATTCGGATGTGATGCCAGCAATTCTGGGATACGGCTCAATTAGACCGACTTCTGTTGCCGTTGAGTCGGAATTCAACGACTTAAAGCACCGTACGCTTAGTGACCGTGTTCAATCTCTAAGGGTTGATAAATTTATACATTTACATATGTCGTCCTTTGCGGAAAAATTAAAACTGGCAATGGTGAATCAGAGCTGCCGTGCCAACGGAACTGATCATCGGTTAGATGAGATGACAGAAAAAATAAAATAAAATATAGCGGTCGAATTGAGTACCTCCTTCTTTTCGAAGTCGGTAAAAATGGCACAGAAACTGTTGTTTTGTCAGATACAGAAGATTCCTCGTCCTGCAAAAGGAGACGGTCGTCTGAGGATTTTGAAGAGTTAAATGAATGAAAAAAGAACTGAATTGGAGAAACAAAATCAAAAAAACAGTAAGAGTTAAGTACACTGACGCATTGTCAAACTTTGATCCAAATCTTCCAAAAACGATTACAATACCAATAATTGTTCATGAGAACTCGTGCGTGAGAGTCCGTTATAAAAATTCCACATATGTAATAAAGAACACTTGTGCTTTCGATAGCAAAGCTACTATAAATGTACATATAGTGTCTTAAATAACGTTGGGCTTTATAAATATGCCCATGAACTAATCAAGAGTGGCTTAAACAAATAATTTTACACAGAAAGAGCAATTTTGCTGCATAGTTTGCAAACACTTAATACAGACGGTAGTAGAACGTCTGTAATTAAGATAGACGCAGCCATAAATATCGGAGACTTGTGCATGGAATTATTTGAGAATTCGCCAAGTTGTATCACAAGTGTTCAATGTAAGAGGTGTCAAACATCAACAATTAAAAAGAACATTGTAATTGGCGTTGATCATGCCATACTTAAAAGGAGATTTTATTTGCTAAATGAGGCAATTGATGCGAACTTTGTGAATCCGCATGACTGCTGTGGGGAAACCGTAGAGCCAGTCGTAGGTACAGCAGTCAAATATTAGTGGAAACGGACCTCGGCGACAATATTAACAAGGGGTGCTTGTCAGGACTGGAACACCAAATGGGCTAAAAAAATTGGGGATATACGGTTCGACCCTCTAAACAAAACCTTACAACACTTTTTCAGAATGCACCCTGGTTACCGAGAAAAAAATTAGCGAATATTGGTACGTAGCGTACTTTCATGTTATTAACGGGTATAATCTGGCGTGGAGATTTAAATTATTTATAATAATTATGACAAAATGTTGCAATAAACTCCTGCCAGCAAAGAAGGGAACTCTCAACCATATAAGTGTAATTATTGTTCAGTCGATCACGGGGGTAATTATTAATAAATCTAACTATATATACTATTACTACTTGGCGCGAGACTCTACCGAGTCTCCTGATTAGGAGCTTCAGAAAAGCTATCCGCGAGGTGATCTCTATATGTTGTATGCCATTCAGTAATGGTTTATAATTTGGTGCCTTCCCACGGTCTTTAGAATATGCATCTATGATTTTCAAAAATTTGTTTATCAATGTGTTTAACAATTTAAGTTACAAAATTCAGGTTTGTACTCTACGTATGCATATTACTAGGAAAAGAGTATCATGAAGGTAACAAGTGAGAGGTTTTTACATTGTAAAATTAATTGTTAATGTCAAACTGTAGAGAGTATTGCAGCAGATCCCAGTCCCGGTCGGGATAATGATCTCAAGGTTAAGGGACTAGGGTAGTCATGTGACCTTTTCCGTGACTGCGCCAGTAATTAGATCCTAGAATACTACCCGTTTATTATATTTATAGTTATATATAAGAATATTGCCTTAAAAATTGCTTCAAATATTGAAAATGCTTAAACTTTAACATCCTGTGGTCAGGATGCTGAATCGTGGAACTCTTCCCTCGATCTAAACTTTAAGTTACTGAGCTCAGTTAGATTTAAGTTCACTGCAGTGAAGTTTAAGATAGTAATAATGACGCTTCCTCAGTATCCTCAATTAAGTTAGTGTGATCATTTAGTTTTAAGTACGCTCAAGGCTCATCGTTAAGCGATCGTTGCACCTGTGGCTTCACGAGGCTCATCGATTCACCTAGCTTGACACTCATCACTAGGTATTGCAAAATAAAGTTATATGTTGTTATTCATCCATAGTGCATTTCTGACTATCCCAGACCACCAGATTCCTCATCCAATGACCAACGGTCATTTTCAAACAGCGTCATTCTCTAGCTATATGTGTGTACTGTGACGTGAATCGGGGGCTTGTGTCCCGGAGTTTTAACTCACGGGCGCCGGGGCGTTCGGGGATAGGTGGGGGTTCCCCTAGAGGTAGCGGGACTTGGTCGTCACAAAAAACCAATTTCAAAAACGCAGGAGAACGATAATACAATTACAAAAAAAAACAATCCTTCGACAACTTTGTTTTTTTTCTAATATTGTTTATTGGCCCCTCGGAGTAATTCTTCCGTACAGTTTTCTAATAGCGGTCGTACAATCCTGAGGCACCAATACCGAAAAGGGACTAGGGTTACCTGGGATGGTTGCCTAAGCAAAATCCCGGACGCGAAAGGATTCCCGACTTCTCGCGGAAGTAATGCCAGTCGCGGAGGCGGTGATACGCGAACGATAGACGGAGACGAGCGATAGACTCACGAGCGGCAAACGCGAGCGATAATCACAATAATGGAGAGATCCGGTAACGATGATCACGCGATCGATAATCGCGAGGACGATAATCACACGTACGATATTCACTCGAACGATATTCGCGAGGACGATATTCACACGGACGATAGCCACACAGCGATATTCACTCGAACGATGTTCGCGAGGACGATAGCCACACGACGATATTCTCTCGAGCGATATTCACACGGACGATAGCCACACGACGATATTCACTCGAACGATATTCGCGAGGACGATATTCACACGGACGATAGTCACACGACGATATTCTCACGAGCGATATTCACAGGGACGATAGCCACACGACGACATTCTCTCGAACGATATTCGCGAGGACGATATTCACCCGGACGATAGTCACACGACGATATTCTCTCGAGCGATATTCACACGGACGATAGCCACACGACGATATTCTCTCGAGCGATATTCAAATCCCAGGCAAACCTCAAATTCTCCACGATAGACTCAAAGGTCGGCTAATCTCAGTAGAGAGGGGGAGGTTCGCGACTCAGAGAAGGAGCGATATTCACAAAATATATTCGATCGATAATCACACAATTAATATAATAGGGCGGTAGTCGTCGCTGCTTAGCCGCCAAGCGTTTCACGAAATGCAAGCGTTTCACAACGTACGAGGATGGTGAAGGCGGGCGATAATATCAGCGATACAATATTCCCGATGAAGTAATAATGAGCACAGGAAATCTCAGCTCAACAATTCCGCACCCAGGGAGGAAGTCAGCGAGATCCTCGGCACTCTCGGAGCTGGAGCAAGGCTTCGGCTGGAATTCTGGCACAATCTGGTCATCTGCTGACGTCGAACGAAGAACGAAGAAGAATGAATTTTCGGCCGAAAATGTCCTATCTTATAGGAATGCCTAGCGCCCCGAGGGCTCGAGGATTGGCTCCCCATGACGTACCACCACCCCCTGATTGGCTCAGGGGTACTTGCCGTTCTTACCGATGACTTCTCGGTACCCGCTAATCCGCGCGGCGTAAGTTCGCGGGAGTTCGGCGGCTTGGCCAAAAACCGCCGCTTCCCCGAATTGAACCAAACAGAGATCTGGATCGCGCTAAAACTCTGGCAGGGCCGCAGGTAACCCTTCGGTTACCCTGCCCTAATTGAAGGGAGGAATCCTTCTGGCTGGCAATTCCTCTGCCAGCCAACAACACCAAGGTCCATTCATGTAGCGTGCACTAAGGTGTGCTCCGCGAATGGAAGTCACGAAAAATGTCAGGAACCCCTGCACGTTGCCACAACGGTGGTTCAACGGCGAGGACAGAGGAATAATGGAGCCGGCTCTTCCGCACCCCCAAGCCCTGTCCGGAGCAGGCAAGTGGGTGTCCCTCTGACCTTCCGACCGAAAAATCGGAGGGCCCTGACAAACTAGCCGCAACAGCGGCCGAGAAGTCATATTCTTATTTTTAGCAGGTGGTTCGTGATGCGGCCCTGGCTACGCGGCGCTGCGTAGCCCGCCGATCCAAATGTTGTTAATCTTTTCTTCCTACGCGGAATTGCTGCTCCGCTATAAATCTCCAAAGCATAATAAGGCGAGAAATACGAAAATCGCGACGCCGGGCATTCCATGGCGCGCTCGAGTGAGCCCGCCGAGGTGCCTATCCCCACCCCATGCCCCGAGCGTGTCCGAAGACGTGTAAGACGCCGGCTATTGTGACGGGCAAAAATTTGCCACGTCACAGTACATATTGCTTTTGTTACTTCTTTTGCAATAGACTTTTGTCGGCATTGGCCGTAGCTTGGCCTGCTTCTTTGTTTGCTATTTCATGAATTGCAAAAATAAATAGATAACCTTGGTTAACACCTGCACAGTAGTCGCACGAGCGGAAGGTCGCACGTCTTTTCTTCATTTTAAATCTTTGAAGCTATTTTTAAGGCAAATGGCTGGATATAAATACCTGTTACTCTAGAAGTTAATTATTGGCACCGCCCCCTACATTTTAAGCCGTAATAGGCCCACATTGGAGAGTTCTAGATCGTGGACTCCTGTTACGTGCATGTTTAAGTTATAAATATATTGTAAGATTAAAATTACATTATAACATAAACTTGCGTATAGGGGATCGTAGACATTTTAACATAAATGATACTTCACATTTTAATAAAATGATACTGTTAAACTTTTTAATCAAACCATTGTTAAATAATTAAACATTTTATTGTCTTTATTAGTTAAGCATTAACTAACAAAAAGACATGGAATCCGTCCAAAAACATTAAAATGTAAAAAAATGTGCCAAGTAGCAGTTTGAATCCCCCACAAAATTGAGATATAACAAAAAAGATATAGATATCATACAAGAAAGCCACGCTTTCATTCAAAGATACCTCGATTTAACTTGAATTAGCAATTAACAATAAATTAGCAATTAATAATAAAGAAAACTTGGCGTGTGTATGCTTCATTCGAAGCATTTACTCTGGTAATATTGCTAAAAAAAACTTTTAAAGAAATTCAATTGTAATAAAGTCAGTGTTAGGTTTAAATCAGTTTCCCATTACCTTTTTACCTCGCAATGAAGCGCGCACACGTCATGTTTTTTGTATTGTTAATCGCTAATTTATTGTTAATTTATTGTTAATTGCTAATGGGAGTTAAACCGAAGCATCTGTGAATGAAAACTTGGCTTTCTTATACGATATCTAGATCTTTTTTATTATATTTCAATTTTGTGGGGAAATCAAATTTGGCGCATTTTTTTATATTTTAATGTTTTTGGACGGATTTCATGTATTTTTTTAATTATTGTTAACAATAAAGACAATGACATTTCGAATTAATTATGAATGGTTTAATTAAAAAAATTTAAAAGTATACCTTTATTAAAATGTTAAGTGTCATTTATGTTAAAATATGCTCCATCACCTATGTGCATGTTTATGCTATAATATAATTTTAATGTTACAATGTATTTATAACTTAATCATGCACATAGGAGGAGATCTAAGAAATTGAACAGAGTCTGAGAATATAGATTCCCTACATAATATAGCTTGCACTTGACAAATTCAATATTCCAAATTCAAACAGTATGAGGTTTACAGCTTGCCTAATATAATTAAAAAAAATTTTTTAACTTTAGTCTGTTGGAAGTTAGAAGCATGATAGCTATTGGTAACAATCAACGTCTATTTACTGATTGCCAATAGCCTGGATGCATTTAAATTACAGATTAGAGAAGCTATACCCTCATACGCACTCTAACATTGGTGTACGTTGACTGCCAAATGGGTAGCTCAAGGGCCGCCAATCTAAAGTAATAAAATTTGCTAAACAAGTACTGATTACCAATAGCTAGTATGCCGCTAAATGACACATGATTGATAATTATTGCTTACTTAATTCATTTTATTCTTTAGCTGAAGTGTTCATTGAGCATCGAAATTGACAGGCAAGATACAACTAAATTAAACTGCGTATGAGCATATTGCTTGGTTTATATATTATAATTATAAAGCATTAAGTCAAATAATGATTCAGAGTAGCAAAAGAGAGATTCCCAATAGCTACAATGTATTGAAATTGCACATTACACATTATTCCTGATAGTCAAGTAGCTAACTGACAGAGTACAAACCTAAAGCGCTGAAATTAGTCCAAGCAAGTACTGATTACCAATAAGTAGCATTTCTTTAAATTATAAATAATTGATAATATTGCTTAAAAGATTGGTATGCTACACACTTGACAATTTTAACTATTTGTAATCAGTATTCGGTTTCTAAAACAGGGACTTCTGAGATACGCACTTAACACTTTTAAGGGGGAACGCATAGTCACTAACCCAGGCGCGCCTACTCACACCGATACACCACTGCACGTAGCGCCAAGCGTATATGAATTCGGCAGATAAATTGAACATATTGGCGTCTTTTGTAAAACCAGTTGCAGTAATCGAAAGTATGGAATCCAAAGAATATCCGTAAACAAAGATCTTCTATCATAGACGTGTTGAAGCTGAGAAGATCCGATTTAATAGCTGGGCTTACTGAGTGGCTGGAACTCCCATGTACCCAAACGAAGACACTGTTGGAACTTTTCAGTATGCATGACTTTCTACTGTATTATAAGAGAAGATCTTAGTATGCAATCAAAACTTATGGTTTACTGATTCAATTGGTACCATTTCCATGATAAAATTTTACATTAAAATAAGGAAAAAGTGCCGAATACGAAAAGCATTTTATTTCACGCCTAGAACTTGGGCAAAAGACCGTTTGGGGCGCTAGCGCTATTTGCGGTGAGCGGTAGATTCAACGTGGTCTCAGCGTTGAACCTTGGTAACCAAGCCAACGAAAAAGAAAGACGACTTCGGGAATATGTACCGGCGTTTGCGGTACATATTACAGTTTCGACTATGTTTTCCTCCCCATTCACCCACTGATCCCCAATAAATTTAGTATGCAGCTGTAAGCTGGATTGTGCTCTTTCACCTTGGACCTGATGAAACTCTTAATAATGACAAGATCACAGGGACTGGGGCAAGAACAGTATGTACATACAGGGTGTAACAGATAGAATGGAACCAACTTTTTATCATCGAATTATCGGTAATACCGACATTGTGTAATTGTTTCGGTAGCCGTGCAATGTCACTTGTGTTGTGTGTCGCATGAGCTTACACGAAATGAATCGTGACAGATACCGGCCGCCAGAAGTCTGACCATGCTTGAGTTCTAGGAACTACACAGATGCACTAAGTGCAAGCTGCGTTGCTCCCCTACTAGAAATCCATTAAAACTAGAGATAAGACGGAACGAAGGAGTCGAAGTCACAGTTTTAAGGCCCGAAAAATACACAGGAGTATTCTATGTACGAAGCTAGCGAGTTATAATTATTGAATCTACGTATGAAATAATTTTAAGAAAAGTAGTCTCAGAGGGTGAATATGTAACACCATCAAACCAATTCTTCGTAATGTAGGAGTGATTACGTGTTAGAAAATTAGAAATCGGCATGAGTATGTGTGTGTAGAGCAGACCTCGTGGAGGTTCTGCAGGGCACCTCTCCCCTTCAGGGAAAACCCAGGGGTCATAAACCCCCAAACCTGGCCACGCTGACGCAGGTAACCTGACGGCGAGTGATGTCCGAGAGCATCACTCTTGGACTGACTTGCAACAACGACATTGCTGTATTAACCTGAGATCACAATATATTTGTACGTGGCATCTCTCAATTGAAATCCTGACGTGTCGTATTCATTCCGATCACCCATCCACCAAGTTAAGGCTCTGCTTAGTTTTACATACGGTTACACGGTCACAACACAAACATGAAATACTTTATACTGCTTAGTAAGGGTTGGTTGCAGCTTTGGGGTAGAGAAACGGTATAGTAGAATTGATCATCAATAAAACATCTGATACTTGGCGGGCCCGGTTATTCACAAATGGAGTTTCAACTTACAATACCAACGTGTATGTACCGTCAATGTACCGAATGACTATTATAGTCGTGTTTTAGTTACACTGTAACAATGTAACAAAATTCATGTAAACGTAACATAATTGTCCTATAACAATGTAATGTTACATGTACCCTACTTGAGTGGGAAAAGGTAACTAACCGCTAAGTTTCCTGTTAGTCACCTGCAATATTACTTGTAACACTCGGTTCTATAACGTTAATATAACGTCAACATAACAGTGTAAACTGGGTGTATAGCAACAAATTTCACATTTCAAAATTCAAAATTGTTAAGTGTGTTAATAAAGTTGTTAACAGGCACCGATTATTACCAATAGCTATCATGCTTCTAAGTTGCAACTGGCAATAGTTAAAATTTTAAATTGTATTACACAAGCTGTAAACCTGGTACTGTGATTAACTTTCAAATATTGAATTTGTAAAGTGCGTACAAGGGCTGAAATATATTAAGCAAATTTTTATTATGAATAGCTAGCATATTTCTAAATTGTAAATAATTGAGTTCAGCACTTTGCCAGCTATATTATGTACGGAATCTATATTCTTACACTCTGCTGAATCTCTTTGATCTTCTCCTATGTGCATGTTTAACTTATAAATACATTTTGTAGTGGGAAATGTCGTGATATTTTCTCGAAAAAGTTTGGATTGGGTGGACGATTCTGAGGTACATAAAATGGAATTTATTGAGGACAGCACATAGGAATAATACATGATTAGGTGACAGTCGGGATTGTCTGGTAGCTAATTCATTGACTTGATATAATTCCTAATTATCGAAGGCAATCGTAGCAATGACATTCTGTATTAAAAATCCGGCTTTCTCAGCTGAACTCTCCCATTTCCTATGATCGGGCGTCTGTCTTTCTCAGCCGAACTCTCCCATAACCTCTGATCGAACGTCCGGCGTTCCCAGCCGAACTCTCCCAGAACTTCCACTTGAACTTATCGTAGGGTATTTGAACTACACAAAGTCGCATAGGCGTCAGGATACAACCCCCTGTTCTCTCATCGCCTGGAGGCAACCGGTTTTACTAGCCGTTCTCTCAATCCCAGTAGGTGACCAGGCGATAGTTCCCCGATCTCCCCCTGCATTCCCCTGGTGTCCAGGAAGGCGCCCTGTACTCTTCTCTGGAAGGCAACCGGCTTCAAAGCCGTTCTCTCCATTCCAAGATGCGTCCAGGAGCTGACTCCTACACTCCCTAGTGCTAGACTAATTCTTTCGAGTAGCGGTGGCTTACCTCGTCGTCTCCTTTGAGAATGCAGTAGGAATAGGACGAGTGCGTACGCCATCACGATTTTATATGATACCGTTGCTAAGTTTGTCGCTGCTACCACCGCAATCAACAACGCGGTAGCCATGCAGCTAGCTGCTCCGATCAGAGCGCATTCGCTGCTCCCCGCTGCCTCAAGAAGCTCTTAGATGCTTCTCAAGGGCGGCATTAGGTGTTGATTCATCACAATTGTAACATTAAAATTAGATTATAGCATAAAAATGCACATTTGTATGCATCTCCTAAGATGGCACATATTTTGATATAAATAACACTTGAGCTTTTAATAAAATTATACTTTTAAATTTTATTGTTTATTTTTAAGCATCAACTAAGAAAAAGATATGAACTTTCCAAAAACATTAAAATGGAAAACAATCCGCCAAGTAGCAGTTTGATTCCCCCAGAAAATGGTTGCTTGATTTCATTTTCTAAAAAAGATATGGGTTCCCCCAAAAAATATTTTACATTCATTAAAACTCTTATATGAAAATTGCGATACCGAACGAAGAGCCAAAAGCCAAGTTTTCATTCAAAGATACCTTGATTTAAGTCGCATCAACAATTAAGAATAAATTAGCGATTAACAATTAAAAAAAACTTGGTGTGAGCGCGCTTAATTGGGAGTACTTGCTCTAGTAATATTGTTAAAAAAAATTTTAAAGAAATATATACGCGATGAACTAAAAACGTCCTTCTTTTCGGTGTTGGGTAAAAATGATCTCCTTGGGGCAAAGGCACGGTTTATCTTCAAGTTTAAGGCATTCTTATTGGAGTTAAAATACACTCAGTGCTATTTCAGAATTGACTTACAGCCGACTGGGTAACTAGAAAACTCGAATCTGGCTAAGATGAAATAGCCTTCAGCTCAATATCTTTGAGCTTCTTTAGGACTCGCGAAGCCTGGCTCGTAACAGGACAATGCTCATGAAAACGGTGAATACTGATATATTGGAAGGGAAAAATTGTAAAACATGGCCATTATATAGTATATATTGTTACGGCCCTGGCACCCTTGCTACCCCCATACACCAAACATCCAACGTCTCTGGTCTGAAGCTATGAAGGACGTCCTTAACAACCCCGTCGTTCTACTGATAAACAGCTAGACGACAACCCAGTCTAACGCCGTAGAGTGGCCGATTTAGGTCTAAAATGCGTGCATCTGACCTTATGGTCGAACAAAATCAAGGAAACAGGAATGAAACCTTATCATTATATCCTTATTCTGGACAACCTAAAGCACAAAATATGTTAGTAAACAATTTTTTAATTTAAAATTGTTTTTGTGATAATGAGAGTTTTATATAATATGTACCTATGTATCAACATGGAGAACTTTAACTTTCTTTACTAATTTTGCATCTTGTTGTTTCCTGGTGATATATTTTTTCCCGGGTATTTTGGCGTATAATTCATCCGTGGAAAATTGCGGAAACTTGTGTTATAAATGAATATACTTCTAAAATTATGTTTCAGTGAAGAAAATATAGAGAGAAAAGAATGATTTTACAGATAGGTAAGATGAGAAGGAGAAGTGGGGGAGGGGGAGGAAAGAAAGGTGGGAAAAGATATGGAGAACAGTGGGAACGGAAGTCAAGACGAGGTGTGGCTGAAAGTATGGAATCCGTCCAAAACCATTAAAATGTAAAATAGTGCGCCAAGTAGCAGTTTGATTCCTCTACAAAATTGGGATATAACAAAAAAGATATCATACAAGAAAGCCGAGTTTTCATTCGAAAATACCTCAATTTAACTCGCATTTCCAATTAACAATATATTAGCAATAAATTCGCGATTAAGAATAAAAAAGACTTGGTATGTGTGCGCCTCATTGCGAGGTAAAAAGGTAATGGGAAACTGATTTAAACCTTTCACTGACTTTATTAGAACTTAATTTCTTTAAAAGTTTTTTTAGCAATATTACCAGAGTAACTACCTTGAATAAAGCGCATACACGCCAAGTTCTTTTTGTTAATCGCTAATGCGAGGTAAATGGAGGTATCTTTGAATGAAAACTTGGCTTTCTTATATGATATCTATATCTTTTTTGTTATATCTCAATTTTGTGGGGGAATCAAACTGCTACTTGGCGCATTTTTTCACATTTCAATGTCTTTGGACGGATACACTTTTCCCGAAATAGCCTTTTCGGTTGATCCAAAGGGTTGTTAGGAGCCAGGCTTCGCGACTGCTAAAATATGTTCTAAGATCGTCGTAAGGGCTATTTCACCTTAACCAGGCTCAATCCTGCTCATTGATCATGAAAGAATGCCCTAGCTAACATTAAACCTTACTATTGCTCGTCGAATACACCTCGAGCGGTAAAGATGTATCCTCGTGGGATCTTTTATTATTCTTTTCCTAATCGTGATAATTTAAAACACGGTTGACTAAACAGGAATTCGTAATGAAGAGACAGTTAATTTCCTTAATGAAAACTAAAACAATGTTCAATATATTCTTGAATGAAAACACAATAAAAAATTCATAATGAGAGTTTCAGTGGTAATGAAATGTTGTTACAGTAAACTTAAGGTATGTTCGTATTATGTTACGAATTGAGAACGGGGGAGAAACAAACGAACGAACTGTGACTTGTCTAACGATCGCAATCAGACACGATGTACGTACAGTAATTGTAACTGCTTGGAAAGAGATTGGTGCTCGATCTACTACGGTGTTCTTCGCTTGTCCGAATGACTGAGCTTCGGTGTCAATGAGAGTTCGGAACTGATTCCCCCGATTTCCACTAGAATTTAGGGCTTAAATACCTGAAAACCCCAGTAAAAATGGTTTATGGTAGGAGTATAGGTGCCAAGGGTCTGACTATGCTTGAGGTCTAAATATTTATGGGGGTCAAGAGAGGACAGCTGCATAGTGCACTGCTATTAGGAATTCGGAGAAATACTAAAGAGATAACGTAGACCGACAGTGTCGAAGTCACAGTTTTAAGGCTCGAAGAATACGCAGGGATATCCTATGTGGGAGACTAACGAGTTAAAGTTATTGAATCAACGCATGAAATAAAACTAAGAAAAGTAGTCCGTTAAGGATGAGTATGTAACAGCATCATAGATCTGGATTCCCGAAGAGGTTATAACTTGTAGCAATTTCTTACAATAATATAAAATCGATATACAAGATTTCTTAGAGGTTTGAAGCTGGAACAACGTTCATTTTCAAAATTTAAAAATTAAAAAAAATCGCCCAACGTGGGGCTCGAACCCACGACCCTGAGATTAAGAGTCTCATGCTCTACCGACTGAGCTAGCCGGGCTTGTGATATAGTTTTACAAAAACCATTTAAACACCCCTTCAACGTTCAAATAACAAATCTTTAAATATGAACATTAATATAATAACTTGTTCTTTATTCAACAGTTTTTACGAGGCAGGAGACTGTAATCTTCAATTTTTACCGACTTCGAAAAGGAGGAGGTACTCAATTCGACCGCTATATTCTTTTATTTTTTATTTTTTTTGTTAATGTTTGTCCGGTAACAAGTCTGAGATGGATGGACCAATTGGGATGAAACCTTTTCTATCGCACAATGGATGTTCGCAGATGTTTGAAACTTTTACTGCCTTACGGAGGAAGTTCTCGAGGAACTGCCTCTTGCGTAAATTTCGCAATGCACAAGCTTTTCTTTCTTCAACAAAATCGGCTACATTTGTTCGTCTATAACTGGTACACCAGTGCATCGATGAAATTCGAGATGAAATCAACCTTGAACCGTTCTACTCATTTCCTATACTAAAGTTCTATTCATTTCCTAAAAAACATGAAATAAAAAAAATATTTAACAAAAAATGTGCCCGACTTCGAAAAACTGTCAGCGTTCCAAAAAGCCGAAAACCAAAAACTGGCAGAGTACCAAAAAGCTGAAAAGTAAAACCTAAGCAGGACAAAAAGTGCGCCGAAAAGTAAAAAATAATTTGTTATTTTCATAGATACAGAAATTGGGAGTCATGATATGCGATTGTGGCAACCTTCCTTGGCAACCCCATTAAGCCTTAGTATGCTGCTACTTTTCGGAGGCGGCGCAAATATAAGTAAAATATTACTGGCAATCATGTCTTACCCGCGCTTACCCGTATTCTCTTTCTTATCCGTGCTTTTTCATTCTTGTTTTCGTACTCTCTCTCCCACCCCTCAATCTCTCTCTCTCTTTCTGGATCTTTCTCTATCCCTATACATCCATCTGTCCAACCACAGGTTGACTTTAATAATAGACGAAGACAAAATGATACACACGAGAGTAACGATAGTTCTATTGCCTGCAGTCTGTTCACGTATATCGGATTTATCGATGTCGGAATTGTACGGAATTGTCGTATATCAGACCAGTTAATGTTAACAATATTAGTATATTAGATAGTGTATACATACATAGAGATCACGACTATTCCCAGATTTCAGTGTGAGGGCTTCGTGGTTTTTGTAACATTTTACGTATATTTACGCCGCCTCCGAAAAGTTGCAGCATATTTAGGCTTAAGGGGGTTCTCAAGGAAGATTGCCAAAATCGCATATTATGACTGCAAATTTCTGTATCCATGAAAACAACAAATTATTTTGCACTTTTACCGCATTTTTGTGCTGTTTAGTTTTTACTTTTCAGCTTTTTGGAACTCTGTCAGTTTGTCGAAGTCGGGCACATTTTTTTAAATATTTTATTTCATGCTTTTTAGTATAGGAAATGAATAGAACCATGGTTCGAGGTTGATTGCATCTCGAATTTCATCGATGCACTGGTGTACCAGTTATAGACGAACAAATATTGCTGATTTTGTTGAAGAAAGAAAAGCTTGTGCATTGCGCAGTTTATGCAAGAGAGAGTTCCTCGAGAACTTTCCCCATAAGCTAGTAAAAGTTTCATCCCGATGGAACAAGCCGTCCCAAGCCGGCTATCGCCGGACAGTCGAAAGTTCGGTTTTATGCAATAACAGTTGTTAATGTTACGGAATTTGGAAAAATTTAGAATGAAACCATTCTGAGAACATCCACTGTGAAATGGAAAAGATTTCATCCCGATCGGTCCATTCATCTTAGAATTCTAGCCGGACAAAGATTTAAAAAAAAAATATATGTAGCGGACGAATTAAGTACCTCCTCCTTTTCGAAGTCGGTAATTAAGATCCTGTTACAATCTACTGGTAGTCCTGTTAATAATTCTTAAATTCGCTTTACATACTGCCGGTGAACTAAACTTTTGTCAGTGACTGTTCCTTCCAGAAATTTGCGACAAAATGAATTTGAGCTAGGGCTCTGCAATTTATATCACTTCTTCCTTAATGCAAAAAAACATTCTCCACCAAATTTCGGCCCCGGAAAACGTCGCCAAGTATGGAAAACGTGGAAGAAACCGTCTGAATCAGAGAAAATTAATTATTCAGCCTTTGCGCCTGACATTACAAGCGTATCAAACAATCACATAATGTCGGTATTACCGGCAATTCGATGGTAAAAGACTGATTCCCGGCTATCTCTTACACCCTGTACAATTGAATTCAATTTAGGTAATATTCGGGCAATTTCATTTTTTTAGGAATTACCTGAAATTTGTATGTGTATAAAAGAGATTATTAGCTAGTCGTTCATATTAGTTTGAAAAATAGTACCTTTTGAGCGCGTTTCTTTTACCCAGCAAATGCAATGGCACACTTTTAATTTTAGCATCAAAGTGGATCTCATGATTCAGATAAAAATTAAAGGGTTATACAAAAGTGTGATGTGAATATTAAAAGAAAAAAACTTAAATCATTAACTATTTTATTATGGAGATTTTAGCTTGGAAAGAATATCATTTCTTGTACAACTAAAAGTCCAGCAATGCTGCGATTACAATGTTTCCGACTCTACATTGAATAGGCCTAATCTCTTTTTCTCTACTAATATAAAAAGCACGGTTTATCTGTCTGTCTGTAGGTTTGCGATAAACTAGAAAACGCGTAGACCGATTTTAATGATTAATTGCAAAAAAATTCAATTTCAAATAAAATGAACAGTCGAACTATTCATCGTCAGAAGATTTTTGCAACAACCAATTGTTCTTTAAATTAAGTTATTGTCAACGTGCACACAAAATATTATTGTAAATTTGGTGTCACTTCATACTTCCTATACAGATTTTAACAGTAATTTCATTCAGATTTACATATTTCTTGATTTGAACCTGGAAAAGGCATACAGTAATGTTTAGTTCCTGTTGTTTTTATTTATTATTCTTGCATTCCCCAATTTATGGTATCAGTGACCCTACAATTTTTATCATAAATTACCGTTTGTTGCTTGTTACAGAGCAATATAAACAACCAGTACATCATACGGTAATATTCTAGTAGAAAAATAGAGATAGAGCAAAGGCTGACTACCACTACTTGTCGAAGAGGAAACTTCACCGGCGTCTTTTGAACTGACCACTACACACAAACAGTTTACATTGATGATTAGCTTGGAAGCAATAGCTAGAATATTGGCCTAGCGATCCGTGATTTCAGACGAAGACGTTATACGCAGTTAGACGCAGAAAGTTCAAAGGCGAGTGTAGGGCGCTGAGGTCGAGTAAAATTATTGGGCTTGTGGCGAAGAGGTCCATGGGAAGCAAGTGCGGTGAGGAGCGTACGTACACACATATATGTATTTGCGTCAGAAGCAAGCTGGCCGTTACTTGACTTGGCTCGCTTCCAACTAAAACAGACCGACTTTTAAAAGCGAGACGCAAAACTGTCTGGAATCCCAAACAGTCGGGCATCATATGCACACATATACGCTCACGGCATACTTCTGAGCGACTGGATCTCATGTTTGTGTATGTGTACACCAGTAGAGCGTTACGGCGACATTGCTGCCGAAGTGCTCACTGTCGGCCTCTTTAGTTACCTCGATTAGCGACAGGATAATTGTACTAATCAGTCAAGAGCGAATGGATTTTCAAAGGAACTACTCGCCGGGGTTTCTAGAATAAATAAGAGCCGATGAGTTGTGGTTTTAAGTATTTCTAATGGCAGATGGAATGCCGAGAACGCTCGGATTATGTTTGTGCTTTCCGCAACTGGCGCCGAGCAAGCATCCGGTGTAATATTGTGTTACATAAAATCCAGCTGGTTTTGGGTTATTCGTGAAATGTGATTTTTCATTCTTTTACATTTTGAGGAAACAACTTAAAATCTTAAGATAATTTGGAGTATTTCTAAAAAATATATAAAAATGTTTTTCAAAAGCTGTCATATTTAAAAGAAATGATCAAGCTTTGCCACTTTTTTGCGGATCTTCATGTATAAGAAAATACATTAATAAAAGACAAACATCTGGAAAAGATATTCAAAGAAAATCGTAAAGAAGTTCCTTTCTACTGTTGAATTTCTTTCAAATCATGATAAACTGTCCCTGAGTCAATTTTTCTTTGAAATTTTCTAGTGCTACGAGCCAAAAACATTAAAATGTAAAAAAAAGCGCCAAGTAGTCTTGTCTCTCACCCCACAAAAAAATGTGCCACATTCCACAAAAATAACAGTGTGGTGAAACCAGCTCTATCAAGTTGACCAAAAACGTAAATTGATATCATTGGAAAGCGAAGTCTTGATTGAAACACTCTAATCCCACAAAAAAATTTAATGGTAGTGCAGGGAATACAAATATTGTGTTTAATGAATGAGTATTCAAAAAGAAAATTTTCATACAGAACTAAATATTCTACGAACAACCAAGAACAGGAACAGGATTTGAATGTGAAAACCAAATCTTCAGTTAGGAATATAAAACGAAACATATGTTAAACAATCGTGAAAATTAAATTAAAATATATATCTCTTCTGTTCGTTCAATTTGCTCTGAGATCGTGCAAAGGGCTATTTCACCTTTGCCAGACTCCAGTCTTCTAGTTCCCAATCGGCCCTATATCAATCCTGGGATCGTGCTAAGGGCTATTTCACCTTAACCAGACTCAGGTCCCTATTCTCCTGTTAAACCCTTTATACTAGTTACTTCCAAATAACTCAGAACAGAACTTGGGATCGTGCTAAGGGCTATTTCACATTAACCAAACTCAATCCTGCTCATTGATCATGAAAGGATGCCCTAGGCTAAAGTTAAACCTTACTATTGCTCGCCGGATACACCTTGAGCGGTAAAAGTGTATCCTCGCGGGATCTTTTATTATTCTTTTGCTTATATGTGCTTATTTAAATCAGGGACGACTGAAGAGGAATTTCCAATAAAGATGCAGTGATTTTCTTAATAAAAACTAAAACAATGATCAATATATTCTGAATGAAAAGACAATACAAAAATATAATAATGAGAGTTTCAGCGGAAGTGAAATGTTGTTACAATTTGGATTAAGCTTAAAATGAAATCGTATTACGTTACGATATTGAACGGGGGAGAAACTACACGTAAGAACTGAGACTTGCCTAACGATCGCGATATGACACGATGTACGTACGATAATATTGACCGGTTTCAAAGGAGACTAATGCTCGATCTACTACGATGTTCTTCGCTGGTCCGAGTGCCAGAGCTTCGCTGTCGATGAGAGTTCGGAACTGATTCCCCCTTAGCTCCAGAAATTAGGGGTTTATATACCCGAAAAATCCAGTGAAAAGGGGTATAGTGGGAGGATAGGGCGTCAAGGGAGTCTGAGTAAGTCTGAGTTCTAGGAACTCACCGGATGCACCGTGTGCACGTCGCCTTGCTCCCCTACTAGAAAGCTATTAAAACTAGAGATAAGACGGAACGAAAGGAGTCGAAGTCACAGTTTTAAGGCTCTAAAAATACGCAGGAATATTCTATGTAGGAAGCTAGGGGATTAAAACTATTGAATCTACGTGTGAAATAATGTTAAGAAAAGTAGTCCGAGAGGATGAATATGTAACACCTAATACAATTTAAAATTGTAACTTTAGTCTGTTGGAAGTTAGGAGCATTATAGGTACTGGTAATAATCAGCGCCTATTTACTCATTACCAATGGCCAGGATGCATTTAAATTAAAGATTACACAAGCTATAGCCCTCATACGCACTCTAACATTGGTGTACCTTGACTACCAAATGTGTAGGTCAAGAAGCGCACAATCTAAAGGAATTAAATTTACTAAGCAAGTACTGACTACCAATAGCTAGTATATCGCTAATTGACATATGCATGGTAATTATTGCTTGCCTACGTTATTTTAGTTCTTTAGCTAAAGCATTCCTTGAGCGACAAACTTGACAGTCAAGATACAACTAAATTAAACTGCATATGAGGATTTTGCTTGGTTTATATATTATAATTCTAAAGCGTTAAGTCAATCAACGACAATAGCTAGGATAAATTTAAATTACAGATTAGATAAGCTATACCCTCATACGCACTTTAACTTTGTTAAATCTTGACAGTCAAATGCATGGCTTAAGGAGTGCAGAATCTAAAGTAATAAAATTTGCTAAACAAGTACTGATTACCAATAGCTAGCATTTCTTTAAATTGTAAATAATTGCTAATATTGCTTAAAAGATTAATAAACTACACATTTGACAATTTTAACTATTGGTAATCAGCATTCGTTTTCCGAAACAGGGACTTGTGAGTTACACACTTAACACTTTTAACATTTCATAATTCTTAATAATGACAAGATCACAGGGACTGGGGCAAGGACAGTCTACTCTCTTATTAACTAAATAAAGTATGGAATCTGGAATAAAATAATAAAATCGGACTGTGTCATATGACTATTATGGCACATAACCAACCATGGCATGACCGGCTTAACCAATGGGCCGGTATGACACAGATTACAGATTATAGATCCGTAACGTGAACGCGACATTTCAGAGTAGTGCCAACTGGTGTGAGAAAAGTGAAAGTCAGGTTTTTAGGAATTACTGAATCCTATAACTCTTAATTTGCCTTGCCTTTTCCACGAGTAAAAATAAGCAGGAGAATTCATATCTCCTGAATGACTGAACCGATTCGGTTGATTCTTGGATCATTAGATTCAGCAAAATCAGCAGCAAAATACGAAATCAGAAATAAATCCGCGGAGCTGTAACTTTCCCATAATTCGAAGTGAAAGTTTTATAGTGGACGACAACCGTTACACTTCGGGATATGTTTAGGAGATTTAGGCTCTTGTTAATGTAAATTAATTTCCGTATTTCATTTAAAGTTAGCGCGCAGCTTACTAACTAAGTTCATTTCATTCGGCATAGCCTCGGCTCCCAAAAATAAAATCAATAAATTATGCGCTCTGAAAAAATGCAACTTGAAGCTGCAGCGCGATCACTTTTTGTCATCCGCTCCGAGTCTCGGAGCCGAGACTCTGGCTAGAATCGCCATTGTGTGAGGACGTGTGCGACGAACGATCTGTTTCCCGAAGCGGTCTGTATTGGAGTGTGCGCTGTGATCGGATCCGTGAGTTGAAAAACCTTGTTCTTGTGCGTTCTGCTCGCAACCATTTAGTGTGAATGATTTCACTCATTTCTGTACCTTTGCGCCCTGCTCGCAAACCTTTGGTGTGGATGATTCCACTGATTGCGCCCTGCTCGCAATCGTTTCCTGTGGTCGTTGACCCAGCGAAACTGCGCCCTGCCGCACAATGTTGGATTGGATGATTTCAGTATTTGCGCCCTGCTCGCAATTATTCCTAGTCGTGGACTAGCGAACTGTGCCCTGTCACACCACCTTTTCTCCCTGTAAGTTCACTTGTCACACCATTATATTTTCCTCTATCTGAGCTCAGACTTACTGTATCATGAACGGCTTTTTCCTCCACTCATCGAGTGGAGGTTTTTTATGCCAATAAGCACGCCAATACATTTACATTTTCCTTCGGGCTGATCCCGCAATTGCTGTGTTTTATTTGTTAAATCTAATTCGCTTATAGTTAAGATTTAAAATGAGACTTATTCGCTTATATTCCCTACAGGATAAGTATCCTTGGTAGTCGCGTGCCATACTATATATACTACTACTTGGCGCGAGACTCTACCGAGTCTCCTGATTACATTTTTGGGACACCCGTATAACATCAATCGTGACTGTAAAGTGGTTCCGATCACCACGCGTTAAGTGGGAGGCCACTTACTCGACCTTAAATAAAGGAGATTTTGTGCAGAGGGGGAATACCCCACTGGATTATCAGCATCTTTAGTACACTCTTAGCATCATATTAAAATATTATTGAAAGTGTCCTGCAAGCCTATTACAGTTCTGTCTGAATCCTATCCATTGGGACAACACGGTCAACATACTTCTGTTTCAAACACACCAAACACACCGGCCATCAAGCAAATCTGAAAATTAAAAAAACTGCGCCGCAACAACTCCGAGGTGTGGATTGGATTTATCTAACTATCGTTCCCGAACTTAACAATGGGGTGGTGACCGGGTAGACCCTCAGAGCGGGATTGCACATATTATAGCCGCCCAGTGTCAGATGGCAGTACTGGAACAAGACCAACATCAGCGACCTTGTGCCAAGTGAGAAAACTAGCAACTGTAAACTGAACTTACCATCGGAGGACAACCAACCATCTGGCTGCACGGTTTCATCCCAATCGCTCGATTCGTTGTATAATTATCGCCGGTCACACGAAATATCGATTTTATGAAATAACAATAGGTAGTGTTAAATAATTTTGACAAAATTTATAACAGGACCATTTGGGGAGTATCCTCTAGCAGATAGAGCATGTTTCATCTCGATCAGTCCATCCATCGCAGGGATATCGCTGGACAAACATAAAAAAAATATATATATTGGGACGTTACGTCTGCCGTACGTGACGAAAACAACTTCCCTCACTCAAATCTAGCGCCACGAAAGTGCGAGAAATTAGCGTCTCCAATAAAGAGCCTCCGAAGATCGAGAATCTATACTAACTTCTATCGACTTCGTCCGAGCCAATAAGGAAGCAGCAAGTCCGGGGCGACCAACCACCCACAGCACCCGAAGTCCCCAAATCTGCCAGCCCAGAGGAATTCGGCCCGACCAGGATGGACATTAAGGGGTCAGCAGTCTCCGAAAGTTTCCGACGACGACTGGTCAACGTGGGAGGAAACTGAATTAGGTCTGGGTTAGGTCTGGGTGAGGCAGGCGACCCCGAGGCACCCAGCAACGTGGGAGGCTGACCAATTGTCGTCTCAACGGAGCGGGGTTGGCGCACAGTTAGGCCTACGGCCTTGGCGTCGTTCGTCCGAGGGCTTAGCGAGCCCTGAGCGCGGTAGGACCCGGCGACCAATTCGGGAGGGACCTCTCGCTGCCGACGATCATCGTTAAGATTCTCGCCAGCGAGAGGTCGTGGAGGGCCTTCTTCGCATCCTGCGAGGAAGTGCTCCTCCAAAAGGAGGGGGCAGAGCGGCGACAAGAGGGGACGGACCCTTTCCGTTTGGCGAGGGCCCGTGCTCGCCGCCGCCCCGCGCGGTGGGCTGCAGCCCCCCCCCGCAGTAAGCAAGAGTACCCGGTCCCGCCGGCGGCTTTCTACCCGCTGGCGGGCCGGGTACGCACCAAGGGGCCGTGAGGCGGCAGAGTAGTGGCTCTGCCGCCCGCACAAAACGGCCCCGAGGTGGAGCGGGATGTGTCGTGGTCAGCGTGGGGTTTTAGCTGTAGGAGTCCGGCACTACCACGTCGCTCCCACCACGGTGGCGGGGTGTCCATGAGGATTTCCCCACGATAAAAAAAAAGGACCCGGCGACAAATAGAAATCGATTTCGGGGACAGAGACGGCGAGGCAAACGTTAGGGAAGAGCGCATAGAATTCGGCACTCTTGTGCTGACGATCAAAACGAGCGGGCGACTAACCAGTGATCTGGACATTGAAGCGAATTTGACCAACTAACGACGTTAATAAGCGACTGACCTTTCCGATCTAGCATCCTGTAAGGGACCCACTTCTTTGTGGGATCTCAGCTAGGCATTCGCTGTTTCTACACCCTTCAGGCCCGTCGCTCTTCGACTGTAGGCTTCTGTTTCGATCTACTCATGATATCTTCTGTCTTTCGAAATTCTGAGTTTCTATATTACACTTCTGTAACTGAGATCTTCCTGTGGACTGACGAAGAGTCAACGTTGTAAGCGTATCCTCGGACAGCACTCCGCGCCTGCTCCTGTGGGCGCACTCCACCCTCGCCGATGTGCCACCGAGGTCGCCTGAAAGGGGGGAGGGGAGTTGAGTTGGGCGCCAGGCCCGCAGAAGGGCCGAATTTTTGGAACGCTGTTCCCCTCGTCCGGGTGAAGGCCTCCCGTTTGAACCCTGGAGCTCGGCGGCTCTCGCCGATGTTCTCCTGACCGGCTCGTTGCTGGTAGAGAGGCGGAGTCTGTTCGTCAGGGAGAAAGAAGCGAAGCAAACCCTCGCGGATGGGTGGCGAAGTTGTTTATTGGGCCGGGACGGCCAGAAACCCTACAGCCCTCACGCTCGCGTCCAAACGGTCGGCGTTCGGACCCTTGGCTTTCCCGTAGCCGCTATACAGATTAAGTTTCACCCGGCCTCCTTGTGCTCGCCTCGCGCTCGCTAGATAGTGTGGCTCGGGCACGCCAGTTGAAAACCCGCAACAGAATCGTACTTGCAGCGGGGCTGCTCGCCTCGATACACTAGGGTGGCCGATGGAATAGCCATGTAGCCGAAAAAATCCCAATACCAGTTGAATGTCCTAAAACTACAGTCCGAGATGGACGGCCGTGCCGCTCCTGGCTTTCGTACGCCTCACAATCTGACCACGAGTATCCGAAGGGAACCGGGGACTTTGCGGCGACTTGAAGAGTCGCGCCAAGGCAGTAGCCGCCTAGTGACTCGTGGAAACTCGCACTAGGGTTGTCTCTACAGGAGCGTGAACGGTCGGCACCGAGACCTACAGATGAATTTAGGAAGGCAGGCAATTACACTGGGCTCACCTCAACGGAAACGAAACTTCGGAGACTCCTTTTGTAAACAGCTCTCGGACTACTCGTCGGTCTCGCTCGCCTTCAAACAATTCCCAGATCTGCTCGCTGTCGCACTCGCGCTCACTCGAATCGATTGAATCGCTTGCTACGGTGGTCGCTCGCAAAGTGAAGAGTTTCCGGTCCTACCAAAATTTTGACCAGTGTTATGTTGCCACCTTACGCTCTTGATCTCTCGGTGCCGCCGCGCCGGTCGATATCGATTGGTGACGAGGGCGAGCGTATCGATCCCGCGCGCTGGAATCGAACGTCTCGCTACGCTACGCTATCCGTCGATGTCTTCAGGCTGCGGACGCTGGGAGCTCCTGGGCCACGCCGGCCTGTCTCTCGTAGTCACGTCATGCGTCGTGCTCCCAGGCTTAGAGGGGCCCGATCGGCTCGTCGTTTTGGCAGATCGGCACCATCGCCATGGCTCGCAGTTGGGGCCATCCGGGTCCCTCCTCCCCGAGCTTATCTCCTGCTCCTCGATCGACTGGTTGTCCTCGTCGCCAGATTAAGCTCGGTAATAGAGAGAGTGCGTTAATAAAGATTCGATGGTTTTAGGCGGTACCCCTTGGAGCTATGGTGTTTTAACGAGGCTGCGAGTGCGCGGCGAGAGCGACGTGCGGTGGGAGCCTTGCGACGGGCGCTTCTGCTCAGTCACAACGTGTAACATTTTGTAGAATTCAGACGACCACGAATTCTTTAACTGTCTTAACGCCGATTAACTGCGTCGAACTATCGAGCAGTTAAATGTAACTTCGACTTTTCCTAACTCGCAGCCACGTGCTTCGTCCGGGGTTGCTAGTGAACACCTCGAGCGAAGGACTTTCTTTCTGCCTTCATTTGTCGAAATAAATCATTCTTATTAGTTCAATCCTGGCTTGTTCACTCGTGTCGAACCCACGTGCTCTCCTTTGTTTGTCTGATGTAGCCGAAGTGCACGTTACGCCGTCTCGGGAGATCGTTTGTGGCCGTCCCTTTTGCGAATTTAGTGTTTTGTGTGGCATCTTCGATGCCTGGCGCCCATTCTTGTGGTATTGAGGGATAGTAGGCTTCAGATCTTCCGGGCCGAAGTATCGGGAAAATTAACGTTTGAGAAATAGTTTAATGAAATAGAAATAACATCTCAGATTAAAGTTAAAGTTCTCGCTTATTATTCTCGAGTCTATCTCGGATATATCAAGGCTCGAGAATAATATATTATTTTCCTGATAATATATAGTAATTGAATTAAGTACCTCCTACTTCAAAAAAAATCAGAAGCATCACCGATTACCCTGTGCAACAGCAAATTTGTTTTCATATGCATTGTGATGTTACGCGCGGTGTAAGCCATAAGGCTATTCTATTCTTCGTATACGAAATTAGCGCCACGACGCGAGCGAAACGACGTCTCCAATAGGGATCTAGAAATTCCAAGATCGAACATTAACGCCCAAAACTCTCGCCTGAGCCAACCAGGAACTAGCAAGCCATGGGCGGTGAGGCAAGCGACCCCGAGACACCCAGCCACGGAGGAGAACGAGGAATTCCCGACACGCCGTAGCGGAGTTGGTGCACCGGTTGGGCGTACGGCCGTGGCACCATTCGTCTGAGGGCACTGCGAGCCCTGAGTGAAGCAGAGCCTGAAAATTTTCCGGACAAAGGAGGCTAGGCGATAGCGTAGACGCGGGTGCACTTTTCGGCACTCTTGTGCTGACTACCGTAGCGAGTGCGGTGAATTATTAGCAAGCGAGGTGAATTACTGGCGAATTACTAGCGCGACTAGCGAAACGGGCGGATTAGCGAACAGAAGGAAGGAAGGAAGGAATTACAAGCGGTAAGCGAACAGGTCCTTCAGCCTAGCTATTGTAAGGGACCGACTCCTAGTCGGACCTCCGCTAGGAATCCGTTGCCTCTCTATCTTTCTGATTTCGAATCAGCTTAAGGTCTAGACTGTGACTGGGCAGAATCGCCCGTCGCAAAATTGCCACCCCGCGCTGCTCTCGCCGACTCGTTTAAACACCGTAGCTCCAAGGGGTACCGCATAAAACCATCGAATCCTTAGTAACTCACTGTCTCTATTGCCAAGCTTAATCTAGCGACGAGGACAACCAGTCAATCGAGGAGCAGGAGATAAGCTCGGGGAGGAGGGACCCGGATGCCCCCAACAGCGAGCCATGGCGAGGGTGCCGATCTGCCAAAACGACGAGCCATGGCGAGGGTGCCGATCTGCCAAAACGACGAGCCGATCGGGCCGCTCTAAGCCTGGGAGCACGACGGACGACTTGGCTAGGGCAGGCAAACCGACGTGGTCCAGGAGCTCCTAGCGTCCGCAGACTGAAGACAGCGGTGGATAGCGTAGCGTAGCGAGTCGTTCGATTCCAGCGCGCGGGATCGATACGTTCACGGAGTTTCGGAAATTCATATTGCATACCCCACCTGCGGATCCCCCATTATTACATTGAATCTCGAACGGTCGGAATCACTGCGAGGTTTCTGCAGCGTGTTTCGTATGGGGTTTGGAAATTTGCGTAGGTCCAGCAGTTAGAGGGTACGAGTTTTCATGTTGGGGTAATGAAGTTTAGAGCGCTAACAAGTTCAGAAAAAATGTAGAGCGTCTGAAACTCGCGATCGGCGAGCTACATAATACTTTGTTATGTTTTACAGAAGACTAGGAATGCGGTAAATATACGTACTTGTAAGTACTGTTGGGAGCTGGAAAGTTGGCTCCTGAGAGGCAGGCCGTGGTAAGAAAAATAGCCCCTGGCTCTGATTGGCGAAAAATTTGGCTCCTGCTTGAAGATCTCCTACTTACAAACTTAATCAAAAGAAATTATGGTCCGTAATTATCTGTCGACCTTCGATTGGCTAGCAGGGTGTGAAGCACCACCATCTTATGGGGCTGAGTCCCTTTGGTCTGCTACCTGCCGCTACGAATATGCCAATAAGCAGGTAAACGAGCAATACGGAGGCAGATTTTCGCAGGTATCGTAGGCGTTGTCGCCAAACCTCGTCAGCCCAAACTCAACCACGGCCTGCCTCTCAGGGGCCAACTTTCCAACTCCCAACAGTACATACGTGCATACATAGTGTGCAGCACGTGCGACGACCTTTTTCTGGCTAGGGCGGCCGACCAGAGCGGCCGTCCTGTAGGCTGCTTGCCGGCCCACTGGGGCCTGGTCGGCGTCCTCCAGGCTTGCAGGCCCGCCAGACTTCCGGCAAGCTGGCAGCCGAATCCCAACAAGTCGGTATGTTATAAACCCTTGGAATGCCGTTTTCTTTGAGCAAGGCTCGAGACGGTTTCACTGGCCTAGTTGTCAGTAGCCACAGGTTCTGGCAATCGATGTGATATCGAAGGGGTATTCGATTCCCTCCGAGCAACTCCTTTTTGTCATTTCTTTTTTCTCAATTTCTCGCGTACTAAATGCACTTGTGTAAGGAAAACTACAATTTGTCATATACAAAATGCATCATTTTTTCCACGCCTTAAATCGGCTTCGAGTCCTCACTTAGGCTATGAGGCTACGTACGGGGGCGGGGACCTTTCTTAACGCATAGCGGATGACCTGCTGTGTTCCAGGCGTGGTTAAGTGGCCTGGCCTGGTAGGAAAGCCGCTCGTGTGTCAAGACCTGTAGACTGCAAGCTCCTAACGTCGATTTGCGACGTAGTTACTTTTGTAGGATCTTGGATCTTTCTATTGTGCTTCTGTAAATGATGGTCTTCCTGCAGGTCGACTAAGTCAGCCAAGAGTCAAACTGTAGAATTCGGATTAGCGAAATCTCTGTATCAGTAACGCCGGTCAACTGCGTCGAGTTAGCGTCCCGCGTAATGTATTGCGACATTCAATAATCAAGCCACGTGCGTCGCCCGAGGTTGCCGATGAAAACCTCGAGCGAAGAGTTCTTTTACTGCTTTACTGTCGCAATAAAACATTCTATCTAGTTCAGAAAATGGCTGGCTGACTCGTGTTGACCCGCGTGCTCTCCTTGTCTACTATCGTCTAACCGAAGCAAAGTACGCCGTCTCGGGAGATCTTCTGTTGCCGTTCCTCTTACGATTTTGTGCTTTTCTGTGGCATCTCCGATGCCTGGCGCCCAATTTTGTGTTCTTGAGCCGAAGTGTCGGGGAAAAACTGTTCAATATCGTCCTGTTGTGAATATCTCTTGGGCTCAGAATATCTGTTCGAGTCACATTGTGTAAAGTGGAAAAAAAGCTTTTTTACTTTAAAGAATTTTCTCTTTGAAACTGCTGATGCTAGATATTTGATTTTGGTCTGAAAAAGAAATTTGAACTTTTCCGTGTAAAATGATATACAACAATTCTGCAATGCGCAGATGTAAAACCATTTAAACGTTCATGAAACTTGATGAGACTCGTTTTTGATACCTATTTTGATAACTTCTTTGCAATTTTTTGAAAAAAACTAGACGTGCTACGTGAATTACATTATTAAACGAACTTACTTGTAAGTGAAGTTCTATCATAATTGTATGAAGCGCCTCTTCCGAAAGATGAAACGTAGTACTCCTTATTCATATGCCCAGGCGCCACAGTGTTTAAAGAAAAAAAACAGAAGGGGGGGCCTCCGGCCCTCTAGACCTCCTCATCCCTTGGCATCGGGGCTTGTAGCGTCATCCTTTTCAAAGTTCAGCCGTAGCCACTAAATTAATTCATGGGATTCCGATGTTTGGAACGTAGTGGGTTTAAGGAGGGACTCATCTTTCGGAAGAGGCGCTTCATACAATTATGATAGAACTTCACTTACAAGTAAGTTCGTTTACTCATGTAATTGTATTACGCGCCTCTTTCCTCAAGATGAAACGTAGATGTTAAAAGATGGATGCGGCTGTAAACCATCAAAACAAACAACAGAACAAACGTTGCAGTTATTAAGAACTTATTTATAACACGAACTTTTCTAACAAACAGGTCGTTTCAAACAAACATACAACCATTTGCAGGACTAAACAACGCCTTTTCTGCTTCCACTATAAATTCAAAAGCGCTTGCCCAAAAGATTTTGGGTCCTGAATAATCGGTTTATCATAAAACTTCGCAAACGTAGAGCTACTAGCCCAGCCGGCAGCTTTCTTTATGGTATCTATATTAACACCCTTTCGTTTAGCCGCCGAAGTAGACGCATGTCTAGCGCTATGCGCTGAAAAAATGTGGGTGTGTACCCCGCTCATATATAGGATATCTTTGACCCATCTCCCCAGAGTCTGGGTAGATACTTTCTTAAATGGCTTTTTATATGAGGCAAATAATTCCTCAGATTTTTCTCTGAAACGTATTGATTTAGCCAGATAACTGCGAAGCGTTTCCGCCGGACAGATTTTTGAATTTTTCTTTAAAAATGGAAAAATTAAAGTCTGTTCAATTTTGCCCGATCTAGAAGTTTTAATCCTATCCAAAATCTTAATCTGTATAAATTCGTCTTTAATAGCTATGTTTGAAATATTAATCAACGATAATCTTTGGATCCTTTGTCCAATAACTTGCGCCAACAGAGTAACCAACTTTTTACTCAATATATCTAATGGTAAGGCTTCGTTTCCAAAGTTTTCGAAATAGTCAAATGCTAACTTAGGATCCCATGTCGCATCGTATTTAGGTTCTGGAGACCTTAGTCTCGAAACACCTTTAAGGAATCTCTTAATGCTTACATTCTGCCCCATCTCTCGCTCTGAGATGACATCCGTCACCTTTGCCTTAAAGCAACATAAATCTTTGGTATGACAGAAATCCCAACATTTCCGGAAGGCTTCCCTGATAATAACCCTGCCACCAGGGTAAGTATTTTCGAGAGAGGATGCGGCTCCCTGTTAAGTGAGAGTAACAAATTACGATTGGGCTTAAACCAGATAAGATCAGATTTCAGCATTGATTGGAATAAAGGGAACCACAGTTGGGCCCGCCAATGCGGCACCACCATTATACCCGCTGAGCCTTCAGATTTAATTTTTTGTAAAACTTTAGTAACTAAGATGAAGGGTGGAAAAGCGTAAAAGAAGAGCCCATCCCAGTTTAGGGTAAACGCATCTATGGTCAATGAGCCTGGATCTTTTTTTCCAGAAGATATAATCTTTGCATTTAGCGTTTATTCTCGACGCGAATAAATCTACATCAGGTTGTCCCAATCTGTTCACTATTTTGTTAAACGCCGCGTTAAACCCTGTCAAATAACCTTTGATAGGGCACTGAATTTTCTAAATCTAATACCTCCCATTCGGTTAATATAGGAAATTGTTGTTGTAGTATCTATTCTTAAAAGAATATTGCAATCCCTGAGATCTTTGGCAAAACATTTAAGTCCGAAGGACGCTGATAAGAGTTCTAGGTAGTTAATGTGGTGTTCTCTCCCTGCCTCATTCCAGAGTCCATGTGCCCTTTCTTTCCCGCAAGAAATTCCCCAACCTGTAAGCAATGCGTCAGAGAAAATCATTAGCTTATAAACTCTAGGGGCAGTGTTAGCAACTCGAAAAGAAATACTACGCTCCCACCATAAAAAATCCTTTTGTAACTCTTGATTCAAATGCATAGCTGCATCGAAATTATCGTTATTGACTATCAGTGCTAGATATCTTTCCCTTTCAAAATTCTTTATATGCGCCCAGCTATATTGTATGGCTGGGTAGCAAGCCACTAGCGAGCCCATAAATTGCACGAAAGCCCTGATCTTACATTCTTTCCGATTTTTGTATTTAGTAATCAGATCTCGAATCTTTAATCGCTTCTCTAGTGCCAATTCTAACATCAAACTTCGAGAATTAAAGACGAAACCTAAAAATTCACAAATTTGGGTTGGAGATTTATTACTCTTTTTTTCATTGATTAGAAATCCTAACTCCTGCAGTAGTTGTATTGAAGTATTGTAACAAAGCGCTCCGGAATCATGTAGAAGACTCGATTTTAAAGAGTCGAAGAGGCTCGCGGTGCCTCCCGCACCCCGAGAGCCCCGCGAGCTCTATGCCACTCCGCGCTCCGATCCGAGTGAACACCTGCATGGAAACCGCGTTGTCGATTGCGGCCGCGGCGGCTCAATCAGCATAGCAACGACTCCCGATAATAATCGCGATCGCGTACACGCTCGCCCCTATTCCGCCGCATTCTCGAAGGGGAGGACGAGGTAAGAAGCCACGGCCGCCTGAGAGAATTAGGCAAAACAGGAGAGTACGGGGGCTAGCTTTGCTGGACCTCTCGTGGAAGGGAGAGAACGGCTGAAAAGGCCGGTCGCCTTCCCGAAGAGAGTTCAGAGCAGTTACCACGGACGCCTGAGGAATGCTGGGAGAGTACGGGGACTACTTTCTAGACGCCCCTGGGATGGAGAGAAGGGCTGAAAAGGCCGGTCACCTCCCAGAGAGGAGAGTTCGGAGAGTCACCCGGACCCCGGGGCACATCGAGTATTTCGCGATACCCTACGATGGGGAGAGTACGGCTGAAAAGGCCGGACGCTCGATCGTAGGTGATGGGAGAGTTCGGCTGAGAAGGCCGGACGCCGGACTAAGGATCATAATGATTGAATTATATCGAATCACGGATAAACCGTTTCCCGTATCCAAATCCAGTCATGCTCCTTACATTGTGCTCCAATTATGTAATCCTGAACCTGTTTCCTCATAATAAAACCTTAACTCTGTTTGTCTAGCCCAAGCAATTCCTGTTTTTCCTGAATACTTTCCCGAATACCCATCCAATATGATCACGAGAGGTAGACCCGCGAAGCCAAAACGCACTACCACGGCTGCAGTATTAGTATTGTCGAAACACTCAGCAATTAAGTTTCCAAAAAGCAAAAAGTCATCCAGGTAATTCACTGACAGAAACTTTGAATTTCTTAAAATGCCTACCAGTGGCTTCATAATCTTAGTAAAGACATACGGGGCAGTATTTAGACCAAATGGTAAGCAGTTAAACTCAGAAAGCTTATTATCAAAGGAAAATCTTAGGAATTTTCTACTTTCTTCCTTAATTGGTACCAAATAGTATGCCACTTTAAGGTCTAATTTTCTCGTAAAACAGTCAGGACTTATCAACTGACAGGCTATTTTGTAATCCTCTAGTTTTAAATTGTCCGTTTTTAGAAATTTATTTAATTTTTTCAAGTTAAGAATTAATCTAGTCGATCCATCCGGTTTAGGGAGATAAAAGATTCCTGACAAAAATTGGTTCTTTACGGGATAGCACCTCTTAATGACTCCCTTCGATAACAATTTCTCAATCTCATTAGAGATTATACTGTGCTCTTTGGGCGCCCAAGCAGGATTTCTAGGCTCTCTTTGCTGAGAAACGGGTTCTGAAAATGGGATTTCATGCCCCTCGATCCAGCTCAAAATTCTGGGCTCAGATGTAATCTTTTTCCATTTATCTAAGAAAAACCTCAACCTGCCGGTTGATTTACCTACTTCACCTAGGCTTACGCTTTCTTTTGATGAGTCGGAGTTTGATTCTGGGGATTCCTTCGATTCTCCGTTCCCTGGTAACTCGCCTTCCTTCTGAACTCGTGGTTCTGGTTCTGAGGGCATGGTCTGCTCTTGTACCCGCCCATCGAGGTTGTTTTGAATTGATTACGATGCGGCGGGGTCTTGAAGTCTTTTGGTCTTGTTGGCGCTTGTGACTTTTCCTTTAAGTCTTTGCTGGACTTCTCTATTGTTTTTGCTGCTTTTAGACGATCTCCTAAGTTATGCCCGAACAACCATCCATCTATCACAGATGATTCTAGAGTCTCGTTCCTTCAGGTTAGAAATTCATCTCTTTGAAGGTCAGCGAGTCTAACTGATTCGCTCAGTTTCTTTATTTGTGCTACCTGACTTGGAAGCAGCTTTCTTTACTCGCTTTCCGACTTACTGATACTGTCGGCAATGGCCCTACAGATCAGTGCTACGCAGGCCGTTATTTTTCTTCGTTTTCGAATAACGCGTTCATCTCTTTTTGCATTTGTCTCATTTAGAGCAACTTTAATGTCTTCATTTAACTTAGGAGGATCTATGCGGGTGTAGTTTTTAGGGGGTACGTGTTCCTTTATTAACCTTTCTCTTTCCTCTTTAGGCATTCCTTCCTTTAGAATATCCTCCAAACGTACCACTATACTTCTGGGAATAGGAGGTCCCAGAGGTCCTTCTGCACCTATTCGGTTGCCAATGGCTTCCAAAATATCCTCATCTAGATCCTCAATTATAATGCCTTCCGTATCGTCAGGCGTAGCAGTCTGTGCTTTATCTGAGGAGGTAGGTTTTTCCGGCTGGCTGACTGTCGGACTTTCCGAAGTCGGTATATGAACATCCGCCACTGTTGTTATCAGGTTTTCCTGGGGCTTTTCTGGCTGGATATTCATATTTGACACCGTTCGTCCCTGGTCTAAGGTTTGAACCCTACCTGCAGCAATATTCTCCCTGGGGGGACGTTGACTCATCCTTCCCGGAGACCGTGGTCTGCTACGACTTTGCAGTGAAAAGGTCGGAGATCTGGTTGATGATCCTGACCTGGCTTGTGACTGCCCTGTGTTTATGGGGTTTATTTCAGTCAATTTTCTCCTCGTGGAGTATTCTAAGTCCGAATCACCATGTCCTACAATAGGACACACGAATATATGAATACATATATTCTGTACATATTAGAACACCCGTTGTGCTAGGAGGTTAGAACTCCGTCAACAAGACAAAAGATTCTCAATGCGCTGGAGGCCGGCCATTGCTCCTCGTTCGCGTGAGATTAATCTCGCCATCAGGTTAGAGCCTGAGACCCATCGATAGGTAAGAGCTTATGACGTAGCGAAAGAAAATTACCCGTCTTTATTCACAGGGTGGAATAGTGGATTGAAGTTTTCTTCCGCCCGTGTGTATCAATTTCCTTCAATAAACGCCTCATCTTTTTGCCTAGCCGTTGATTTTTTTGGGGTTTGCTCTTCGAATCTGTAGAATTGCGTCTTCCTTTTCCCATCTTTAACGTAGAAACTTGATTATCTTCCACGTTGTGTGACTTCCTTGGCACAGAAACAAAAAATGACGCTGCAAGTCCCGATACCGAGGGTTGGGGAGGTCTAGAGGGCCGGAGGCTCCCCATCTGTGTTTTTACTTTAAAGTCTGTGGCGCCTTGGCATATGAATAAGGAGTACTACGTTTCATCTTGAGGAAAGAGGCGCGTAATACAATCAGATTGTACCTAATGATCGAGCAGAAAGTTTCCTTTACAAAACGTATATTATAAGTCATGTTATTGCTTTTTCTTTAGTAGTAATAATCACAATAAAATCTGAAGCTGCGTTGCACCAGCAGGGGTTCTCCGCCGTACTGTTCGACATGGGCCGCTGAGTCGTTCGTTCACTGAAATTTCCTGACGGGGAATTTGGTCATACTAAAAAGGTTAAATACATCATATCGGGGTCTCGAATCTTTTAACAATAACAACAAAAACATTTCCATAATTATTCAAGCGAAAAATTATTTGCACTATGGAAACTCACCAACTAAGCGAAATTGTTTATTTGACATAATTGGAATATTTACTTAAACTTCCTTTGCTCAAATTTATTATAAAGTTAATATTTACACTCTACTATAGTTGTTAAAGAACTTTGTAATGTTAAAAAATATACCTATCTAAATACTTTTAAGTATTTTATAATATCAAATACTTTTTTCTTGACCGACGCTTGTGGGAAACACTTGTATCCTTAACAGTGCTCCAACAGTAATCGGCCAGTAAAGAAATATTGCTTTTGCTGCCGAAGCGTTTTTCGAATTGGGAGATATCCTAATAGAACTCTGTCCATGTTTATCACTCACATATCCCAAGTTTTCTCGGAGAAATTCCAAATGCGAATGGAGAACATGTATTTTGAGCAAGGATGTGTACCGGTAGAGAATGTTGCAAAACGGGACGGTTCGGTACGAACCGGACCGTTTCTGTAACGGAGCTTATGGACCGAAGCTTGTACCGAATCGTTCTTGGACCGAACAACCTGTCCGGCCGATAGATTCCTCGCTGTACCGTCCCCACAAAAATATTGACCGTCTCGCCCGTGCATAGAATGTGTGCACGCGAGCATGTGACTTATACACCCGTGTACTTCCATGTAAATGCGTATGCGTGCTTGTGTGTGTCAGCACATGCATATAGGCGTCGATACATATATGCATGTATTCACATGTATGCTTGCACATGCCTGACTTTAAGTATGGATGAGCGGATGTGTATATGGTTGTATATGTGTCTATATATGCGTGGGTAGCCTTGCACATGCGTGTGCATGTATACGCGTACTTATATGTACCTATACGCTGAGAATTTAGCATAAATTTTACAGATGGAGTCATATGTTCATTGCGGATGAGCAGAAAGAAATCCTAATATGCCCATGATAAAATGCAATAAGAAGTCGTTTAAATATTACTCAAGAGCATGGGTTACGAATTTTCAAAATTGTCAACAAGAACGTAGCTGACGAACCATATTAGAGCTGAAATTTAGACCCTGAGTGTTGATTATCAGTACCTATCACGATTCTCTGAAAATGATTATACTTCATTACTACTTTGCATACAAGTTATGTTGGGCAAGCTGTATTGTCTAATTTTAAAACATTAAAATTGTCCTGTATATAATTCAAGAATCGCTTAAGTTAGAGAACTGAAATTCAATGAAAACCCATTGATTCTCGATCATTTTTAATGTTAGTTATTAGTGATCAGTACTTGTTAAGGGATATTCAGTTCTTTTGTATAAGTGACTCTTGAGCTATGCTTATGACAATTTCAAACCTTAATAACGCATATTATGTTAAGATTTTAAATTTTCACTATGGCTCAGTTGTTTCTGGTAGAATAGCATTTTTATTGACATGAATGTTTACATGTTCCAAATAAATTATTAGCTTCAATACTAAATATTCGAATAATATTAGGTAAACTGTAACGTCCTATAGTGTCAAATTGAGTATCAGAATCATCAAGTGCTTAAGAGATGCAAACTAACTCGTGGAATCTTTAAATGAAAACTTGGTTCGTTTGTAGGATTATCATTCGGATTTAAATAAAGTAATTAAGATAATCGCGCTAGATGTCGCAGGAGGAATAGGAGATATTGACGGTGTAAAACACTTATTGCTTTTGGCAAATTAAAAATAGACGTATATTTCCACACACACGCATCAAGATATATCTAAAGAAACGTATAAAATTCCATGCACGCTGCATACATACACACACACACACACATTAATAACCGCAAACGCATTACCTTCTCTAAAATATTATTATCCATACATCCATGCATCCATACATCCATACATCCATACGTCCATACGTCCATACATCCATACGTCTATATATCCATATGTCTATACATCCATACGTTCATACATCCATACGCCCATACAGGGCTTGGGCGAGAGAAGACGACACTTCCTGTGTTTGAATTTTGCAGCGCATCCACAGCTCTACAAATTCACCAACATTGAGCTCCTCTTTCTGTAATCGCTTCGTTGCTACTTTAGCTGGCGACAGCGCTTCTTTTATAAGTAACAGTTGGCGGTGTTCCTGCTCGGAGATATTTAAGTCGCCCCTTTCCTGGCAACGTGCAGAAATTTCTTGTTGCTCCTTACAAATTTCTTGAAATGTAAGGAAGCTCTCAACCATATCCAGTTTGGAATGCCACCGGGTAGCAACGTCAAGCGTTGGCTTGCTTTTCCCCATTCGTTGTAGGATTGAGCTGATGGCCGGTGTTCTTAGCTGTCGGAAAATTAGGCGCACTTTATTTATTAACTCTTTTACGTTGTTCTGCCGCAACGCGTCTTGGACGGCCAATTGAAGCGTGTGCGCTGCACATCGTTGCATAAATATATTTTTGTCTCTCATGTAGGAACGCAGAAAAATCATGCTACTGTCACCCTCTTCTATATTAGTAAGAGTGAAACATTTACTTTCGTCTGCAGGCGTCGCCACCCCCTCTTCTTCTTCACTGCTGACAGTGCTGTGGTAATCAACCTCTTCATCAAGCAACCGAATAGTTTTTAACATATTGGCTGCATTGTTCGTAGTAACGCTGTATATGTTGTGACGGGGCAGTGCAGCCCCACACAAAAACCCCGTAAACCCGCGAGGCAGGCCGGGCGCTAACGAGGACCTCTCTTTCTCCCTCTCTCGAATCTGTGTCACCCGCTCACCGCACCGTCGCTCCAAGGAAGGCTCGCCAAAAAGAGTTCTATATTAATTTCTATGCGAACGGCGAGAGGCACTTAGGTATCGGCGAATGCGGCCCGAGTGGCCATGAGGGCGGCTGGACGAACGGAGGAGAACAGGAACGCCAAGGCGTTCGTAAACCTGCTACCCCTGGACCGCGCGAAGGCCGGGGCGCCGGCATTCACACGCGGAACGCAGCCGAGTTCGATCGTAACGCGCGAGATCGAGCTCGACGCTAGCGGTGGCTAGGGGCGCCAATAGGGATCTAGGCAAGGGCGCGCAGCGCTGCGTGAGGCGATTAGGCGAATTAGGGGGCTCGCTCTCGTCACTTAGAGCGCGACCCTGGTAGCAGAAGCAGTGACATAGAATATCAAGGAAGTTATACGAGCAGCAGTAAAGGAGAAAGAGAGAGAGAGCCAAAGGGAAAGTCGAGTGAACGAGCCAGCGTACGAAGGCCGTAACGTATGCTAGACCTTAAGAGACCAGACCAAGGAGGCCAAAGGCGAGGAGTGAGCTAGGAGAAATAAGGTACGCCTCACGCAGTTCTGCCGTCCGCCATGATAATTGTTATCGCCGTGTCGATTTCTCGCGATTGCACACTTAGTCGTATTGTATGTTAGGGCACTCAGCCCATTGTAGTAGCTCTGCCTTCCTTATGGCGACTCGTCAAGTCGCCTCTAAGTACGGCGTTTTGCAGGCGATCGTTCGCCACACACGCTGCTTGGCCGCCATTACGGACTCGCCACCTGTTGTCTACCACGCGGGTAGACAAAGCGAGCGTTTGCCTTCTATTGTCCGATTTCATCGCCGCGCGTATATGATATTCGTGTAGTTCAATCTTCGTAGCTCTTCGAGAGTCACTTTTATTCTATACCTTCTCCTCTCCTTCGGGAGAGCGCTCAATTCGCAGATTTTCTATGACAAACACCGTTCCTCACGCCGCGGATAGATTGTACAGGGGCTCTCATAGCCTACGTTCGAACGCGCGCTAGCTCGAGCTGGTTAGGTGTAATTAGATTTAAGGCCATATCGCCGGCCGCATCGGGTGGATAAAAGGCAGTTAGATTCTAACTCGTGTCGCGTGAGTTTTCTGCCTCGCGGCTAAGTCCTGATTTCCTTAGATCCCCGCCCTCCCCGAATCTGAGCAGCCAGCCGGGCCTCAGTTACTTCACTCCCCCATCGAGCCTCACTTCTTCCCGAATTCGCAACCGAGAGATAATTGAGGAGAGAATAAGATTGGCCTCCGGTAGCAGACCTGGCGCCCAGAAAGCATTAGAGTAGTGCGGGCGAATTCCGGGAAAAGTGAGCTCGTCGTAGTTTTGCCCTGCAGGGCGATCGCCCTCGCGACAGGTGATCCACTGCAGATGAGAATATGGTGGCAATATTATCGCAGCTAATACCGAAAGCATTTAACACGAGGAGGACCTCATTCTTGAGACATTCGGCTGAGTGACGTAGTAATAGTTCACGCACTGCTAAATTCCATATTACAATTCTTCCTTCCTTAGAAAATTGGGTGTTGATGCCCAATACGGAATTGTGAAGTCTCGTGACTGTGTCAATTTTGACGGACACCAAACATTCCTCCACTTCTCGCCTTATCGCCGCCCGTAAAGATTCCGCTTCTTGAGCAACGTGGCGCTGAATGGTGTGCCGATTGATGGTTAAATTCGGCACATTTTTATAAGGGGGACGAAAAGTTTTTTAAATCCGCGGTCTTCAAAAATAGAGAAAGGTCGCTCATCCACTGTGACCAAGTCAATGCACGCATCCAAAATGGTGTCCGCGTCCATTTCGATCACGCATACCTTTCTCTTCTTTTTGGGGATGGTTTTTCGCGTGCCACTATCGTCCTCATCTGGTGAAAGCAAATTATTCATATTAAGCATCATATCATTACCAATGAATAGTAAATGCAACACTTGCACCAATAACTCGTGATAGAAACGTAGCATATTTTACAGAAATATCTACATTTTTGCAGTGTATGATGAAACGCGCTGTTGTGCTTGAATATTTTCAATCGGAAAGTATCGGAAAGTAAGTTAAAAAAAATCTTTTTTCTGCACTGGTACATGGGTAACAGTCATGGAATATTCTGCGGTGCTGTAATATTGATCGTTTCACGTCAAGCGAATCACTTATATCTGGACTTTGATAAAAATGGATAATTATATTCGTAACCTTGAGTTAGAATGATCCAAATTTATGATCTCTCGGAATAGTTATTACTTTCTAAATTACAATTTTATCTCTTTCCTCAGGCGTTTTTTGTGTAAACGATTTTTCGTCTGAGGTTGTGACGAACAGGTTGATCCTGCTCGATGTTCATTAACTTTGACAAGGTCAGGGATGGAACGATTAACGCATCGTTATGAATATAATAATCCATGTTCTTAAAAATATGAAATCGAACATGGTGGACGGTAAATTGAACGGATTCTTAAGATTCAAAAACTATAAAACTGCTGATTTGGCCTGATAAAATCACTTGCTTACCAGGAGTTGTCTCGGCAGATGAGTCGCTGCCTGATTGTGAACGACGTCCCTTTAGCAATTCTCGCTTTGTCGCGATGATCGCGGACTCCGACGGGTGATTTCGATGGATATGTTTCTCCAAATTTAAAGTGTGACGACCCTAAAAGTTAAATACAAAGGTCGAGTTATCATTACGTGTCTTCTATGTTTAACAATTCACAAGTATTTAAAGTTTACTGTTGGCAACAATTCCCGCTTATCGCTACAGCCGATGTCTACGGTTTATATTCATCACATTAAATAAACTCATTAAATATGAAATCTTGCAATGCGGATTAAAAGCTACAATATTTTAGTAATGCAAGAAACGGAAAACTAACCTTCATTGTAACCGAACATCCTGGTATTAAACATTTTGAGATGTTGGAGTCCTTGTTATAATTAAAATAGGGAGCCACAATATCGGCAGGACGGAAGCTCGAGAGTTCGAGCACTTCGTCCATATTAGAGCTGGAGGCTACCATCCTTTAGAATCTGGATTGTCGCTAGACTTGGGCACAAAGCACAACACAATGTGCTGACACTAGCTTCTTAGTTCACACTATACAGTTCTTCCTAGGCCTAATTCTTGACGTGTTCACTTCAAGAACTTGATGCGATCTGAGCTGCCGATTTTTGGAAATCCAGCCGCAAGAAGTATTTTTCGCCACTCGGAGTCAGGAAAAGTATTTGAGCGCCACGACAAACTAATGTGCTAATTTGTCATTGGCTGGAGACATTTCGGAAGAATACTTCCGGTGGCCAGTAAATCGAGGCGCGCGGCGGAACCCCAGGTAGTTGGGAAAGGCCGCCGTACCCTTTCCAGGAAATAGGGTACCGATGTTGACTTAGTCGCAAAGATGCAAGTAATTTGACACGTAGCAGCAATCGGCCCACCTTCATTAAGCATTGAAAAATATTTTTCATGTTTGCCACGCTACATTCGATGTCTGTAAATATAAATAGACCCTAATGCGTTGCGATCACTACCCGTCGTTTGACTCTCTCACTGATATTTGCCCCCTTGTAGTAATAGACCTTTCGCAGTAAAATGGCTCCTCTTACATTTCATATAAACACATGTACTCTTGGCGTATGTTAGTCCCTGCAAAGACGAAAAATCTACAACAACAAATGCGAGTGCTTGTACTATTTGATATATCAATCCTACTATTCCTGGCCACGTGCAAAAATTACATCATGTTCACCAGTACAAGACGTCCATGAACTTTCTGATAAGTTACAAGAAAGTCAGTCTCGAAAAGGTAGTCTGCCTGATCAAGAGCCCAAATTCGCAGGCCCTTGCCTCTCCGCTCTGGTAGCCCCTTATATTAATAACGATAAATGCAAGAACGTCTTCAAGGGCATAATACCGACGGAGTGGTGTTTATGAAATTGTGGGCTTAAAAAATCCATAATGTAACCAATAATTTGGTCTTTGTGTTTAACACTTAAGGTTGGCATACTTTGCAGAAGCAATTTGAATGGAGTAATGGAGAGTACCTACTGCTTCACACGGCCGTTACTTCTTTTCTTTCGCTTGCAATAGGGAAATTCCCACTTTCTTTAATCCCTTGCAGCTACGATTCTGTACTCATCTTGCACGCACATTTTATATTACTTCAGAGTCATTAAAATTATTAAACTCGGCTTCGGGTTAGCACCGTAATTTAAATCATAAATCTAGTTAATCCGATGGCAGTTACGCCTGGTCATCTGATGACCGTCGGATCCTGTATACCTGCAACCCTTCGCAACTATTCTAAGAATCAGTACTTTCTTTATTCTTCAGTTTTTTGCGCTCATCAGCTTCTACCACGTTAAGATTTCTCTGTATCACCCATCTTTAAAATCTCTGCTTCTGCCAATCACGTGCTTAATTAATTTCATTTTTTTCATTCTGGAGTGTGTGGAAAGTCTAGTTTCTCAAGTGCCGATTCGTGAACAGTAAGAATTTCCTCACTGTCTCGTCTCTTCCAATTGTTGTATTCTTTCCAGGTATAAAATTCTAACACTCTCTCAAAAAGTATGTACTCATGCAAAGTGGTCACCACGGTCACAATCCTTCTCAAGACTTAGATTTCTGACCTGTCCTCCTTCCCCCATGATGTATACTTGTCTTTTCGCTATCCACACAAGAGGTTCTTTGACTCATTTTACCGATTTGTCCTTTTTGTCCCATCTCTTACCCTTATACCTTTCTTTTATTTTAATAACAACTCCTTGTCCATCGTTGATCCCTACTACTTAACCTTTCCCCCAATCGATGTTTAACTGCCAGCAATCCCGTGTATAAACTATAGTGCGCATAATCTCCTATAGCAATAGTGAACCTGTCATGTCAAGACAGATACTTGACACTCGCACGCTCACGCATGTGTAAGGATCTTCTAGATACAGAACCCCGCATGTGTGTTCGGGCATATATAAGGAAGCATACACACCCACGCATGTACAGCCACGCATACATACGTTCAAGTATGTACAAATGCACACGTACACACTCACGCTTGTGCAACCAGGTATGCATACATACGCATGTTCAATCACGCATGTATACGTTCAGGCACGTGAAAGCACGCATACACGAGTGCACGCATGTAAATACACGTATATATACGCTCGAGTATGTACAAGTGCGCACACACACGCTTACGCATGTCCAACCATATGCTCACGCATACTTACAGTCAGGCATGTGCAAGCATACATGTGAACGCATGCATGCATGTATAGACACATATATGCATGTGCTGACACCAACAAGCACGCAGACGCGTTTACATGTAAGTAGACAGGTGTATAAATCACATGCTCGCGCGCACACATTCCATATACGGGCGAGACGGTCAACATTTTTGAGGAGACGGTACAGCGAGGAATCTATTTCGTCGTGGAAATTCGGGACAAGGCAGCAAAAATGATGCGGGACAAAAATCGGAGCAGGCTGCTTCAAAAACGGTTCGGTACGGAGCCCGTACCGTCCCGAAAAATTCGGGACAAGGTAGTACAGCGTACCGGTTCAGGCAAATCGGTCTAGGCGCACCGTTTCAGAAACGGTTCGGGACAAGAATCGGGACAGGCTGATCGATCCAAAAACGGTTCGGCCCATGGGTGTGGTACAAGAACGGTTCGGATTCCATCCCTGTTTGTGAGTCTAAATGCAATAGTTGTGGGTGCTTGGGTGGTAATATGCGATACATCAATGCGAGCAGATTTTCTAACAGGTGAGATATCGGGATATTTCGTGTTGCTCCACATTTTTTTTATTAAATCCAAATGTTTTCGTTAAAGGGTTAAGTTTAATTTATTTATCTTTATGATTGTTTAAAAAAATGTAATGGGAATAAAATGAAACTGGGTTGTCTTAGAAGCTGTATTCTTTGTGAAACTTATCCGTAAGTATAAAAAAATAACAAAAACCGCAAATTCAAACCTTGGCGCAGCAAGGTACATACTTCATTTTCCAAAAGCTTTGTGGTGGACACCCCACAGACCAGATGACGCATCTGAAATTAAAATACAAACTGATTTTATAAATAGGTGAAAGTTGACGGTCGTTGACATAGCCCGACATTCGACGTTTTTGCACTTTTTCATAGCAGCAGCAATTCCAAAAAATTGCCTTAAATTTTCAATGTGGTTATTGCTGTCGCGGAAAATTGGTGTCGCAATTGAAACGTTTTTCTACGTCAGCCGCTAGATAATATATCGCAAACTGTAGTGTTAAAATTTCATGCAAATTGGATAATTGGGTTTTATGTTCTGTTGCCCACGGGCTTCGAAAACAGTGTTGTGAGAAAAACGCGTTTAAATTTTCAAGCGTTTATTTGGGATCAAGAACTTATTTTACTTAAATGACTACAACTTTTTTTAATATTTGAGATATCAATCAGAAAATTTCAGGGTACATTCTTCAATCTTTATTCTTTTCAAAAATGTAAATATAAAACGATCGATTTTTTCGTCCCAGCGGTATAGATGTAACCCCTTAAGCAAAAGAAGCAGTCTGTCGAATGGTCTGCAGGTTTTCTCGACAGTGTTGGTACATCGAATGGCATTCGTCTTTCTGTACCATTTTCACATGCTAGGACAATGGCCGCACATCTCCGACAGCATACATGGGGTACCCAATTTTTGTCCTGACTGCGCACTATGAGCTCGAAATAATGTTCGTATGCTGCCTGGACTACTTAAGCAAGAGGACGTTTAGCACTTTTTAAAAGCAGTTCACTGCACACATAGCAAAACGAATCGGATAAATTCATACACATGCGCGACATGACATTGCGATTGTAGGTGTAAATGCGAGTCGTGCCACAAAAGAGGTGCACGTGTAGATTAATTTATATGTATTTTATCTGTTCTACGAACACGTTTCGATGCGTCAAGACGGTGCGTCGTCGGCGGACGAAAAGGTATATAAGAAAGAGAGAGATTGAAGGAGTTTGGGCCCGGGAACGAAAACGAAGGGAACCTCTATTGGCAGGCTCTTCTTCTTCTCCTCTTAAGCAATAGCTCCGCATTAAATGATCGCAAGTCGGCAAAGGGCAAAGTTGAAGCTTGTGTTTGTCGTTTAAATCAAGATATTTCATCCACACGTTTGCGAGTCAAAGTGATTAGAGTAAAAAAAACGAGTGTTTTCCTTCAAGTAAGGATATGTTACCGATCCCAACGTTTTTCTTTCTCACAGGATTAGTCGATTGTTAATAAACATTTATAGGCATACGATTTTAGCTTGAATTCAGCGTGCGTCCCCGTTGGGAGAAGTTAGCATAAACAAAGTTATTATCAATTAAAGACAAATAGTTGCTGTTAGGTGCACCCACTTTTTAAACTCTAAGCAGCTTAATTCATAAACGCGTAGATGAAATATATTGGTTCAAATAGCAAATCCAAGCCACTATTTCCCCCTCCAATTTATTTTATTACTGTAATAAGACCAACATCTTATGCTACCCCTAAGAATCGTCTCGGAGCAACAAGGGACAGCGGGGAGCTGCGAACACGCTCCGATTTGAATCAATCAATTGGCAAACCTAGCAACGGTACAATATAAAAATTGCGATCGCGTACGCATTCGCCCTATTCCTGCTGCATTCAAGTAACTCACGCAATTGCGTACAATTTTCTCGATTTTAGCACGCATGTTTGGGAACCAATAGTCTCACTTAAGCAAAGCCTCGGTTTTCGCAATCGAGAAATGCCCATCTTCGTGTGTGTACGTATCTCGCAATTTGTTCTCTCATCGATTTAGGCACCACTAAACGCACTTCACCGCTATCGTCTTTAAAAAGTAACCCGCACTTCATCACATATCCGTCGCACACGCCTTTCTCCAATAATTCGAGAATTCTTTTCAGTTCGACATCATCACGCTGCGTTTTACCAATTCGCATATTGAAGCACTCTTCGCTCTCATCCACAACTAAGCATTTCGGTAACGGACTACGGCTTAACGCGTTTACGTGCAACATATTTTTTGCTGGTCGATGCTCAATTACGTACTGAAATTCTTCCAATAATAATGCCCAACGCGCAACTCGTACGCATAAGTCTCGTTTGTTCATCGTCATCGAGAACGCTTGGCAATCGGTGACAATCTTGAACGGTATGACTAATAAGCATATTCGGAATTTTTTCAACGCTTTCACGATCGTTAGGACTTCAAGTTCATAACTAGTATATTTAACCTCCGCACTCGAGGGTTCCCGCTCGCGTTTTGTACAGGGTGAAACTTATTATCAGATTCCTTCCTTTGCTTTAAGATTGCTCCGTAACCGTACATCGATCATCTATGCATCGGTATGCAGTTCCGTCTCGACTCCTACTTTATATAATTTTAATACTGGCTTGTTGCTGAGTAAATACTTCAGCTGGTTGACGGCGGTCCTCCCGCTTTCTCCGAATTTAAACTTCATATCCAACTTCAATAGATTCGTCAATGGCCGCGCAATAAGGGAATAGTTTCGGATAAATCTCCTAAAATATCCGGTTAGCCCTAAAAAACTTTGTAACTGTCTTACGTTAACGGGATAGGGAAACCTCATAACAGCTTTCGTTTTGTTTGTCGACGGCCAAATTTTGCCTCCTTTGATTTGGTAACCAAGAAATTCTATTTTCGTCTGTAGGAATTTGCACTTGTGCCAATTAATTGACAAAACGAATTGCTCCGCCACGCGTAAGACTTCTCAAAGATATTTCAGTCCAGTGTTAAGGTCGTTCGATAAAATTACTAAATCGTCCATATATGCAAGAACTATTTTACGCTGGATCAATTCTTTAAAAGCCGTGTTTATAAATGTCTGAAACACCGCGGGGGAGTTACACAGTCCGAAAGGGGTGTACACATGAAATCATATTGTCCGTTTGGGAGTATGAACGAGGGGTATTTTCTACTTCCTGGCCCTAAGGAAAAAAGTTCTTTAAATCAAGCGTACTGAACGTATTCGCGTCCTGCAGCGCATCTATGACGTTATCGATTAAAGGAAGAGGGTATCTATCCTTCATGATCTTCTTATTCAGTTTCCTATAGTCTACACAAAGTCTCGTATCGTCACACTTTTTACTCACCAATACAACAGGACTCGCGTAGTCGGATAACGACGCTTGAATAATACTATTGGTACTTGAGGTACCAATACTTGAATAATACTATTGTCAACCAACTTTGTATCTGCCCGTCAACTCCCTGCTTTTCCGACGGCGGCAGGCATCTCGCGCGCTGGTAGACCGGTTCCTCGTCTTTTAGTATTCAACTCATTTTAACAGGAACCTCGTATTGCTTTACCGGATTATAATCATTAATCATCGCATCGACGGTACTTCTAGATTCGTCTGACTTGATATGCGACAAATCGACCTCGTTTACCTCGGTTATGCAATTTATCCCAAATACCTCCGGTACATCTAAATCGTCGGTTTCCGTTGGTCGTTTATAAATCGTTATTTTACCCCTTTCAATAAGCAAGTTCACCGTATTAAAGAAATCCGTACCTATCTGCAATTTGTGAAGCATCACTGTGTCCGAAACGACACAGATTGTAATCGAATATCGCGTGCCGTCTATTTCGATTCTCGTCTGAAACTCACCTAATGTTTTATTATTGCCCGATCTGACTCCGCGGAATATAATTTCGTTTTCTGTTAGTTTCGGCGATCCTAGTTTTATATATTGCTCCGTGGACATAAGTGAAATGTCGCTCCCAGGAGCGACTAGCGCAGCAGAAATTTAATCCGGGCCCCAACCGGGCTGCGACTCAAATTGCCCGTTTTCCAACCGGGGTCTGTTCAGGAAGCCAAGCGTGGCACTGGGCAGGCTGGTAGACACTAAACTAGCCAGTTTCTAGCTGGGAAGCTCGAGTGGGCCCTAACCGGGCAGCCGGAGCGGGTTCTAACTCGGCAACCCGAAAGGGCTCTTAGCGGGTAGCTGAGGCGGGTTCTAACTGGGCAACCCGAACGGGCTTTAAGGGGCTAGACTCCGGTTGTCGCGGTACTGCAGAGTCGCTGCATTACCGGCAAAATTAGGCCGAAATATGGGTTGAAATCTCCGCGACTTTCTCCCTTATATGAAATGATTTTGGGTTGTAAGAGGTGTCAATCGAAAGATAAAAGTTCAATATATGTCTCTCCGGGCATGTTTTTATGAGACTATGCTGTCTTTTAGTAATTGTAATGTGCCAAATGTGGCCGAAACGACAACGACGGACCCCTTTTACTCGGGAGTTTTTATGGCATTATAGCAGTTTTGTCTCAAAAACTAACACCGGAGAGACATAGATGGTACTTTCTTCTGCCGATTGACACCTCTCACGATCCAAAATGATTTTGTACAAGCGAGAAAGTCGCGGAGATTTTGGAGCATCGCTTCTGATGCTCCATCACCATATTGTCGATATGCAGAGCGGTATAGCTGGGTACTTTAGGTGGACCATTGGGACCGAGGTGGCGCCTAATTGAGAGGGCTACTCTGCGCTGTTTGACAGCTTTGACAGCACATTTTCGGGTTAGGCATACGCGCGATACAGATCCACTTCACACGAATATGATTTGGGAAGAATGTTCTATTCTCATTTATGATTTTTAGCTACAAAATATATACGCGGAAAGAAGAAAGTTCAGTAACGCGGACTTGTACTTTTTGGGATAAGCATTATTTCCTAGAGTTTCAATGTGTTTGCCGGCTGCAGTACTTTGTTATTGAAATATTGTTGTGCCATGGTAATAGTAGTATTACTACCAGTAGTGATTGAGTCTTCAATTATAGGCCTTGAGTAAACTGGAAAAAGTTTATGCAGTCAAAATATATCATTTTGGGGTGTTATAATTCTTTTCCAGTCCTGTCAAAGTTCACCCGAAATCTACAATGGAGCATTCGATTACGATTACGGTACATGTACGAACACAGTCTAGATACAATGAAAATAAACCTTTCCTAATCAGCATTCAGATATGCACTACCAATACTAATCTAATGCTATAGGCCTCTGGCAAACTTTGACAGTATCAGAAAAGTTGAATGTCGCTAAATTATCAAAATTTATGGTGTTCTAAACGATTTTGAATACTGTCAAAGTTCACCCAAGGTCTGTAACCGAGCATGCAATTATTACACAAGTAGTGCTGGCAGTACATATTCCAATATAGCCCTAGTATACCAGAAAACCTACATAGCTACGTTCTTTTTGATAACATCTGATTGAACAAAACTCTTGGCGAAGATTAGCTATTTTATCTGTAATCAATAGAGGTTTGCAAGAGAATTAGAGATTTGCAAATCTTGAAAACTGTAATGGAATTACAAGTCCTCAAATACATAAACTTTTCAATTCAAACATACTCTGCATAACTCTTCTGTACAGATGACTTTTCTGGAACGGAGAATCTTCTCATGTTCTGTTATTGAATTGTTACTGTTAACCTTATTGGCTATAATAACACTAGATCCAAGTCCATTTGACTACAATTTTCTTATATATTCTCTGCCAAAAATTCATGCAACAATTTCATGTATGACCCATCCTTGTTTCCGCAATATATGAGACAATAAATCAAGAGCTATACAAAGAAATAACTTTTTAGATTCCTTCGGAGAATTTCTTTGTTGAATACTGTTACAGGGAAGTTTCTACCGAAACCTGTGTTCGAGGACCTGTAACATTCTGCGCATGAGTCTTTTCTGGATGATTATTGTGGAACAAGTCTTATTATGGTCTGCTATTGAATAGTTGTTTTTCAAGATATTGGCTAGTATAGTCAATATCTTGAGAAACAGGTAATAATAAAATTTTCTGTTCCACAAAAATTATCCATAAAAGAGTGTGTTACACAGAATGTTACAAGTCCTTGAACGCGATTTCAAATTGAATTTTTTGAAAAACAGTAATTTACAAAAAAGCTGTCTGAAATAATAATCTCTATAGTATAATTCGCAGTCTTTTATGGTGGGAATAAGCGGTGTGAGGGGTGGGGGGGGAGACTAAAATGACAAACAAAAGGCATTTGATTATATTTGAATATATATATTTATTGTTATGGATATATGTGTGTTGTGTGTGTGTTATGTGTGTGTTATGTATGTGTTATGTATCTGTTATGTGTCTGTTGTATGTATTATTTATAAATATAGTATGTGTTTCCGTAAACTTGGTCTGATGCCTCAAATTGGCTTGGCCAGCCGCGGCCCCTACCGCGGCGTCCACCACGGCCTCTGCCACCTCTCCAACGGCCCCTTCCACGGCCCCGTTGGTTCTGGAAACCGCGACCGCCACCCCAACCGCGGTTTCCATATAAATTCGCCCGCAATAGGCGCTGTAATTGACGCATCTGAAAAATTCGAAAGAAATCAGCTTTACAGTTCCAACTATAGTTTGGAATGCAATGAAACAATCCCAATTCATACGTATGTCTACTTACTTGGCTATTGGTCAAGGGAGCGTCAGGGATGTTGTTGGCTGCCGCCGCCGCTTGTCCGCCTTCGCCGCTTGATCCCTCTACGGGTACGGGCACAGGTACGGTGGGCACAGGCACAGGCACAGATACGGGCACGTTGTCGCCCGCCCTTTTTTTAATAATATCCCCGCTAACGTCTGGCGAACGCTGCCCCGCGCGACGCTCCTGTCTCTCCTGCCCCTCCGCCACAACATTTCTGCAATCCATCTAAAATGAAAAAAGAACAAATAATAATATTTCATATTCATTATTACAACACGTGTTGTATACTGATGAAACGTGGATTTTATACGCGTGGATATGAATGCTGCAGGTTCACATCTTTTTTCCTGACAACGAAAGGTGTGATGTACAATCAAAGAAAGAAGATCATAAAATAGCACTCATACAACTGAAATCTACGACTGCACTGACAAGTTTTTTAGGACGACTGCTATAATAACCGAGCAAGATTTTCTACCGTACTAATTAGAAGACAGGCCAGGTTTCTGTCACTTATTTCTTTGTTACATTGTGTCGTTCTAAGATTGGGAAGCTTTAGTACGCGACAAATACGAATACCGTGCACGAGTGTCGATGGCATGACTAAAAATCGGGTCATGTGAAAGACCATTGTTCCCGATGTATTCTTCAACAATGTGACAAAGAGAAGTACGACAGAAATCGTACATATAGTGCGAAAACGAGATTAGACCGACGAAAAAACTGTGCAAATTTTGCAGACGTTTATTTAGATGCAGCGAGAAAGATTAGAGAGAAACTGGAAGTTGTGTGTCTGTAGACGTGAAGAAGAACTGGTAAGGGTACTTACGATTTTTGCGATGTTTCCTCTATGCTAGTAGAAAAACGTCTGAAGCTCGGGTCCCACTTACACAAAGGGCCCGACCGAAGTCGAACGTCACGCCACGATTAGCCGGACGTGTCAACCGAACGGGGCACGGCGCGCGAAACATCGAGACAAATTTTGTCATGAGATGCTACATCAAGAATCGCAAGGAAAATCACACAAAATTTAACAATATAAGAACACTTGTCCACTGAATCATGCAACCGTCACTTGTGTACAGTTTCTCGCAGTCAAACGATCCCACACCTATGCAATTTTACATAGGCAATACATAGGTACTCCTTGCGCGCACTGTTGAGCTTTCGGTTCCGCTCTCGCCCCGCCACCCGCGAACCGAACGATCTCGCTGCTTCGGTTCATCAGTTCATTGTTTTGTACGTTACGCTGAACACGTGCGATACACTTGAACTTCACAAATACGGAAGTTATTTATTAGGGACTACGGTGCACTAACACTTTCGTGTTTATTTTGCAACACGTTCCGCATCTCGCAAAGTTTTGCGGTGCGTTTTGCAAGAGATAGTGATAGTGAATGTGAAAAATGGAAGAAGATGTAGGAGAGAAAAATAACGATGTTCCGAAGGACAATCGGTCCGCGAGAGAAAATACGAAAAGCCGCCTTCGACTGAGTTCAAAACGCAGGTCCAATAGTAAAGGCTGGCGACGAAGGTAAGTTTTATCATTCCCTGTAATATACATTGAAATTCTCCTTGAAAATGACATTATTCCTTGTACACTACCCAAAACTCATGATGCATCTTTCTGTATCTACAGAATTTGCAACGATAGATTGCACATATATACTGTTTCATGATTACCATTTGCCAAGTCTTTGTTGATTTTTCATATTTCGCCTTTGCCTGCTTCGGACTTTCCGCTTTCATATTTTCTGAACTTGAAAAATGTTAGTGTATCGATAATATTGCTGATGATCATCATTTTCTCAAAGTTACATTGTTGCATTTCCAAGGAAGGACTCGACGTCATTATACTTGTCTCGCTTACACGCCCGTCCAATTTCTTTATGCTTGCTCTCGCGACGGTTCGTTCACCCTCTCTTTCTTTCTTTTCTCTAATGGCGCGTTGCCCCTTCAGCCCCTGGCCATCTCTTTATAAGTCGACACAAAATAGTCAGTCGGATAATTGTTTGCTGAAATATCGTTGATGGTACTATAAGTAGTTCTTTTTTTCTTGCGTCGCAATATACAGTCTGAAGCACCACAATAGCTTGCTGTATTACATGACTTCATTGTTTGCAAAATCAGCCACGCATTTCTGATTGTTTTCTACATTCATATTTTAAGAAAAAACACGAGGTGCCCCGCATTTCAGCCACGCATTTCTGATTGTTTTCTACATTCATATTTTAAGAAAAAACACACTACCCAACCCCATTGACGATCGCCGACCATCGGTGAAAAAAAGCTAACGCCTGGGCATCACGTGCGCACTCGACGCTGGGATCCTTCAGCCGCGTGCAGTCCCCATCCCCCATCATAAATCTGTCACCGGACCGACTTTCTGATTGTTGTTTAGTCAACTACTAGCCTCTCTATAAAGCGTATTGCCGCTAGCATTATTGCTTCTCGCATCCACCGACCGTTGAGCGGTTTACTGGAGAACGATTATAGGAAATATTCAGAAATCTCGTTAGTCGAATGGAGGGAGACAACGGAATTTGCATATCAGTCGGATTACCCGATTCGGAAACATAACGATTTTCCGGCGCATTCTGTTCGTGAAGGTAATGAGAGAACGCAAGTAAGAAAGGGGTGCGTTGCAAGATACAGAAATGCTTGCAAGTTAGTCTTTATAAAGGTCAAGTAAAAAGTACCCCGATTGCAGTCGAGGCTTTATAACGCCCTGTATGTCCGAGGAATTATCCGGGAAGGGAGAGATATGCGTGATGCGAATTCAATTACACTCCATCCAATATAGGAATTTCGATGAGTATGCAATGTTACAAAATCAATGGGTAAAAGATTCAAAATTACCAACATTGCTTCAGATTTTCGGATAGAGTTTTTATACTGAAGAATGTCGGATCGCTATGACTTGATAAATCCAAACAATCTCGGCAAATTTCGTAGGGCTCTTGCTCTCACATTTGGAAAATTTGGAAAAAAAGAAGCTACTCAAATTGAATAACATGGGTCCGTATTGTTAGGATCATAATGTATTTGCAATGACTATGAAACCTTGCGTTCATTGCACCATATACCGATATACCTTTCGGCAACACTCTTCTCTCCCTCTCTCTCCCTCCTTCCCCCTCCCCCCTCTCCCCCCCTCTCTCTCCCTCTCCCTCTCTCTCTCTCTCTCCCTCTCTCTCTCTCCCTCTCTCCCTCTCTCCCTCTCTCTCTCTCTCTCGTGAGTACCTAAGTCACGCTTCATCACGCTCCTCCTATTACGCCAGATTTCTGCCGTTCTTTGCCCTGTGGGGCCTGTTTCAGGTAGCCATCGTGTTCTCGCTCGGCCTGCCTTCTTTTTGGCCTATTAATTACTATCGGCTCCATTCTAGCCGACGAGAACACGACCTTTATTATCAGTGGCAAATTGACAGAATTTCTAACCCTCATTTTTTGGGTCGCCGAATTTCTGTTGGACGTGGAATTTTTGAATTTTCCGACGTCTCGCCGTTTGCGCCCTCTCGCCGGCTGTCAACCCTCACGGCTGCCATCTGCCTGCTCCTGCCACGGCTGCCAACGAAGTCAACTGTCCACCTCTCGTCCAGAATGCCCCCGACTCCGACTCTTACTTGTGCTCACTGCAATAAGGGGACCAAGACGGGTGCGGATGGATGTACTCGTTGCAAGGGCACTTTTCATCCTGGATGTCTCAGGATCCACCAAGAGCGAGGCTGCAAGACTGTCGTCCCGCCTTGCCTCATTACTGCAGTGGTTCCTACTCCCACGCCGGGCCCAGCCTCTGTGACCGCTGCCACACCGGCTGCATCTTCGTCGGGATCTTCGACGCTGCCTGCATCTAGCCTATTGGATCCAGCATCTACATCCATAGCATCATTTGCATCAGCTATCAACAGCATTAATGGCTCGCTGGTCAGTTTTATGGCCGAGCAACGTTCGCAGGCGGCCGACATCCGTGCCTGTCTGAGCCAGCTAACTACTACCACGGCTCTATTGACGGATCGGCTCAACGCCTTGGATGCTCGTACTGGATCCCTTGAGGCGCAAGTCAGCTCTGCCTCCGCTCAACAAGCTGCCCTTCAGGCCGCTCTTCAGGCTCAAGCAAAATCCTGCTCTTCTCAACTCTCTGCTCTCTCTTCTACTGTGAACGCCTCGATCGAGTCTCTGCGTGCCGAAGTGAGTCAAGTGGTCGCATCTAAATCTGCGCTCACGGCTGCCGCTGACACCACCGTAGCGCGCCTCTCTCGCTTAGAGGTGGCAAGCAGGTCCGCTGAGCTGGTTATCGCTGGCTTCCCGGAGTCCCCAAACGAGGACTTGTGCTCCCACGTCCTTCGCGTTGCGCAGGCGCTCGGTACCCCGCTCAGTGCCTCAGACATTGTCTCTACTTCTCGCCTGCGTGGTACCCCCACTCCTGACCGGCCGCGTACGATTCACGTCAGGCTCACCTCTTCCTCTACGCGAAATGCGTTGCTTGCAGCTAAGCGAGCTAAGCGCGACCTACCTGCGTCGGCGGTCGACCCATCTTTCTCCTCACGCTTTATTTATGTGAACGAGTTCCTTCCTCGTCACCTTGCTTCCCTACTAAAGCGCTGCCGGCAGCTTGCCCGCGAACGTGGGTACGCGCGCGTGTGGCATAAAGACGGAACCATCTATGCCAAGAAGACGGACTCGTCGTCCCCCGTCCGTATTGACTCTCTCCATGACCTCGAGTCAAAATTCTTGTGAGGGTGTACCTCCCGCGCGTCGTCCTCTCTTTCGTCGGTCCGGCCTCCCCCTCTGCGGCTCGGGCATATCAATGCCCAGTCCCTTGTGGCGCATTTTGACCGCCTTGCGTCTTTTCTGCCTCGCTCTAACCTCGATATTCTAGCGGTCTCGGAATCCTGGCTATCCCCGTCCATCCTAGATAGCCAGTGCGCGATACCTGGGTACACTCTACTCAGGTGTGACAGGGATGGCAGAATGGGCGGAGGCGTTTGCCTCTATTCTCGCAATTCTTTTACTACCCTCGTAATTGCTTCTTCCTCTTCCTCTCCTTCTTCTGGCCCTGAATTCCTATTCGTAGAAGTAGTAGTTCCCTCTGTTGCCTCCCTTCTTGTCGGGGTCGTTTATCGACCCCCACACGCCCCTCTTTCTCACTTTGAGCCTATGTTCGCTGACATTCTCTCGGACTACCCGAATAAGGTAGTGCTTGGCGATTGGAATGCGGACATGTGTTCATCTTCTTTCGATTCCGTCTACCTTGGAGACCTCTTCTCTCGTCTAAATCTTTACTCTATTCCTTTCTCTCCTACTTTTCATACTTCTACTTCCTCTACTTGGCTTGACCTCGGGCTTGTTGATGATTCTGGTAAGGTTGTTTCTTATTCTCAAAGTAGAGAGCTTCGCTGCTCTAACCATGACTTCATCTCGCTAGAATACGCATTAACCTCACGCATTGCTCCTTTTAATGATCTTCGTCGGAGGTATGGTTCAATCGACCGTGACGCACTACTCAATGATACCTCGCAGCTTAGCTGTATTCGTCTTACTACGAGCGCTTGTGAGAGTAGCGTTGATCGGTTGGTTGAAAATCTCAATGCGGACTTGCTCCAAGTTCTCAATGAGCATGCCCCTCTTCGACCCCTGCGTGTTAGACGGCCACCTGCTCCCTGGATCACTCCTGAGATTCGTCTCGAGATGCGTTCTCGTGACTCCCTCAGGAGATCCTATATTAGAACTGGAAATCCGGATTTGCGGGTACAATATAGAGCCTGTCGTAACAGAGTTCAAGCTCTTCTGGCGCGAGCTAGATCTGCTTTTCTCTTCGACAGGCTTTCCAACCTTACTAACCCGAACGAAGTTTGGCGCGAGCTAAAATCGTTCGGTGTTCTTCCTCCCTCTCGTACTTCCGCTCCCACTCACTTGTCTCCGGACACCCTTAATACCTTCTTCCTTTCGGCTCACGCCTCAACTCCACCGGCCGTCCCCGCATGTTTGTGTTTGTCTAACTGTCCCTCTGACGAATCATCTTTTTATTTCTCTCCGGTCACGGAGGAGAGTCTTGCTCGCGCCTTACGCCTTACTAATTCGTCCATCTCGCCCTCGGATGAGCTGAGTGCGAGGTTTCTCTCTCTTTCGTTTCCTGCTATTTACCCCACTGTCTTACACATCTTCAACTCTTCTCTCACTTTCTCTATCTTCCCTGACGCCTGGCGTCGCTCTCTCATCACCCCTATACCTAAAAAACCGCACGCCTCTGCACCCGCTGACTTTCGCCCTATTTCTATCCTTCCCGAGCTCTCTAAAATCCTTGAGAGGTTGGTCCTCATTGACCTCCAGAGTTTTCTTCATAGCTCTGGGAAGTTGGACCCCTCGCAACATGGTTTTGTAAAAAACCGATCCACACAAACCGCTCTCCTGACACTCCTGGAGGACGTCCGTCTCGCTGCTGATCAGCGGATGGTCACAATCCTGGTGTGTCTCGACTTTTCAAAGGCCTTTGACACCGTAGACCACTCTATCCTCCTTACTAAGCTTCACTCTTTCAATTTTTCTTTTCCGGTCTTACGGTGGATCTGGTCCTACCTTGCTAATTGGGTACAGGCGGTCAGAATCGGGCGGTCTACCTCTCATTTCTCCCCGGTCCACTCGGGCGTGCCGCAAGGTTCCGTCCTTGGGCCGTTCCTTTTCTCTCTCTACATTCAGGATCTTAATTCCTCTATCTTCTACTCCAAGGTAGTCAAATACGCGGATGATATACAATTGTACATCTCCGCGCCTTACAACCAACTGGAAGACGCAATTACAAGGATCAATTCTGACCTTGCCAGCGTCTCTGCCTGGTCTACTTTGAACTCTCTGAAATTAAACGTGTCTAAAACGCAGTGCTTGATGCTTGGCTCTGCTCGTGCCCTTGGCCTGCAGCATGTCGCCGGTGCCCCCCTGGTTCAGATGGACGGTATACCCATCCCGTACGGCTCTCGGGTCGTCTCGCTGGGTCTGCACATATCGCCCACTCTTGACTGGGGGGATCACACTCGGCACATCTGCAGTAAGGTCTACGGTGTGCTTGCGGGGCTGAGACGTCACAGTGCTGCGTTGCCGCGGAGCCTTAAAATCAAGCTCGTATCCTCCCTCATTCTGCCACACCTCGATTACTGCTGCCTTGCTTTGCTGGGCATCAGTGCGGCAGCCGAACTGAAAGTTCAGCGTGCGCTCAACGCCTGCGTGCGCTTCATTTTCGATGTGCCTCGCGACGCGCACATTACGCCATTCTATCGGCGCCTTCAGTGGCTTAAGGTTCGGGATAGGCGGCTCCTCTTCCTTGGGGTTAGCCTCTATCGGGCGGTGAGCACCCAGTCCTCTGGCGTCCTGAGGAACTTACTTGTTCTCCGATCTGAGGGATCGGCCGGTTACCCCTCTCGTCAACGGGGAACCCTCCTGGTGGTGCCCGTTCACCGCACCTCGTTCTTTGGGGCCTCGTACTCTGTACGTGGGCCCCAATTTTGGAATAGCCTCCCGCCTAATATCCGGGAGTGTGACAGCGAGGGAGGTTTCAGGGGGGCCCTTACGGCTCACCTGTTGGCGACTTATTTTTAGTTTCTTTTTTCTTTCTGGTGTACCTAGTATTACTTTTAATATTAAGCTTCATCTCTTTCACTCTTCTTCTCATGCGACGCGGGCTCTATTCTCTTTTCTCTATTCTTCTATTCACTTATCTCTTCTAGGTCTTAGTTATTTTTCTTTTCTTTTTAGTTGTAACCTTAGTATTAATCTCTGCGTTTTCTGTTTTATATTTCTATGTATATTTATACTTGTTCTTGGTAGTTCTGAGAGGGCAACTTTTGCCCTAGAACTGAATAAAATAATCTGTAATCTGTAATCCCTCTCTCTCCCTCTCTCCCTCCCTCTCTCTCTCTCCCTCCCTCTCCCCCCCTCTCTCTCTCTCTCTCTCTCTCACACACACACACACACACACACACACGCCTCGAAACAAAAGATGAGACGGTACCGTCACCAACCGCCCATGCCTTGACCGCTCGGCCACACTCACACCCATTCACATGCACACACTACACTCACGCTCGCACTCCCACCGTAGACCTAAAATCGTATCCCACACATATTGCACATTAATCTGATTATGGTGATTTTACATTTCCGCTAGACTCTAGACCATTGATTCGTCGAGAATCCACTCTCGTCATCCATCCATGCGCAGAAATCATAAATTTGCAAATTTTATTTTTAGACAGAAGTAGTGCTCTGCTTGTCTACGCGATGCGAAATGCCATTTTGCGAGATTTTGGTTTGGAGGTCTAATCACAAGCTTCGTGTGGTCTCAATTACACCTTTTTCAATTGTATTGCAATATACAATTACTAGAAGCCCGTAAATAAAACTCTATATAACCTGTCTCTAGTATATATCTATGTCAGTACAGCTAAAAATTGGTTTTCATTTTTGTTTTACTTTGTTATAGCAACTCAAAAAATCTGAAATAATTTGAGAAAGGTGAAGGAGGAAAGGGACTTCTTCCTCAATTTTTTCGACATTGCCTCCAAAAAGCATCATATTAAACTGTAGAATAATAGATGAGGAAGGTGGTTTCCTTAAAATAATTAGTGGACTGTATGTGATAAAATAAATAGATGTTCTGGTTTATTCATTTGTGATGTTCGGTGACATCCGCGTTGCTGTGTGCTATTTACAGATCAGTACAGTGGTATATACAAAGCCCATCGATCTATGATCGATAGGTTAGTCAAAAGCGGAACTATTTTGCTGGTGAGCATGGTCAAGGATGAACTGTACAATGTGTGCCTGAGGATGCACAATGAGCTTCTAAAAGAATCTCAGTCTTGAGAGTAGCCACTCTGATCAATCCGTCTTTTCCTGGGTGTAGTTCCGTAACCCTTGCAAGAGGCCACTTCGTTGGTGGAAATCTCACATCTGAAATCAGAACTAATGAACCGACCTTCATCTCATGTGAGGCATGATGCCACTTTGAGATGGAGAGCTGTCGTTGGAGATATTGAGCTGACCACTGTGTCCAGAAGCACTGAACACGTTGCTGAATGAATTGCCACCTTGAGAGCCGGTTCTGCTTCACATCCATAAGTGAGGGTTCAGGAACAGTTATCAATGGTCCCCCGACCAAGAAGTGAGCTGGGGTCAGGGCTGATATGTCATCAGGATCCTCAGTGAGCGGTTCTAGCGGTCTTGAATTCAATATAGCCTCAATTTGGATGATTAAGCTGGTGAGCTCTTCAAAAGTGAGCAGTGCGTCTCCGACAGTTCTCCTCAGACGAAACTTCACCGACTTCACTGCAGCTTCCCACTTTCCTCCCATGTGAGGAGCCGCAGGTGGAAGGAATCTCCAGGTTGTCCCTTCGTTGGTGAATGAGCACGCCAGTGATTTGAATCGTTGCGTGCCTCTTGTGAACAGTTCCTTCAGTGAGGCGTCTGCTCCAATGAAGTTGGTGCCGCAGTCACTGTGTAGTGTATGGCAGACGCCTCTGCGTCCAGTGAACCGTCTGAACGCTGCAATGAATGTGTCAGCTGAGTAGTCACTTACCACCTCAAGATGGACAGCTGAGGTTGAGAAGCACACAAAAATACACAGCCATCCCTTGACCGTCTTGGCACCTCTACCAGATCTGGACTTTATGTGGAGTGGACCAGCGTAATCCACTCCGGTGGTGTAAAATGGTCGGGATGGTGTGACTCTGGCTGCCGGCAGCAGACCCATCAATTGGTGGGCTCGTACGCCACGTTGACAAGCACATGATATGCAGCGGAGTATGTGGGAACGTACTGGCTGTCTACCACCAATAATCCAGTAGTTCCTTCTAATGTGGTTCAAAGTGAGCTGTGTTCCGCCATGCGTTGTCCTCAGGTGAGCCTTTGAGATGACCAGCTGAGTGAAGTGCGAATGGCGTGGTAAGATTGCTGGATGAATAGCCTTAAATTCCAACTGTAAGTTCTTCAGACGACCTCCTACTCTGAGAATGCCTTGAGTGTCAACAGAGGCAGTCAAAGAGCGGAGCGGATGAGCTGGTGTTAGACCATGAGCAGTGATCAGCTTGAGTTCTTGAGAGAAGTACGCTGCTTGAGTAGCTTTGAGCCAGAAAACCTTGGACTTTTCTATATCTTGTGGCGTGTGCGGATGCTGTCCAAGGGTTAAGTTTGGCAGCTTCTTAATTAACTGACTGACTCTAAAGCAAACTGCGGTTGCTCTGAGCAGTCTAGTTAGAGACGAGAACTGTTCTATAACCTCCCAATGGTACCTTGGTTGAGCTGCTGCCACAGCGAGTGAGAGCCCCGGTCGCTCTTCTAGGTGAGTACTTGAGTCTTCTAACTGGCCTTGCATTGGCCAGTGTTGCTGATCCTTGAGCAGCCACTGTGGCCCTGTCCACCACAGTTGATGCTTCTGGAGCTGGGAGATTGTGAGACCCCGAGAAGCGCAGTCGGCTGGATTGACTTTGCCAGGCACAAATCTCCATACGCTGTGTGAAGATAGATCTTGGATTACTGACACTCTGTTCCTGACAAAGTCTTTCCACCGTGACGGATGAGAGTTGATCCAGGTTAGGGTGACCGATGAGCCTGTCCATAAGAATGTCTGAGCATTAGGTATGTGCAATATTTCAGTCACATACCTCATGAGCCGTGCAAGGAGCAGTGCAGCTGTTACTTCCAGCCTAGGAGTGGACATTCTTTTGAGCGGTGCCACTTTTCATTTGGAGCAGACCAATGTCACCCTTGTGTGTTGTCCTGTATCCGTTGCCTTTAAGTAGATGACAGCTGCCATTGCAAGTTGAGATGCGTCAGAGAATCCGTGCAGTTCTAGAGTTGAGTGAGAGGTGATCTGGCTCCAACGTGGCACTGAGATGTCCTCCACTTGAGTGAGCTCGGCTCGGAACGAATTCCACTTGTGAGTTATCTGTTGTGAAACTGGTTCATCACAGCTGAGCTTTTCTAGCCAAAGTTCTTGTAACAAAATCTTGGCTCTCACAATGAACGGTGCCAGAAACCCAAGAGGGTCGAACAGTTGAGCAGTCTCTGATAGGATGACTCTCTTAGTGAGCTTGGAATTTGAGAGAGCTGATCTTGACAGGAAATTGAATGAATCTGAGTGAGGAGTCCATGACAGACCAAGGAGCTTGATCTTGCTGTCTTCAAAGGAGTGCGGTTCTGAATGAGCTGATTGTTCTGAAACGTGCGCTAGGAATGATTCGATGTTACTGTGCCACTTTGCTAAGGGAAATCCACCTGCTGCGCACAGCTGGATAACCTGAGTTGCAATGTCTTTCAATGTAGACACTTGCTCTGCTCCTCCAAATATGTCGTCCACATATCTGCCACACAGGAGTGGTTGTGTTGCCAGTGGAAACCGATGTCCTTCATCTTCAATGAGTTGCAGGAGTGAGTGGATAGCCAGAAATGGTGCTGATCTTGTTCCATACCTAACAGTGGTGAGCTGATACGACACCATATTCTGCTGTTCATCGGTCCACATGATGCGCTGAAGATCCCAGTCATCTTCATGCACCTTTATCTGTCGGTACATCTTTGAGATATCTGTTGCAAAGATGTACTTGAACTGTCGAATCCAAACGAGGATGTCTGAGATGTCCTTTTGAATCTTTGGTCCCACGTGTTGTAAATCATTGACTGATGTCCCTGATGAGCTGGGACTGGAACCATTGAAGACGACTCTCAGCTTCGTTGTTGTGCTGTCCTCTTTAAGGACACCGTGATGAGGTAGATAGTAAGGGTAAGTGGGAGATTGCCCCAATGACCAATCTGCCGAGACCCTCAACCCTCCTGACGTCAAAACATCATGTGCTAAGGTCATCTCGTCTCGGACACCAGAGTCAATCTCCATGAACAGTTCTGATGAGCTGTTCTCAGGGGCACGTCTCATGTGCCCCATCTCCTCATACTCCCTCATGAAGGCAGTGTACATTGAACTGCTCGAGTCGTTGACTGAGAGGCGTCTCCTGAGCCTGATGAGACATCGTTGAGCAGTGTACCTGGATTCACCTAGAGCTGTCAGAGAGGATTTAAGAGGTATCCTCACAATGAACCGTCCGGTTTCATCTCTTGTGTGAGTTGCTTTGAAGTGATCTTCACAAGCTTGTTCTTCTGGACTGAACATAGATGGTGATGATTGAACTTCTTCCTGAACCCAGAATTTGGTGAGCAGGTCTTGAATCTCTTGGTCTGATGGGCTGATCGTTGTATGAAATGAACACCTTGCTTGGTGAGCTTGTTCTGGAACTGGTCCGAGCACTATCCAACCGAAAATGGTTGAGAGCGCAATTGGCAGTGAACTTGTGCATTTCTTAAGACCTGGCCTGATGATCTGGCCGTATGCATCTGCCCCAATGATGATATCCACTGGTCTTGGAGTGGTGAAGTCTGGATCTGCCAGTTGTAGGTTAAAAAGGTGCTCCCATTCCTGAGAGTGAGCAGGCGCTGATGGCAGGACTCTCGTCAGCTTGTTCAGCACATGAGCATTGATGGTTGCGCATTGTGCTGAATGAACGGATCTGAGCTGTGCTGAGACGACACCCTTGGTGAGTATTGTCTGTGAGTTGCCTATCCCCACAATGGGGATCGTTGAGTACTGACGGTGTTGTAAGCGTCTTTCTCCGGGCTGCGTTCCGCGCCGGCTCCGGTGGCTGCGCTCCAACTTCGCCGAGGCTCGTCCGAGGTCACCTAAAAGGCGCGAAGGGAAGCGGTTGGGTGCCAGGCCCTGGATAGGGCCAAATTTCTAAATGATACGTTCCCTCGTCCTGATGTTGCCCTCCTGGTGGACCTCTCGAGCTCGGCGGCCTCGCTGCTGTCTCCCTGGCTGGCTCGGGTGGAAGGTAGAGTGGCGGAGTCTGGATGTCGGGGAGAAAGAAGCATAGAAACCCACGCGGATGGGTGGCGAAGATGTTTATTGGGCCGGGACGGCCTGAAACCCTACTGTCCTCGCGCTCGCGTCCGAACGGTCGGCGTTCGGACCCTCGGCTTTCCCGTAGCCGCTTTACAATTTAAAGTTCACCCGGCCTCGTTGCGCTCGCCGTGCGCTCGCTATGCCGTAAGGCTCGGACACGCCAGTTCCAATTTGCAAATACTGTTCGTGTCTGTAGCGGAGCTGCTCGCCTCGATGGTACGTGCCCGTTGACGGATGGCCACGGAGCCGAAAAACCCAAAGACCGTCGAATACCCAAAAACTACCGTCCGGGGTGGACGGCCGTGACGCTCCTGGCTTTCGTACGCCTCACAATCTATAGCTCGACAGAAACCGGGGACTTTGCGGCGACTTGAGGAGTCGCGCCAAGGAAGTAACAGCCTCGTGACCGATGGTCACCCGCACTAGGGCTGCCTCTACAGGAGCGTAAACGGCCGGCACCGAGACCTACAGATACTTTTAGGCAGGCAGGTAATTTCACTGGGCTCACCTTCAAAGTTGACAAAAAAACTCCTACTTCGGTATCGTACTCTGAAGATCGCTCGCTCGCACACTCACTCGCTCACGGTCGCTCACAAAGTGACTCGCTTCCGGCGCTACCAAAATTTTGCCCAGTGTTACGTTGCCGCCTTACGCTCTCGATCTCTCGATGCCGCCGCGCCGGTCGATATCGATCGGTGCCGAGGGCGGGCGTATCGATCCCGCGCGCCAGAATCGAACGCCTCGCTACACCACGCTATCCGCCGCTGTCTTCAGCCTGCGGACGCTAGGAGCTCCTGGTGCACGCTGGTTTGTCCATGTTCGTCTTGTCCTTCGTCGTGCTCCCAGGCTTCGAGCGGCCCGATCGGCTCGTCGTCTCGGCGGATCGGCACCCTCACTATGGCTCGCAGTTGGGGGCATCCGGGCCCCTCCTCCTCGAGCTTATCTCCTGCTCCTCGACTGACGGGTTGTCCTTGTCGCTAGATGAAGCTCGCAAGTAGAGACAGCGCGTTAGTAATAATTCAGTGGCTACTGGCGGTACCCCTTGGAGCTACGGTATTTAATTTTCGTGGCGAGTGCGCGGCGAGAGCGGCTGCCCCGTCACAGTGTAGGCGGTGAGTCCTGACACAGTGGGTAGAGATGAACGTCAGTTCTGAACCAGGATCTATGAGCAGTCTGACTGGGCTAGTATAAACTGGTGTGATGAGCAGTGCTTGTGCGGTGGCTAGCAGGGTGGCAGATCTGCTAGCTGTGTGGTGAGCTGGTCGGTGAGCGGTGCTGTGAGTGGAGCAAGGTGGCACTAGTCCTCCTCATTTCGTGGCCGAGGAGGTGGCTTTTTGATGAGCAGGTCCTGGTGCTGAGCCGGTCTTTTGGTGAATCATCGTGTGGTATTTGCCACCACACGATCTGCACGTCCTGCTAGTCTGGCAGGACGCAAGGTTGTGGTGCCCCAGGCAATTATAGCACAGCCTGTGCTTTTCCACAACCTTGAGCCGTTCTGTGATGCTAAGCTCCCTGAATTTAGGGCAGGTCACCACATAATGATCCCCCTTGCAATGATCGCAAGGGTAAGTGGTGACACTGCTTTCAGGTGAGCTGGTGGCAGCGTGAGCAGATCTGGTTGCGGGCCTGGCTGGTTGAGCTGCTCTCGCCGCAGCCTTGACGTATGAGCCAGACTGCGGGTGATCAGGTCTTCCGTCTTCAGGCCTGGCCTCCAAGGCCTTTGCCTTGGCCTGCAGGAAGGCGATCAGGTCTGCCATAGTGGGAGCCTTTGCTGAGAGCTGCCATTTCAGCTCCGAAGGCTCTCGCACTGAGGAGTGGAGCTGGTCGACGGTCGCACAGATGAACACATGGTTCCAGTGCTCTGTCGCCACTTCGAGCCCCTTGAACTGATCCCTGATCTTAACTGTTGAGTTGACCAGGTTGTGCAGTTCGTGAGCAGTTCTACACTAGGTCTTCCGAGCTGATATGAGCTGGTGAGTGTAGGCCATGATGAGCCGGTCCTTGTCCTCGAATCTGGCGCTGAGCCGTTCCCACGCCGGCTGAAAGGCGTCATCGGTGAGCTGGACTGACTCGATTACCTGAGCTGCCGTGTCGGTTAGACTGGCCTTGGGGTAATGGAGCCGTTCGAGATTGGTGACTCGGGCATTACGAATCACCATTGATCGGAATAAATCCCGTAATGTGGGCCACGCCATGAGATCCCCGCTAAATTTTGGCAGGGTGAGGTCCGGCAGCTTGCACGGCGTTGAGCTGGTCAATGAGTGCTCCTCGGAAGGTTGAGCAGAGCTTGAGCTGAACGTGGCCTTTAGCTTGCGCAGCGCCGTGGATGAGAGCTCATACGCCATTGCCGCCTGATGACATTCTCCACCATGTAAGGATGATCGAGCAGTGCCTTCCGACCGCACTGCCCGATCATGAGGTGATCCTGCGTAATGGCGCACCAGACATCCCGGACGTAAGTATGTCTCTCCTCGAGATCCTCGAGGGAGACAGGTGAGTCGGCCATCTCGGAGATCTGGTGCGAGAACCGTTCCAAAGTTGCACACCGAGATTTCTGAGTTGTTATCAGAAATTCGGTGTGCACAGGGAGCCCAGAGTTCGGCGATGGCGAGGATGAACGGTTCGAGACTGACGTCGCAGGTTGATCTACCTTGAGCTGATCTTTAATTGTTGAGGTACACGCTTCCCCAGAAGTTGTGTTCAGATCATGAGCAGGTCCAGTCACGGTGGGCTGCTCTTGAGCAGACGCCTCCTTGGTGAGCTGTTCGGGATGAGTTGGCTTCGCCTTAGGCATGGTGAGCTCCTTCGTTGTCGAGATGTGGCGGGAGAGGCTGGAAGATCTAGCCAACACCCGCCACAGAGCCGTCGGGGCGATTCTCCCGAGCCATAAGGCTTGGGTGAGTCGCGGCAGGGGGCAGCTCTCCTACCGCGCCACGCAGGTGCTCCCGGGCATGGCTGCTTCGGTGAGTACCTGCATCGCATCGGGAAGGAGGCGACGGCACAGTGCCACCATTGCGACGGGGACCGGGACACGGCGGAACATACCCTCCAGCATTGCAGGGCCTGGGGGGAACAGTGCCGTGTCCTGGTCCGGTATATTGGGAGGGACCTCTCGCTGCCGACGGTCATCCGACAGATCCTCGGCAGCGAGAGGTCGTGGGGGGCCTTCCTCGCCTTTTGCGAGGAAGTGCTCTCCCAAAAGGAGGAGGCGGAGCGGCGGCGGGAGCGGACGGACCCCTTCCGTCTGGGGAGGGCCCGTCCCCGCCGGTGGGGTTTCCCTGCCGGTTGGCCGGGCATATGCCAAGGGGCCGCCGGGCGGCAGAGTGGTGGCGCCTCCGCAAAGCGGCCCCGAGACGGGGCGGGACGTGTAGTAGTCGCACGTTTCGCTCAGGTGAGATTGACGGTGCGGGGGGCACGGTTCGCTCCTCCTTCGCCGGTGGCGAAGGAGTGCGGCGAGCCGTGTCTCCCTGCGAGTAGTGGGGGACGCCTCCCTCTCTCGTGAAAGCGAGAGAGGCGATGGCCACTCTCCCACCACGAGACGGGCCCCCACTAGGGGGCGGGCGCGGGGCGGCACCGGTCGTGTTCGAACAGAGTTCCCGGTGTCGCCCCAATAAGCGCTGAGGATGGCCACCGTGGGGTTTTAGCCGGTAAGAGTCCGGCACTACCCCGTCGCCCCCACCAGGGCGGCGGGGTGACCATGAGAATTTCCCCACGAAAAAAAAGGCATGGTGAGCTGATCCTGCCTTCGCAGATGAGCAGATCTCGCCACCTGATTCTTCAGAGTCTCCCACAGGGATTTTGGGGACGAAATTGTGCTCTTGTATTTCGCACAACAGTAGTGACAATAGCAACTATGAGCTGGTCAGTCTATATTTCGCACGCACACACTTTTCCACAGAAGTTTTCTCTATTACCGTTAGCACGTGGCACGCACTCCTAGAGCTTCCAGAACAAAGAGGTTCAAACCGACGCTAACGGTCCCCGCAGGGCATGGTGCCGGAAGTGAGCAGGAGCAGACGGTGTAGCGCTTGGTCGCTGATTGGCTGAACGCACGCGACAACGGCGGAGTTATCCCGCGCGAATGACCGGACATCCGGCTCGAAGGACTAAAAAATGTAGAATAATAGATGAGGAAGGTGGTTTCCTAAAAATAATTAGTGGACTGTATGTGATAAAATAAATAGATGTTCTGGTTTATTCATTTGTGATGTCCGGTGACATCCGCGTTGCCGTGTGCTATTTACAGATCAGTACAGTGGTATATACAAAGCCCATCGATCTATGATCGATAGGTTAGTCAAAAACGCAACTATGTTGCTGGTGAGCATGGTCAAGGATGAACTGTACAATGTATGCCTGAGGATGCACAATGAGCTTCCAAAAGAATCTCGGCACACATGATGAGAGGAACAGAGAAAGGTTCAAAATGATATGTAGGAGGTGTGAGCTCCTGCATGAACGGAGTATTGTGCCGATGATGCACTAAAGACCACTTTCGTGGTCTGGCTACAATTCCTCATAAATGTACAAACGTGAATGAACTGGTCATGCAATTGTGACTCATGAAGATGATCCACTTGAGCTATTTAGGCTTGAGAAATATGAACAGGACAAATGATCAGAGCTGGGATGCTTACTGTTCGACGTCTCCGAGGCGAGAGCGTTATCAGCGCCTGAGAGATGACGAACAGGTAGAGCAGTTCAGGAGATACTCGCCAGGGCGTGCATGGAGCGCACGCCTAGGCCAATCTGACTTCGATCTGGTATCTCTAGATCACCAAGTGAGGTTGGGACACTGTGAGCTGGGCGCTATGTGACAGGTGGGGTTATGTCAGGACGTTTGAACAGGTCTGATAGGGATGCTCCATACATATAAAATCCCTTAATTAATATGATTATTGAACATAAACAATTTACTTTTTTTCTCCGTATAGTTCCTCAGTTTTCATGCGTTAAGGATAGAATCCGAAAAAAACATATTTTGTACTTTTCGCCAGTAAATGTTGAAAAAAATCTTCGAAATTCTTTGTACCATATTATAGAAGGAAAAAATAACAACTTAAAATTAAACTTTCTTCTGTAACTTTTAAACAGAAGGGGTTAGAAGCCTAACATTTCAAGAAAAATTGTTTCTTCCTAAAAGCAAAGTATGGTAAATTAGAACAAAAATTTATCACCGCGAGCGGTTTTAACCCCCCTTATCTCAGTAGGGCGTTAAAGTGAAAGTTTTGTATCGACCGAAAACTGCTGCAGTTTCGGATAACTATCCTCGGCGTTCGCGCGTTGGTATACGTTAGTGTGACACTTATTTAGGTGATTATTGAATTTTTATGAGTGTACCACCTAGATTGGTTCCAAATAATTAAAAAATACTCCCAAAGTTTCAATGCTCCATCTCAATATTAACACGTGCCAAAAGCCACCTATTGTTTCCCATTTGATGAACATGGGGCTTTGATTGACTTTAGTTCATAGTTCTTTACAACAAGTAATACCCATGCGAAAAATATGATTCTTGTACAGGTATGTTACGAAAACTATACATCTTTTTAGCGAATTTTTATATTTCAAAAATTCAAAATGGCGGACCCAATATTTGATGTAATGTTGTCCAAATTTAATGCATTTCGCTGTTTTGAACTGATTTGATTTTTTATTTTTTGAAAAATAATAATTTGCTGAAAAAAGTATAGAAATTTCATAAGAAAACTGTACAAAAATCATATTTTTCGCGTGGGTATTACCTATTGGTACAGAATTATAAACGAAAGTCGATAAAAAAAACCGTGGTCATCAAATGGGAAACAATAGGTGGCTCATGGCACGTGTTAATATTGAGATGGAGCATTGAAACTTTGGGAGAATTTTGTTTTTAATAATTTGTAAGCAATCCAGGGGGTCCACTCATCAAAATTCAAAAATCACCTAAATAAGTGTCACCCTAGTATAGATTATCAGGAATATAAACGAATTATTCTCGAGCCTCGATAGATACGAGAGAGACTCGAGAATAATAAGAGAAAATGAAAAACTGCTTTTACTTTATTCTAGTTAGACGTTAGGTTTAAGGATGGAAACACTGAATTCTCTATTACTTAAATTCTCTCACGCTACTACTTTTCTCGATACTTCGGCCCGGGAGATTCGAAGCCAACTATCCCTTAGTAGCACAAAAGGGCGCCAGGCATCAAAGATACTACACAAAATACGAAAACCGCAAAAGGGACGGCCACAGAGAATCTCCCGAGACAGCGTAACTTGAGCCTCGACTATACAGCAAACAAGGAGAGCACGTGAGTTCGACACGAGTGAACAAGCCAGGCTTGAGCTACTAAGAATGATTTATTTCGACAGTGAACCAAAGAAAGACTTCTTCGCTCGAGGTGTTTACCAGGAAGCTCGGGTGAAGCACGTGGCTTCGTGTTAGTGGAAGTCTAAGTTACATTTGGATGTTCGATAACTCTACGCAGTTGACAGGCGCTAATGAAGTTAACACATTCGCGATGGTCTGAATTCTACAGAATCTCTCTATAGTTGACTCTTGGCTGACTTCGTCAGCCCGCAGGAAGATTTGAGTTTACAGGAATGTAGTACAGAAAAGATTCAGAATATCAAAGATAAGATCTAGAAGACAGATCGAAATAGGAGCTTACAGTCGAAGATAGCGAGAGGCCCGAAGGGCCGAGAAGCAACGAATTTCTAGCTAGGATCTCACAAAGTAGTTGGTCCCTTACAAAATCCTAGAGTGAAAGGTGTTCGCTTACCGCTAGTATTTTACGAAGCGCGAGTCGCTAGTGCGGAATCTGGAGAATCGTTAGTCTTTCCTTCCCTCCTTCCTTCCTTCCTTGGTAATCGTAATTCGCTTTATGCCGCAGTTCGCTCGCTAATCGCCCACTCGCTTCGATAGTCAGCACAAGAGTGCCGAATTCTTCGCGCTCTCCTCTAATGTTCGCCTAGCCGTCTTTGTCCCTGAAATCGATTTCTATTGATCCCCGGGTACTACCGCGCGCTCAGTGCTGGCTATGCCCTCGGACGGCCGACGCTGGGACCTTAGGCCCAACTGTGCGCCAACCCCACTTCGTCGAGGCGGCAAACGGTCAGCTTTCCACGTTGCTGGGTGCTTCGGGGTCGCCTGCCGCACCGCCCAGTTCCTCGCACGGTGACCAGTCGTCGTCAGGAACCTTCGGAGACTGCTGACCCCTTAAAGTCCATCCTGGACGGGCCGAGTTCCTGTGGGTTGGTAGATTTGGTGTCTTCGGGTGCTGTGGGCAGTTGGTCGCCCCTGACTTGCTGCTCCCTTATTGGCTCAGACGAATTGCCAGAATCAGCATTGATCCTAGATCTTTCGAGGCTCTTTATTGGAGCCACTATTTCCTTGTTCTGTTCCAGCGCTAAATTTGAACGAGGGGAAGTTCACTTTTGTGACGTACACCAAACGTAACGTCACAACATATACTATGTGACGTTGCGTTTGTCGTACGTCACAAAAACAACCCTCTCGCTCAAATCGAGCGCCGAGAAAATAGTAAACCAGCGTCTCCAATAAAGAGCCTCAGAAGAGCGAGAATCTCAACTAACGCCGATCAACTTCGCCTAAGCCAATTAGGGAGCAGCAACCAGGGACGACCAACTACCCACAGCACCCGAAGTCACCAACTCTGCCAGCCCAGAGGAATTCGGCCCGACCAGGATGAACATTAAGGGGTCAGCAGTCTCCGAAAGTTTACGACGACGACTGGTCAACGTGGGAGGAAACTGGGTGGTGAGGCAGGCGGCCCCGAGGCACCCAGCAACGTGGGAGACTGACCGTTTGTCGTCTCGACGGAGCGAGACGACAAACCGACATTAGCGAACAATAGCAACGATTACCGAAGGAAGGAAGGAAGGAAGGACGAAACTTTAACGCTCCTCTAACTTCCAACTAACGCTTAGGGAAAAACTAGCGGTAAGCGAACATCTTTCCGGTCTAGCAGTCTGTAAGGGACCCACTTTTGTGGGATCTCAGCTAGACCTTCGCTGTTTCTTCGCCCTTCAGGCTTGTAGTTGCCCGACTGTAAGTTTCGTCTACGATCTATTCGCGATCTTCCTCTCTATCGAACTTCCGAGCTTTCCATCTAATCACTATCTGTAACTAATATCTTCCTGCGGGCTGACGAAGTCAGCCAAGAGTCAACGTGTAGCTTTGCGTAGAATTCAGACGACCGCGAATTCATCAACCGTCTTAACGCCGAACAACCGCGTCGAATTAGCTAACATCGGACTGTGATCTCGACTTTCTTCTAACTCGCGGCCACGTGCTTCGCCCGAGCTTGCTAGTGAACACCTCCAGCGAAGGACCTTGATATCGCTTTGCATTGTCGAAATAAAACAGTTTTCTAATTCAATCCTGGCCACTGTTCATTCGTGTCGAACCCACGTGCTCTCCCTTTGTTGTCTGAGCTAGCCGAGAGGCACGTTACGCCGTCTCGGGAGATTCCTCGTAGCCCGCCCTTTTGCGAATTACGGATCTTGTGTGGCATCTTCGATGCCTGGCGCCCTTTCTTGTGAAACTAAGGGCTGGCCGTCTTTGAGTCTCCCGAGCCGAAGTATCGGGAAAATGAGTATGGAAATCTAACGTAGTTGACGAAAAACCATTCAGCTGAAGTAAATTTCAAGTATCGTAAAGTAAAGTAAAAGAAATTCTCTCAATCAGATATTTCTTCTTATTATCGTTATTATTCTCGAGTCTGTCCCGAGCATTAACGAGACTCGAGAATAATCACACATTTTCCTGATAACTAGTACTTCACGCGAGACTGTACCGAGTTTCCTGATTAATGGTTACTGTTATTATTCCTTAAATCAAATCATTGCTAGCGTACAAGCGAAAACTACCCGGACGAGGCGAGTTTAAAACTGGTGCAAGTTTAAAATAGAAATAGATAGTACTAGGATTCGAGTCCTGTTTTAAGTTGGAGTATTATCACTGCAGTTGAAACTACTGAACTGAAGATCTGAAAAAACGAATAAATATGTTAATAAGAGGCTTTTTTAAATTGAACGTTAAGCACGTACCTCGTACATAAAGTTATAACCGATAGAATATAGGCCCAGGCAGGAAAATCTTAATGGCCTGTGCTTTGTTCGCAGGATTATTAATGATACCTGTAGTTCGAGTATGATCGGTACACATTGCGGAACATTTATTAGACGATGTTAATGTACGTTAATTTACTCACGTCTTTACGCATTTTCTCGTCATCTATGAAGCGCAACAGTTGAACAGCCGTGTCACAAACGATTTTTGCCTACATCAACTGGTTTTATTAACTTTATATATTCAGGTTCTTTCAAGAGATGGCATAATTAGTGGTTGTGAAATAATGATCATATTTTTCCGATTTGTGTGTAGCTAATTCTGAATTTAATACGAAAACTAATGCACAATTTAACGTTAAGTAATAATAAAAAAATTGTACACTTCTGTTATTATTTCTAACAAGAGCCACAAAAAAACAAGTGCATAGTTACATGAAGTTTTAGAACCAATCATTTGACCGGGCGTAACACGTTTAGTGTTAAAAGTAGAAAACATATGTAGATACCTTGGCACCAACTGTCTCGCAAAGCTGGTTAGTAATAATGACTTCCACTAAATATGGAACCATCCACAACCAAATCAGTAAACCTGTTAAAAACTTGTCATCTGCAGATGACTTAAGAATTAAACGAAATAGGAAAGTGATGTAGCATAATATGAGCATGTAGGCGTAGCAAATTTGAAGCGTTATCTGAGTCTCAAACGTTCTGTTTATATCACGTAAGATTTCGCAGAGCTGAAACTGCACATGCCTAAGAAAAAACAGTGCATTCTTAGTCACTTATCTGCCAAAAATGAAATATTTATGCACATACATCATGGTCCAAATGATGCGTGTGGCTCTTTCATTCGGAGCAAAAACCTCGCGAACCGACGTCACCTCGCTGTTTCGAAACCAACTTGCACAAGTGTTGTCATCGGTTGTAAACTTTCTTAAAGCGCTGCTAATGTAGTCGAATCTTGTGCCCGCGTATCTAATAATCAAATTCGATTAACATTTTACTTAATGATACGAAGAATTCATCGGACCAAGTCTCACAACTATTCACTATGCAGAACGTACCGCAAGACTGACCAGAACTGCATCAGCATGAGCATGTTCACGTGCTGTACCATGTCAATGAGACATACAGAAAGCGCGAAGCAGATATCAGCCATTTCATATGACAGGTAGTCAGACGCACTGATCAGAGCGCACATGATCACCCATGAAACCAGACCAACCAGCCCTGCCCTTCGCAACTTGGAATAATCCGTCTCAATTCCCAAGTCCCTCAGTGTCTCATCCACTTCATTAAATTGTTCCATGCACCTATAGTACCTCTAGCATAACACCAATATTAGAAAAAGAGCTATAGAAGGCTAATCAACCAGTGCACATACCTTTCCATGCCAGTGGGTGAGACAAATCGACACGAGGATGTTGAAACAACAGCAAAACGTCATGAAAACGACAACCGACTTCGCAAAAACATCGTTCTCGATGTTAAACCATCTTATCTCGATTGCATATATAACGACTTGCATGCTGAATGCCGCAGTGGAGCAAACGAGACTCAGGAATCTTCGGGGATTGCCCGAAGGATACTCAATTATTGCCAAACCAAAAAGGGCCGCCGTTGCTGTGACAGGCCATATCGCACGCTGGAAATATGCGTTCATTTCTAATGTTCTATGCAGTTTGACTGACTGTTTAATTGCAATAAGCTCGGAAGCTCCTACTAATTGGTAGACTCCATCAATACTCGCGTGGGCAATACTCAAGGGACAATATTAGACCTCGCACCAGTTTAAAAGAAGTTAATCGATGGAAATAATAACAGAGCTTATATTGATCCGGTTGTACTTCATGCTTCTTTATTAATATTTCCACTAATTTATGAGAATAGATAATTGAGGGATCCATTTGATCATACCTCCAGAGTTCTATCGACTTGGATCGTTTTCTTGCAGTCCTACTGCAGAGTTTCTTTGCAATAAGTTTATCCCCACCAATTTTTAGAACTGCCAAACGGTTCGTACTTCCCAGTAGGACTTCGGCTTTTATGATCTTTGGTTCTTCGAAACGTATTTTTGTATTGCCCATCTTTTACAGTAAACATTTTGCATTTTACGTATTACTTTATTTTTGCAGCTTTTTAGTCTCAAAATAGTTGCAAAGCTCATGGGACTCCTATAATTTTAAGAATCTATCCTCCATCAAAAAAATAGTTAAGTATAAAAAAGAAAGTCTATTCGAGGTATTTTAAGTACTCGTTTTGGTGATATTCCCAGAAAAATGGTCTCCTTGTTAATTACGTGGTATTGTACAATACTGATGAAAGGTTGGGTACTGTACACGAAGAGAAAATACTAAATGAAGACCACTGCATAGTAAAGGCAGCATTAGATTCGAAGTAGTTTCGCATTCTCTTTTTTCCTTGCAATGCAGCACGCACACGCAAAGTTTTGTTAACGTTGGAGTTGGAAGTTAAATCGAGGTATTTTTTTATTGACGACTTTGAAAAGGAGGACGTACTTAAGTCGACCGCTATATATATATGCATTAGCCAATAAATTTAGGCCGCCAATAATTTGCATGTATGTATGTAATATGTATGTAATAATTGGCATGTATTTTGCCCCCCAATAAAATTATTGGCGGGCATTTTCCGTCCCAATAAAATTATTGGCATGCATTTTGCCCCCCAATAAAATTATTGGCGCACATTTTTCGTCCCAATAAAATTATTGGCGGCCTAAATTTATTGGCTAATGCCCATCCCTGCCGTTTGTAAAAATTTGGGTTTGGCCTCCAATTCCGAGTTATTCAACAACGTTAGGTGACGCCCTCGAGCTCTTGCCGAATCCTGGTCAGTTATCCCTTGCTCCTAGAAAAAGGGGGTGACGGAAAACATCTTGCCGATGGCCTGTGAAAATCACGATGGAGGACCG